>OW121792.1:7047189-7568900 GCA_933228885.1 Leistus spinibarbis | reverse complement strand
TTTTAGTTTTAGTTTTAGTTTTAGTTTTAGTTTTAGTTTTAGTTTTAGTTTTAGTTTTAGTTTTAGTTTTAGTTTTAGTTTTAGTTTTAGTTTTAGTTTTAGTTTTAGTTTTAGTTTTTAGTTTTAGTTTTAGTTTTAGTTTTAGTTTTAGTTTTAGTTTTAGTTTTAGTTTTTAGTTTTAGTTTTAGTTTTAGTTTTAGTTTTAGTTTTAGTTTTAGTTTTAGTTTTAGTTTTAGTTTTAGTTTTAGTTTTAGTTTTAGTTTTAGTTTTAGTTTTAGTTTTAGTTTTAGTTTTAGTTTTAGTTTTAGTTTTAGTTTTAGTTTTAGTTTTAGTTTTAGTTTTAGTTTTAGTTTTAGTTTTAGTTTTAGTTTTAGTTTTAGTTTTAGTTTTAGTTTTAGTTTTAGTTTTAGTTTTAGTTTTAGTTTTAGTTTTAGTTTTAGTTTTAGTTTTAGTTTTAGTTTTAGTTTTAGTTTTAGTTTTAGTTTTAGTTTTAGTTTTAGTTTTAGTTTTAGTTTTAGTTTTAGTTTTTAGTTTTAGTTTTAGTTTTAGTTTTAGTTTTAGTTTTAGTTTTAGTTTTAGTTTTAGTTTTAGTTTTAGTTTTAGTTTTAGTTTTAGTTTTAGTTTTAGTTTTAGTTTTAGTTTTAGTTTTAGTTTTAGTTTTAGTTTTAGTTTTAGTTTTAGTTTTAGTTTTAGTTTTAGTTTTAGTTTTAGTTTTAGTTTTAGTTTTAGTTTTAGTTTTAGTTTTAGTTTTAGTTTTAGTTTTAGTTTTAGTTTTAGTTTTAGTTTTAGTTTTAGTTTTAGTTTTAGTTTTAGTTTTAGTTTTAGTTTTAGTTTTAGTTTTAGTTTTAGTTTTAGTTTTAGTTTTAGTTTTAGTTTTAGTTTTAGTTTTAGTTTTAGTTTTAGTTTTAGTTTTAGTTTTAGTTTTAGTTTTAGTTTTAGTTTTAGTTTTAGTTTTAGTTTTAGTTTTAGTTTTAGTTTTAGTTTTAGTTTTAGTTTTAGTTTTAGTTTTAGTTTTAGTTTTAGTTTTAGTTTTAGTTTTAGTTTTAGTTTTAGTTTTAGTTTTAGTTTTAGTTTTAGTTTTAGTTTTAGTTTTAGTTTTAGTTTTAGTTTTAGTTTTAGTTTTAGTTTTAGTTTTAGTTTTAGTTTTAGTTTTAGTTTTAGTTTTAGTTTTAGTTTTAGTTTTAGTTTTAGTTTTAGTTTTAGTTTTAGTTTTAGTTTTAGTTTTAGTTTTAGTTTTAGTTTTAGTTTTAGTTTTAGTTTTAGTTTTAGTTTTAGTTTTAGTTTTAGTTTTAGTTTTAGTTTTAGTTTTAGTTTTAGTTTTAGTTTTAGTTTTAGTTTTAGTTTTAGTTTTAGTTTTAGTTTTAGTTTTAGTTTTAGTTTTAGTTTTAGTTTTAGTTTTAGTTTTAGTTTTAGTTTTAGTTTTAGTTTTAGTTTTAGTTTTAGTTTTAGTTTTAGTTTTAGTTTTAGTTTTAGTTTTAGTTTTAGTTTTAGTTTTAGTTTTAGTTTTAGTTTTAGTTTTAGTTTTAGTTTTAGTTTTAGTTTTAGTTTTAGTTTTAGTTTTAGTTTTAGTTTTAGTTTTAGTTTTAGTTTTAGTTTTAGTTTTAGTTTTAGTTTTAGTTTTAGTTTTAGTTTTAGTTTTAGTTTTAGTTTTAGTTTTAGTTTTAGTTTTAGTTTTAGTTTTAGTTTTAGTTTTAGTTTTAGTTTTAGTTTTAGTTTTAGTTTTAGTTTTAGTTTTAGTTTTAGTTTTAGTTTTAGTTTTAGTTTTAGTTTTAGTTTTAGTTTTAGTTTAGTTTTAGTTTTAGTTTTAGTTTTAGTTTTAGTTTTAGTTTTAGTTTTAGTTTTAGTTTTAGTTTTAGTTTTAGTTTTAGTTTTAGTTTTAGTTTTAGTTTTAGTTTTAGTTTTAGTTTTAGTTTTAGTTTTAGTTTTAGTTTTAGTTTTAGTTTTAGTTTTAGTTTTAGTTTTAGTTTTAGTTTTAGTTTTAGTTTTAGTTTTAGTTTTAGTTTTAGTTTTAGTTTTAGTTTTAGTTTTAGTTTTAGTTTTAGTTTTAGTTTTAGTTTTAGTTTTAGTTTTAGTTTTAGTTTTAGTTTTAGTTTTAGTTTTAGTTTTAGTTTTAGTTTTAGTTTTAGTTTTAGTTTTAGTTTTAGTTTTAGTTTTAGTTTTAGTTTTAGTTTTAGTTTTAGTTTTAGTTTTAGTTTTAGTTTTAGTTTTAGTTTTAGTTTTAGTTTTAGTTTTAGTTTTAGTTTTTAGTTTTAGTTTTAGTTTTAGTTTTAGTTTTAGTTTTAGTTTTAGTTTTAGTTTTAGTTTTAGTTTTAGTTTTAGTTTTAGTTTTAGTTTTAGTTTTAGTTTTAGTTTTTAGTTTTAGTTTTAGTTTTAGTTTTAGTTTTAGTTTTAGTTTTAGTTTTAGTTTTAGTTTTAGTTTTAGTTTTAGTTTTAGTTTTAGTTTTAGTTTTAGTTTTAGTTTTAGTTTTAGTTTTAGTTTTAGTTTTAGTTTTAGTTTTAGTTTTAGTTTTAGTTTTAGTTTTAGTTTTAGTTTTAGTTTTAGTTTTAGTTTTAGTTTTAGTTTAGTTTAAGTTTTAGTTTTAGTTTTAGTTTTAGTTTTAGTTTTAGTTTTAGTTTTAGTTTTAGTTTTAGTTTTAGTTTTAGTTTTAGTTTTAGTTTTAGTTTTAGTTTTAGTTTTAGTTTTAGTTTTAGTTTTAGTTTTAGTTTTAGTTTTAGTTTTAGTTTTAGTTTTAGTTTTAGTTTTAGTTTTAGTTTTAGTTTTAGTTTTAGTTTTAGTTTTAGTTTTAGTTTTAGTTTTAGTTTTAGTTTTAGTTTTAGTTTTAGTTTTAGTTTTAGTTTTAGTTTTAGTTTTAGTTTTAGTTTTAGTTTTAGTTTTAGTTTTAGTTTTAGTTTTAGTTTTAGTTTTAGTTTTAGTTTTAGTTTTAGTTTTAGTTTTAGTTTTAGTTTTAGTTTTAGTTTTAGTTTTAGTTTTAGTTTTAGTTTTAGTTTTAGTTTTAGTTTTAGTTTTAGTTTTAGTTTTAGTTTTAGTTTTAGTTTTAGTTTTAGTTTTAGTTTTAGTTTTAGTTTTAGTTTTAGTTTTAGTTTTAGTTTTAGTTTTAGTTTTAGTTTTAGTTTTAGTTTTAGTTTTAGTTTTAGTTTTAGTTTTAGTTTTAGTTTTAGTTTTAGTTTTAGTTTTAGTTTTAGTTTTAGTTTTAGTTTTAGTTTTAGTTTTAGTTTTAGTTTTAGTTTTAGTTTTAGTTTTAGTTTTAGTTTTAGTTTTAGTTTTAGTTTTAGTTTTAGTTTTAGTTTTAGTTTTAGTTTTAGTTTTAGTTTTAGTTTTAGTTTTAGTTTTAGTTTTAGTTTTAGTTTTAGTTTTTAGTTTTAGTTTTAGTTTTAGTTTTAGTTTTAGTTTTAGTTTTAGTTTTAGTTTTAGTTTTAGTTTTAGTTTTAGTTTTAGTTTTAGTTTTTAGTTTTAGTTTTAGTTTTAGTTTTAGTTTTAGTTTTAGTTTTAGTTTTAGTTTTAGTTTTAGTTTTAGTTTTAGTTTTAGTTTTAGTTTTAGTTTTAGTTTTAGTTTTAGTTTTAGTTTTAGTTTTAGTTTTAGTTTTAGTTTTAGTTTTAGTTTTAGTTTTAGTTTTAGTTTTAGTTTTAGTTTTAGTTTTAGTTTTAGTTTTAGTTTTAGTTTTAGTTTTAGTTTTAGTTTTAGTTTTAGTTTTAGTTTTAGTTTTAGTTTTAGTTTTAGTTTTAGTTTTAGTTTTAGTTTTAGTTTTAGTTTTAGTTTTAGTTTTAGTTTTAGTTTTAGTTTTAGTTTTAGTTTTAGTTTTAGTTTTAGTTTTAGTTTTAGTTTTAGTTTTAGTTTTAGTTTTAGTTTTAGTTTTAGTTTTAGTTTTAGTTTTAGTTTTAGTTTTAGTTTTAGTTTTAGTTTTAGTTTTAGTTTTAGTTTTAGTTTTAGTTTTAGTTTTAGTTTTAGTTTTAGTTTTAGTTTTAGTTTTAGTTTTAGTTTTAGTTTTTAGTTTTAGTTTTAGTTTTAGTTTTAGTTTTAGTTTTAGTTTTAGTTTTAGTTTTAGTTTTAGTTTTAGTTTTAGTTTTAGTTTTAGTTTTAGTTTTAGTTTTAGTTTTAGTTTTAGTTTTAGTTTTAGTTTTAGTTTTAGTTTTAGTTTTAGTTTTAGTTTTAGTTTTAGTTTTAGTTTTAGTTTTAGTTTTAGTTTTAGTTTTAGTTTTAGTTTTAGTTTTAGTTTTAGTTTTAGTTTTAGTTTTAGTTTTAGTTTTAGTTTTAGTTTTAGTTTTAGTTTTAGTTTTAGTTTTAGTTTTAGTTTTAGTTTTAGTTTTAGTTTTAGTTTTAGTTTTAGTTTTAGTTTTAGTTTTAGTTTTAGTTTTAGTTTTAGTTTTAGTTTTAGTTTTAGTTTTAGTTTTAGTTTTAGTTTTAGTTTTAGTTTTAGTTTTAGTTTTAGTTTTAGTTTTAGTTTTAGTTTTAGTTTTAGTTTTAGTTTTAGTTTTAGTTTTAGTTTTAGTTTTAGTTTTAGTTTTAGTTTTAGTTTTAGTTTTAGTTTTAGTTTTAGTTTTAGTTTTAGTTTTAGTTTTAGTTTTAGTTTTAGTTTTAGTTTTAGTTTTAGTTTAGTTTTAGTTTTAGTTTTAGTTTTAGTTTTAGTTTTAGTTTTAGTTTTAGTTTTAGTTTTAGTTTTAGTTTTAGTTTTAGTTTTAGTTTTAGTTTTAGTTTTAGTTTTAGTTTAGTTTTAGTTTTAGTTTTAGTTTTAGTTTTAGTTTTAGTTTTTAGTTTTAGTTTTAGTTTTAGTTTTAGTTTTAGTTTTAGTTTTAGTTTTAGTTTTAGTTTTAGTTTTAGTTTTAGTTTTAGTTTTAGTTTTAGTTTTAGTTTTTAGTTTTAGTTTTAGTTTTAGTTTTAGTTTTAGTTTTAGTTTTAGTTTTAGTTTTAGTTTTAGTTTTAGTTTTAGTTTTAGTTTTAGTTTTAGTTTTAGTTTTAGTTTTAGTTTTAGTTTTAGTTTTAGTTTTAGTTTTAGTTTTAGTTTTAGTTTTAGTTTTAGTTTTAGTTTTAGTTTTAGTTTTAGTTTTAGTTTTAGTTTTAGTTTTAGTTTTAGTTTTAGTTTTAGTTTTAGTTTTAGTTTTAGTTTTAGTTTTAGTTTTAGTTTTAGTTTTAGTTTTAGTTTTAGTTTTAGTTTTAGTTTTAGTTTTAGTTTTAGTTTTAGTTTTAGTTTTAGTTTTAGTTTTAGTTTTAGTTTTAGTTTTAGTTTTAGTTTTAGTTTTAGTTTTAGTTTTAGTTTTAGTTTTAGTTTTAGTTTTAGTTTTAGTTTTAGTTTTAGTTTTAGTTTTAGTTTTAGTTTTAGTTTTAGTTTTAGTTTTAGTTTTAGTTTTAGTTTTAGTTTTAGTTTTAGTTTTAGTTTTAGTTTTAGTTTTAGTTTTAGTTTTAGTTTTAGTTTTAGTTTTAGTTTTAGTTTTAGTTTTAGTTTTAGTTTTAGTTTTAGTTTTAGTTTTAGTTTTAGTTTTTAGTTTTAGTTTTAGTTTTAGTTTTAGTTTTAGTTTTAGTTTTAGTTTTAGTTTTAGTTTTAGTTTTAGTTTTAGTTTTAGTTTTAGTTTTAGTTTTAGTTTTAGTTTTAGTTTTAGTTTTAGTTTTAGTTTTAGTTTTAGTTTTAGTTTTAGTTTTAGTTTTAGTTTTAGTTTTAGTTTTAGTTTTAGTTTTAGTTTTAGTTTTAGTTTTAGTTTTAGTTTTAGTTTTAGTTTTAGTTTTAGTTTTAGTTTTAGTTTTAGTTTTAGTTTTAGTTTTAGTTTTAGTTTTAGTTTTAGTTTTAGTTTTAGTTTTAGTTTTAGTTTTAGTTTTAGTTTTAGTTTTAGTTTTAGTTTTAGTTTTAGTTTTAGTTTTAGTTTTAGTTTTAGTTTTAGTTTTAGTTTTAGTTTTAGTTTTAGTTTTAGTTTTAGTTTTAGTTTTAGTTTTAGTTTTAGTTTTAGTTTTAGTTTTAGTTTTAGTTTAGTTTTAGTTTTAGTTTTAGTTTTAGTTTTAGTTTTAGTTTTAGTTTTAGTTTTAGTTTTAGTTTTAGTTTTAGTTTTAGTTTTAGTTTTAGTTTTAGTTTTAGTTTTAGTTTTAGTTTTAGTTTTAGTTTTAGTTTTAGTTTTAGTTTTAGTTTTAGTTTTAGTTTTAGTTTTAGTTTTAGTTTTAGTTTTAGTTTTAGTTTTAGTTTTAGTTTTAGTTTTAGTTTTAGTTTTAGTTTTAGTTTTAGTTTTAGTTTTAGTTTTAGTTTTAGTTTTAGTTTTAGTTTTAGTTTTAGTTTTAGTTTTTAGTTTTAGTTTTAGTTTTAGTTTTAGTTTTAGTTTTAGTTTTAGTTTTAGTTTTAGTTTTAGTTTTAGTTTTAGTTTTAGTTTTAGTTTTAGTTTTAGTTTTAGTTTTAGTTTTAGTTTTAGTTTTAGTTTTAGTTTTAGTTTTAGTTTTAGTTTTAGTTTTAGTTTTAGTTTTAGTTTTAGTTTTAGTTTTAGTTTTAGTTTTAGTTTTAGTTTGTTTAGTTTTAGTTTTAGTTTTAGTTTTAGTTTTAGTTTTAGTTTTAGTTTTAGTTTTAGTTTTAGTTTTAGTTTTAGTTTTAGTTTTAGTTTTAGTTTTAGTTTTAGTTTTAGTTTTAGTTTTAGTTTTAGTTTTAGTTTTAGTTTTAGTTTTAGTTTTAGTTTTAGTTTTAGTTTTAGTTTTAGTTTTAGTTTTAGTTTTAGTTTTAGTTTTAGTTTTAGTTTTAGTTTTAGTTTTAGTTTTAGTTTTAGTTTTAGTTTTAGTTTTAGTTTTAGTTTTAGTTTTAGTTTTAGTTTTAGTTTTAGTTTTAGTTTTAGTTTTAGTTTTAGTTTTAGTTTTAGTTTTAGTTTTAGTTTTAGTTTTAGTTTTAGTTTTAGTTTTAGTTTTAGTTTTAGTTTTAGTTTTAGTTTTAGTTTTAGTTTTAGTTTTAGTTTTAGTTTTAGTTTTAGTTTTAGTTTTAGTTTTAGTTTTAGTTTTAGTTTTAGTTTTAGTTTTAGTTTTAGTTTTAGTTTTAGTTTTAGTTTTAGTTTTAGTTTTAGTTTTAGTTTTAGTTTAGTTTTAGTTTTAGTTTTAGTTTTAGTTTTAGTTTAGTTTTAGTTTTAGTTTTAGTTTTAGTTTTAGTTTTAGTTTTAGTTTTAGTTTTTAGTTTTAGTTTTAGTTTTAGTTTTAGTTTTAGTTTTAGTTTTAGTTTTAGTTTTAGTTTTAGTTTTAGTTTTAGTTTTAGTTTTAGTTTTAGTTTTAGTTTTAGTTTTAGTTTTAGTTTTAGTTTTAGTTTTAGTTTTAGTTTTAGTTTTAGTTTTAGTTTTAGTTTTAGTTTTAGTTTTAGTTTTAGTTTTAGTTTTAGTTTTAGTTTTAGTTTTAGTTTTAGTTTTAGTTTTAGTTTTAGTTTTAGTTTTAGTTTTAGTTTTAGTTTTAGTTTTAGTTTTAGTTTTAGTTTTAGTTTTAGTTTTAGTTTTAGTTTTAGTTTTAGTTTTAGTTTTAGTTTTAGTTTTAGTTTTAGTTTTAGTTTTAGTTTTAGTTTTAGTTTTAGTTTTAGTTTTAGTTTTAGTTTTAGTTTTAGTTTTAGTTTTAGTTTTAGTTTTAGTTTTAGTTTTAGTTTTAGTTTTAGTTTTAGTTTTAGTTTTAGTTTTAGTTTTAGTTTTAGTTTTAGTTTTAGTTTTAGTTTTAGTTTTAGTTTTAGTTTTAGTTTAGTTTTAGTTTTAGTTTTAGTTTTAGTTTTAGTTTTAGTTTTAGTTTTAGTTTTAGTTTTAGTTTTAGTTTTAGTTTTAGTTTTAGTTTTAGTTTTAGTTTTAGTTTTAGTTTTAGTTTTAGTTTTAGTTTTAGTTTTAGTTTTAGTTTTAGTTTTAGTTTTAGTTTTAGTTTTAGTTTTAGTTTTAGTTTTAGTTTTAGTTTTAGTTTTAGTTTTAGTTTTAGTTTTAGTTTTAGTTTTAGTTTTAGTTTTAGTTTTAGTTTTAGTTTTAGTTTTAGTTTTAGTTTTAGTTTTAGTTTTAGTTTTAGTTTTAGTTTTAGTTTTAGTTTTAGTTTTAGTTTTAGTTTAGTTTTAGTTTTAGTTTTAGTTTTAGTTTTAGTTTTAGTTTTAGTTTTAGTTTTAGTTTTAGTTTTAGTTTTGTTTAGTTTTAGTTTTAGTTTTAGTTTTAGTTTTAGTTTTAGTTTTAGTTTTAGTTTTTAGTTTTAGTTTTAGTTTTAGTTTTAGTTTTAGTTTTAGTTTTAGTTTTAGTTTTAGTTTTAGTTTTAGTTTTAGTTTTAGTTTTAGTTTAGTTTAGTTTTAGTTTTAGTTTTAGTTTTAGTTTTAGTTTTAGTTTTAGTTTTAGTTTTAGTTTTAGTTTTAGTTTTAGTTTTAGTTTTAGTTTTAGTTTTAGTTTTAGTTTTAGTTTTAGTTTTAGTTTTAGTTTTAGTTTTAGTTTTAGTTTTAGTTTTAGTTTTAGTTTTAGTTTTAGTTTTAGTTTTAGTTTTAGTTTTAGTTTTAGTTTTAGTTTTAGTTTTAGTTTTAGTTTTAGTTTTAGTTTTAGTTTTAGTTTTAGTTTTAGTTTTAGTTTTAGTTTTAGTTTTAGTTTTAGTTTTAGTTTTAGTTTTAGTTTTAGTTTTAGTTTTAGTTTTAGTTTTAGTTTTAGTTTTAGTTTTAGTTTTAGTTTTAGTTTTAGTTTTAGTTTTAGTTTTAGTTTTAGTTTTAGTTTTAGTTTTAGTTTTAGTTTTAGTTTTAGTTTTAGTTTTAGTTTTAGTTTTAGTTTTAGTTTTAGTTTTAGTTTTAGTTTTAGTTTTAGTTTTAGTTTTAGTTTTAGTTTTAGTTTTAGTTTTAGTTTTAGTTTTAGTTTTAGTTTTAGTTTTAGTTTTAGTTTTAGTTTTAGTTTTAGTTTTAGTTTTAGTTTTAGTTTTAGTTTTAGTTTTAGTTTTAGTTTTAGTTTTAGTTTTAGTTTTAGTTTTAGTTTTAGTTTTAGTTTTAGTTTTAGTTTTAGTTTTAGTTTTAGTTTTAGTTTTAGTTTTAGTTTTAGTTTTAGTTTTAGTTTTAGTTTTAGTTTTAGTTTTAGTTTTAGTTTTAGTTTTAGTTTTAGTTTTAGTTTTAGTTTTAGTTTTAGTTTTAGTTTTAGTTTTAGTTTTAGTTTTAGTTTTAGTTTTAGTTTTAGTTTTAGTTTTAGTTTTAGTTTTAGTTTTAATTTTAGTTTTAGTTTTAGTTTTAGTTTTAGTTTTAGTTTTAGTTTTAGTTTTAGTTTTAGTTTTAGTTTTAGTTTTAGTTTTAGTTTTAGTTTTAGTTTTAGTTTAGTTTTAGTTTTAGTTTTAGTTTTAGTTTTAGTTTTAGTTTTAGTTTTAGTATTAGTTTTAGTTTTAGTTTTAGTTTTAGTTTTAGTTTTGGTTTTAGTTTTAGTTTTAGTTTTAGTTTTAGTTTGGCACTGTCTGAGACCGGCTGTAACTGGCCAGAGCTAGCAAAAGCATGCCATTATGAGTCGGTATCAGTTAGTTACAGATTTCATGAAATATTACCAGTCAGTAAAAGCCAATATGCGTTTAAAAGTTTACATGTATATAAGCCTTATTAGGCTGAAATATGATGGCGCTGTCTGAAACCGGCTGAAGCCTACCAGACCTGGCAAAAATATTCCAGTATCAGACTGCACCAGCCAGTTACAGCTTGTATAAAACATTTCCAGTCAGTAATAGGTAATATGCGAGAAAAATTTAACACGTATATCAGCCTTATTAGGCTGAAATATGATGGCGCTGACTTTAACCGGCTGTAACTGGCTAGAGAATGCAAGAACATGCCAGTATCAGACTGTACCAGCCAGTTACAGATTGTATAAATCAATAACAGTCAGTTAAAGGTAATATGCATGTAAAATTTTATTCGCATACGATTTTATTTGAAATTTTAAATAAATAAAATTTTACACGTACATCAGCTTTATTAGGCTGAAACATGATGGCGCTGTCTACTAGTTTTAGTATAAGACAGGACCTGTCAGTAAAAGCTAATAAGCGTGTTAAATTTTATTTACATACGATTTTATTGAAATCTTAATTTAATAAATTTTTACACGTATATTTGCCCTATTCGGCAGAAACATGATGCCGCTGCTTGAGACCGGCATTTACTGGCCAAAGCTTGCAAAAACATGCCAGTATCAGACTGCACCAGCCAGTTACAGCTTGTGTAAGACAGGACCAGTCAGTAAAGATCAACTACGGCTGTTACTGGCCAGAGCTGGCTGAAACATGCAAGTCCCAGATAGTTACAGCCAGATACAGCTTGTATGAGACAGGACCTGTCAGTAAATGCGTGTAATATTATTTTTCCTGAAAATAATTTGATGGTAAAATTTTATTTGCTTACGATTATATTTAAAATTTTAAATATATAACTGACCAGAGCTGGCAAAAACATGCCAGTATCAGACTGTACCAGCCAGTTACATCTTGTTTAAGACAGGACCTGTCAGAAAAAACTAAGTCCAGCTGTTACTGGTCAGAGCTGGATGAAACATGCCAGTCTCAGACAGTTACAGCCAGTAAAAGCATGTATAAGACAGGATTAAATTTGCTTTCGATTATATTTGTAATTTTAAATATATAAAATTTGACACGTAATTTGCCTTATTAGGCTGAAACATGATGGCGCTGTCTGAGACCGGCATTAACTGGGCAGAGCTGGCAAAAACATGCCAATCTCAGAATGCACCAGCCAGTTACAGCTTGTATTAAACATGACCAGTCAGTAAAAGCTAAAATGAGTGTAAAATTTTACTCGCATACGATTTTTTGAAATTTTAAATAAATAAAGTTTTTGCTTACGATTTTATTTGAAATTTTAAATAAATAAAACCTTATATGAGCCTGATTAGACTGAAACATGTCGGTGCTGACTAAGACCGTCATTAACTGGCCAGTATCAGACTGTACCAGCCAGTTACAGCTTGTTTAAAACATGACCAGTCAGTAAAAGCTAACATGTGTGTACAAGTTTATTTCCATACGTTTTTTTTTTGAAATTTTAAATAAATAAATTTTTTGCTTACGATTTAATTAGAAATTTTAAAACTAAAAAATTTTAAGCGTATATTAGCCTCATTAGACTGAAACATACCGGTGCTGACTAAGACCGGCTGTAACTGGCCAGAGCTGGCTGAAACATGCCAATCCCAGACAGTTACAGCTTGTATAAGACAGGACCTGTCAGTAAAAGATAATATGCGTGTTTTTGTTTTTTTTCAAAAATAATTTGAGGGTTAAATTTTATTTGCTTACGATTTAATTTGAAATTTTAAATAAATAAAATTTTACACGCAAATTAGCTTTATTTGGCTGAAACATGAGGCCGCTGTCTGAGACCGGCATTAACAGGCCAGAGCTGGCAAAAACATGCCAGCATCAGACTTTACTAGCCAGTTACAGCTTGTTTAAAACAAGATCAGTCAGTATAAGCTATTATGTGTGTAAAATTTTATTCGCATCCGATTTAAATAAATAAAGTTTTTGCTTACGATTTTATTTGAAATTTTTAATAAATAAAACTTTTAACGTATATTAGCCTGATTAAACTGAAACATGCCGATGCTGACTAAGACTGGTTGTTACTGGCCAGAGCTGGCTGAAACATGCCACTCCCAGGCAATAACAGCCAGTTACAGCTTTAATAAAACAGGACCTGTCAGTAAAAGCTAATATGCGTGTAATTTTTTTTTTTGCCCTGAAAATAATTTGAGGGTAAAATTTTATTTGCTTACGATTTCCTTTGAAATTAAAATATATAAAATTTAAAACGTATATTAGCTTGATTAGACTGAAACATGACAATGCTGACTAAGACTGGCTGTTACTGGCCAGAGCTGGCTGAAACATGCAAGTCCCAGACAGTTTTAGCCAGTAACAGCTTGTATAAGACAGGACCTGTCAGTAAAAGCTAATTTGCGTGTAAAATTTTATTTACATACGATTTTATTGAAATTTTAAATTAATAAAATTTTACACGTATATTAGCCTAATTAGGCTGAAACATGATGCCGCTGTTTGAGACCGGCATTTAATGGCCAGAGCTGGCAATAACATGCCAGTATCAGACTGTACCAGCCAGTTACAGATTGTTTAAGACAGGACCAGTCAGTATAGATCAAGTACGGCTGTTACTGGCCAGAGCTGGCTGAAACATGCAAGTCCCAGATAGTTACAGCCAGATACAGCTTGTATGAGGCAGGACCTGTAGTAAATGCTAATATGCGTGTAATATTTTTTTTCCTGAAAATAATTTGATGATAAATTTTTATTTGCTTACGATTTCATTGGAAATTTTAAATATATAAAGTTAAAACCGTATAGGAGCCTGATTAGACTGAAACATCTACCAGCACCGGTGTGCTGACTGTTACTAGCTGTTACTGTCCAGAGCTGGCGGAAACATGTCAGTCCCAGACAGTTACAGGCAGTTACAGCTTGTATAAGACAGGACCTGTCAGTAAAAGCTAATATGCGTGTATTTTTTTTATTGAAATTAATTTGTGGAAAAAAATTTATTTGCTTACGATTTTATTTAAAATTTTATATAAATAAAATGATTTTTTTTTATTAAATTTTGCGAATTTTTTCCGACCAAACCATAAATGATAGATACTTGTAATTTGGACAGACAAACAACCTGAATTTGGTGTATGTTGTCAAATTTTTTGAATTTTTTTAACTACATTAGGTTAATATTACGACCGCCAGCGCAAACCGCGTGAAAATCGTCGATATTTGGAAAAATTGCAAAGGGTACCCCTAACAAAATTTTCGGCAAAAAAATCGCTTAAATATTTTTGAGTTTGACATAGCGCGAATTTTTTCCGACCAGACTATAAATAATGGAGAATTTAAATTTAAACAAACATACAACCTAAATTTGGTGTATATTGTCAAATTTTTTCAACTAGACTTAAATAATATTACGACCGCCAGCGCAAACCGCGTGAAAATTGTCGATTTTTGGAAAATTGGCAAGGGGTACCCCTAACAAAATTTTCGGCTAAAAAATCGCTTAAATATTTTTGAGTTTGACATATATTTAGATTAATTTGACTGCGCTGATTCCAAAATTGCTAATTAAATGGTCGAAAAACCGTAAGAATTTGCTGTAAGCGCAAATTCTTTCCGACCAAACCATAAATGATAGAGAGTTTAAATTTAAACAGTCAAACAACCTAAATTTGGTGTATATTGTCAAATTATTTCAACTAGACTAAATTAATATTACGACCGCCAGCGCAAACCGCGTGAAAATTGTCGATTTTTGGAAAAATTGCAAGAGGTACCCCTAAAAAAATTTTCGGCAAAAATATCGCTTTAATATTTTTGAGTTTGACATATATTTAGATTAATTTGACTGCGCTGATTCCAAAAATGCTAATTAAATGATCGAAAAACCGTTAGAATTCTGTAAGCGCGAATTTTTTCCGACCAAACCATAAATGATAAAGAATTGAAATTTCAACAGTCAAACAACCTTTGTTTGTTGTGTATTGTCAAATTTTTTCATTTAGATTTGGTTAATATTACGACCACCAGCGCAAACCACGTAAAAATCGGCTATTTTTGGAAAAATGATTTTTTTTTCAAACTTTGCGAATTTTCTCCGACCAAACCATAAACGATAGAAAAATGAAATTTAGACAGTCAAACAACCGATATTTGGTGTATATTTTTTAATTTTTTCAACTAGATAAGGTTAATATTATGACCGCTAGCGCAAACCGCGTGAAAATCGTCGATTTTTGGAAAAATGGCAAGACGTATCCCTAACCAAATTTTCGGCAAAAAAATCGCTTAAATATTTTTGAGTTTGACATATATTTAGATTAATTTGACTGCGCTGATTCCAAAATAGCTAATTAAATGGTCGAAAAACCGTAAGAATTTGCAGTAAGCGCGAATTCTTTCCGACCAGACCATAAATAATGGAGAATTTAAATATAAACTAACAAACAACCTAAATTTGGTGTATTTTGTCAAATTTTTCCAACTAGATTAGAATAATATTATGACCGACAGCGCAAGCCGCGTGAAAATCGTCAATTTTTGGAAAAATGTTTTTTTTTTCAAATTTTGCGAATTTTTTCCGACCAAACCATAAATGATAGAAAATTGAAATTTAAACAGTCAAACAACCGATATTTGGTGTATATTTTCTAATTTTTTCAACTAGATAAGGTTAATATTACGACCGCTAGCGCAAACCGCGTGAAAATTGTCGATTTTTGGAAAAATTGCAAGAGGTACCCCTAAAAAAATTTTCGGCAAAAATATCGCTTAAATATTTTTGAGTTTGACATATATTTAGATTAATTTGACTGCGCTGATTCCAAAAATGCTAATTAAATGATCGAAAAACCGTTAGAATTCTGTAAGCGCGAATTTTTTCCGACCAAACCATAAATGATAGAAAATTGAAATTTGGACAGTCAAATAACCTTTGTTTGGAATGTATACTCAAATTTTTTCATATAGATTAGGTTAATATTACGACCGCCTGCGTAAACCACGTAAAAATCGTCTATTTTTGGAAAAATGATTTTTTTTTCAAACTTTGCGAACTTTTTCTGACCAAACCATAAACAAAAGAAATTTGAAATTTGAACAGTCAAACAACCGATATTTGTTGTATATTTTCTAATTTTTTCAACTAGATAAGGTTAATATTACGACTGCTACTGCAAACCGCGTGAAAATCGTCGATTTTTGGAAAAATGGCAAAGGGTATCCGTAACCAAATTTTCGGCAAAAAAATCCCTTAAATATTTTTGGGTTTGACATATATTTAGATTAATTTGACTACGCTGATTCCAAAAATGCTAATTAAATGGTCGAAAAACTGTTAGAATTTGCTGTAAGCGCAAATTTTTTCCGAGCAAACCATAATTGATAGAGAATTGAAATTTGGACAGTCAAACAACCGATATTTGGTGTATATTTTCTAATTTTTTCAACTAGATTAGTTAAATATTACGACCGCCTGCGCAAACCGCGTGAAAATCGTCGATTTTTGGAAAAATGGCAAGAGGTATCCCTAACAAAATTTTCGGCAAAAAAATCGCTTAAATATTTTTGAGTTTGACATATATTTAGATTAATTTGACTGCGCTGATTCCAAAAATGCTAATTAAATGGTCGAAAAACCGTTAGAATTTGCTGTAAGCGCGAATTTTTTCCGACCAAACCATAAATGATAGAGAATTGAAATTTAGACAGTCAAACAGTCTTTGTTTGGTGTATATTGTCAAATTTTTTCAAATAAATTAGTTTAGTCTTACGACCGCCAGCGCGAACCGCGTGAAAATCGTCTATTTTTAGAAAAATGATTTAATTTTCAAACTTTGCGATTTTTTTCCGACCAAACCATAAACGATAGAAAATTGAAATTTGGACAGTCAAACAACCAATATTTGCTGTATTTTTTCAAATTTTTTTAACTAGATTAGGTTAATATTACGACTGCCAGCGGAAACCGCGTGAAAATCGTCGATTTTTGGAAAAATGGCAAGGGGTACCCCTAACAAAATTTTCTGCAAAAAAATCGCTTAAATATATTTGAGTATGACATATATTTAGATTAATTTGACTGCGATGATTCCAAAAATGCTAATTAAATGGTCGAAAAACCGCTAGAATTTGCTGTAAGCGCGAATTTTTTCCGACCAAACCATAAATGATAGAGAGTTTAAATTTAAACAGTCAAACAACCTAAATTTGATGTATATTGTCAAATTTTTTCAACTAGACTTAAATAATATTACGACCGCCAGCGCAAACCGCGTGAAAATTGTCGATTTTTGGAAAATTGGCAAGGGGTACCCCTAACAAAATTTTCGGCTAAAAAATCGCTTAAATATTTTTGAGTTTGACATATATTTAGATTAATTTGACTGCGCTGATTCCAAAATTGCTAATTAAATGGTCGAAAAACTGTAAGAATTTGCTGTAAGCGCGAATTTTTTCCGACCAAACCATAAATGATAGAGAGTTTAAATTTAAAAAGTTAAACAACCTAAATTTGATGTATATTGTCAATTTTTTTCAACTAGATTAGAATAATATTACGACCGCCGGCGCAAGCCGCGTGAAAATCGTTTATTTTTGGAAAAATGTTTTTTTTTCAAACTTTGCGAATTTTTCCGACCAAACCATAAACGATAGAAAATTGAAATTTAAACAGTCAAACAACCGATATTTTGTGTATATTTTCTAATTTTTTCAACTAGATAAGGTTAATATTACGACCGCTAGCGCAAACCGCGTGAAAATCGTCGATTTTTGGAAAAATAGCAAGGCGTATCCCTAACAAAATTTTCGGCAAAAAAATACGCTTACATATTTTTGAGTTTGACATATATTTAGATTAATTTGACTGCGCTGATTCCAAAAATGCTAATTAAATGATCGAAAAACCGTTAGAATTCTGTAAGCGCGAATTTTTTCGACCAAACCATAAATGATAAAAAATTGAAATTTGGACAGTCAAAAAACCTTTGTTTGGTGTGTATAGTCAATTTTTTTCATTTAGATTAGGTTAATATTACGACCACCAGCGCAAACCACGTAAAAATCGTCTATTTTTGGAAAAATGATTTTTTTTTCAAACTTTGCGAATTTTCTCCGACCAAACCCTAAACGATAGAAAAATGAAATTTAGACAGTCAAACAACCGATATTTGGTGTATATTTTCTAATTTTTTCAACTAGATTAGATAAATATTACGACCGCCAGCGCAAACCACGTGAAAATTGTCGATTTTTGGAAAACTGGCAAGGGGTACCCCTAACAAAATTTTCGGCTAAAAAATCGCTTAAATATTTTTGAGTTTGACATATATTTAGATTAATTTGACTGCGCTGATTCCAAAATTGCTAATTAAATGATCGAAAAACCGTTAGAATTCTGTAAGCGCGAATTTTTTCCGACCAAACCATAAATGATAGAGAATTGAAATTTAGACAGTCAAACAGTCTTTGTTTCGTGTATATTGTCAGTTTTTTTCAAATAAATTAGGTTAGTCTTACGACCGCCAGCGAAAACCGCGTGAAAATCGTCTATTTTTGGAAAAATGATTTTTTTTTTAAACTTTGCGATTTTTTTCCGACCAAACCATAAACGATAGAAAATTGAAATTTGGACAGTCAAACAACCAATATTTGCTGTATTTTTTTTTTAAATAGATTAGGTTAATATTACGACTGCCAGCGGAAACCGCGTGAAAATCGTCGATTTTTGGAAAAATGGCAAGGGGTACCCCTAACAAAAATTTCTGCAAAAGAATCGCTTAAATATATTTGAGTATGACATATATTTAGTTTAATTTGACTGCGCTGATTCCAAAAATGCTAATTAAATGATCGAAAAACCGTTAGAATTTGCTGTAAGCGCGAATTTTTTCCGACCAAACCATAAATGATTGAAAATTGAAATTTAAACAGTCAAACAACCTTTGTTTGGGGTTTATTGTCAAATTTTTTCAAAAAGATTAGGTTAATATTACGACCGCCAGCGCAAACTGCGTGAAAATCGTCTATTTTTGGAAAAATGATTTTTTTTTTCTTCGCGATTTTTTTTCGACCAAACCATAAACGATAGAATATTGAAATTTAGACAGTGAAACAAACAATATTTGTTGTATTTTTTCAAATTTTTTCAATTAGATTAAGTTAAAATACGACCGCCAGCGCAAACCGCGTGAAAATCGTCTATTTTTGGAAAAATGATTTTTTTTTTTAAACTTTGCGAACTATTTTCGACCAAACTATAAACAAAAGAAATTTGAAATTTGAACAGTCAAACAACCGATATTTGGTGTTTTTTTTCTAATTTTTTCAAATAGATTTGGTTAATATTACGACAGCCAGCGCAAACCGCGTGAAAATCGTCGATTTTTGAAAAAATGGCAAAGGGTATCCCTAACAAAATTTTCGGTAAAAAAATCGCTTAAATATATTTGAGTATGACATATATTTAGTTTAATTTGACTGCGCTGATTCCAAAAATGCTAATTAAATGGTCGAAAAACCGTTAGAATTTGCTGTAAGCGCGAATTATTTCCGACCAAACCATAAATGATAGAAAACTGAAATTTTGACATTCAAACAACCTTTGTTTGGTGTATATTGTCAAATTTTTTCAAATAGATTAGGTTAATATTACGACCGCTAGCGTAAACCACGTAAAAACCGTCTATTTTTCGAAAAATGATTTTTTTTTCAAAGTTTGCGAACTATTTCCGACCAAACCATAAACAAAAGAAAATTGAAATTTACACAGTCAAACAACCGATATTTTGTGTATATTTTCTAATTCTTTTAACTAGATTAGGTTAATTTTACGACCGCTAGCGCAATCCGCGTGAAAATCGTCAATTTTTGGAAAAATTGCAAGGGGTATCCCTAACCAAATTTTCGGCAAAAAATTCGCTTAAATATTTTTGAGTTTGACATATATTTAGATTAATTTGACTGCGCTGATTCCAAAAATGGTAATTAAATGGTTAAAAACCGTTAGAATTTGATGTAAGCGCGAATTTTTTCCGACCAAACCATAAATGATAGAGAATTGAAACTTTGACAGTCAAACAACCTTTCTTTTGTGTATATTGTCAAATTTTTTCAAATAGATTAGGTTAATTTTACGACCGCCAGCGCAATCCGCGTGAAAATCGTCTATTTTTGGAAAAATGATTTTTTTTTCAAACTTTGCGAATTTTTTCCCACCAAACCATAAACGATATAAAATTGAAATTTGGACAGTCAAACAACTACATTAGGTTAATATTACGACCACCAGTGCAAATCGCGTGAAAATCGTCGATTTTTGGAAAAATGATTTTTTTTTTCAAAGTATGCGAATTTTTTCCGACCAAACCATAAACGATAGAAAATTTAAATTTAAACAAACAAACAACCTAAATTTGGTGTATATTGTCAAATTTTTCCAACTAGATTAGAATAATATAACGACTGCCATAAATGATAGAGAGTTGAAATTTGGACAGACTAACAATCTATATTTTGTGTATATTGTCAAATTTTTTCAACTAGACTAAATCAATATTACGACCACCAGCGCAAACCGCGTGAAAATTGTCGATTTTTGGAAAAATGGCAAGGGGTACCCCTAACAAAATTTTCGGCAAAAAAATTGCTTAAATATTTTTGAGTTTGACATATATTTAGTTTAATTTGACTGCGCTGATTCCAAAATTGCTAATTAAATAGTCGAAAAACCGTTAGAATTTGCTGGAAGCGCAAACTTTTTCCGACCAAACCATAAATGATAGAGAATTGAAATTTGAATAGTCAAACAACCTTTGTTTAGTGTATTATTTCAAATTTTTTCAACTAGATTAGGTTAATATTACGACCGACAGCGCAAACCGCGTGAAAATCGTCGATTTTTGGAAAAATTGCAATTGCAAAAATTGCCTAAAAAATTTTCGGCAAAAAAATCGCTTAAATATATTTGCGTTTGACACATATTTAGATTAATTTGACTGCGCTGATTCCAAAAATGCTAATTAAATGGTCGAAAAACCGTTAGAATTTGCTGTAAGCGCGAATTTTTTCCGACCAAACCATAAATGATAGAGAGTTTAAATTTAAACAGTCAAACAAACTAAATTTGGTGTATATTGTCAAATTTGTTCAACTAGATTAGAATAATATTACGACCGCCAGCGCAAGCCGCGTGAAAATCGTCAATTTTTGGAAAAATAATTTTTTTTTCAAACTTTGCGAAATTTTTTTGACTATAACATAAATGATAGAGAGTTGAAATTTAGACAGTCAAACAACCTATATTTTGTGTATATTGTCAAATTTTTTCAACTAGACTTAATCAATATTACGACCACCAGCAAAAACCGCGTGAAAATTGTCGATTTTTGGAAAAATGGCAAGGGGTACCCCTAACAAAATTTTCGGCAAAAAAATTGCTTAAATATTTTTGAGTTTGACATATATTTAGTTTAATTTGACTGCGCTGATTCCAAAATTGCTAATTAAATGGTCGAAAAACCGTTAGAATTTGCTGTAAGCGCAAACTTTTTCCGACCAAACCATAAATGATAGAGAATTGAAATTTGAACAGTCAAACAACCTTTGTTTAGTGTATTTTTTCAAATTTTTTCAACTAGATTAGGTTAATATTACGACCGACAGCGCAAACCGCGTGAAAATCGTCGATTTTTGGAAAAATGGCAAGGGGTACCCCTAAAAAAATTTTCTGCAAAAAAATCGCTTAAATATATTTGGGTTAGACATATATTTAGTTTAATTTGTCTGCGCTGATTCCAAAAATGCTAATTTAATGGTCGAAAAACCGTTAGAATTTGCTGTAAGCGCGAATTATTTCCGGCCAAACCATAAATGATAGAAAACTGAAATGTTGACATTCAAACAACCTTTGTTTGGTGTTTATAGTCAGATTTTTTCATTCAGATTAGGTTAATATTACGACCGCCAGCGTAAACCACGTAAAAATCGTCTATTTTTGGAAAAATGATTTTTTTTTCAAACTTGGCGAATTTTTTCCGACCAAACCATAACTAAAAGAAACTTGAAATTTGAACAGTCAAACAACCGATATTTGTTGTATATTTTCTAATTCTTTCAATTAGATTAGGTTAATATTACGACCGCTAGCGCAAACCGCGTGAAAATCGTCGATTTTTGGAAAAATGGCAAGACGTATCCCTAACCAAACTTTCAACAAAAAAATTGCTTAAATATTTTTGAGTTTGACATATATTTAGATTAATTTGACTGCGCTGATTCCAAAAATGCTAATTAAATGGACGAAAAACCGTTAGAATTTGCTGTAAGCGCGAATTTTTTCCGACCGAACCATATCTGATAGAGAATTGAAATTTGGACAGTCAAACAACCTTTGTTTGGTGTTTATTGTTAAATTTTTTCAAATAGATTAGGTTAATATTACGACCGCTAGCGTAAACCACGTAAAAACCGTCTATTTTTGGAAAAATGATTTTTTTTTCAAAGTTTGCGAACTATTTCCGACCAAAGACAAAAGAAAATTGAAATTTACAAAGTCAAACAACCGATATTTGGTGTATATTTTCTAAATTTTTTAACTTGATTAGGTTAATTTTACGACCGCTACCGCAATCCGCGTGAAAATCGTCGATTTTTGGAAAAATGACAAGAAGTATCCATAACCAAATTTTCGGCAAAAAATTCGCATAAATATTTTTGAATTTGACATATATTTAGATTAATTTGACTGCGCTGATTCCAAAAATGCTAATTAAATGGTTTAAAACCGTTAGAATTTGATGTAAGCGCGAATTTTTTCCGACCAAACCATAAATGATAGAGAATTGAAATTTGGACAGTCAAACAACCTTTGTTTGGTGTATATTGTCAAATTTTTTCAAATAGATTAGGTTAATCTTACGACCGCCAGCGCAAACCGCGTGAAAATCGTCTATTTTTGGAAAAATGATTTTTTTTTTCAAACTTTGCGAATTTTTTCCGACCAAACCATAAACGATAGAAAATTGAAATTTGGACAGTCAAACAACTAGATTAGGTTAATATTACGACCACCAGTGCAAACCGCGTGAAAATCGTCGATTTTTGGAAAAATGTTTTTTTTTTAAACTTTGCGAATTTTTTCCGACCAAACCATAAACGATAGAAAATTTAAATTTAAACATACAAACAACCTAAATTTGGTGTATATTGTCAAATTTTTCCAACTAGATTAGAATAATATAACGACTGCCATAAATGATAGAGAGTTGAAATTTAGACAGTCAAACAACCTATATTTTGTGTATATTGTCAAATTTTTTCAACTAGACTTAATCAATATTACGACCGCCAGCGCAAACCGCGTGAAAATCGTCGATTTTTGGAAAAAAAAATTTTTTTTCAAATTTTGCGATTTTTTTCCGACCAAACCATAAACAAAAGAAATTTGAAATTTGAACAGTCAAACATCCGATATTTGGTGTTTTTTTCTAATTTTTTCAACTAGATTTGGTTAATATTACGACCGCCAGCGCAAACCGCGTGAAAATCGTCGATTTTTGGAAAAATGGCAAGGGGTATCCCTAACAAAATTTTCGGCAAAAAAATCGCTTAAATATTTTTGAGTTTGACATATATTTAGATTAATTTGACTGCGCTGATTCCAAAAATGCTAATTAAATAGTCGAAAAACCGTTAGAATTTGCTGTAAACGCGATTTTTTTCCGACCAAACCATAAATGATAAAGAATTGAAATTTCAACAGTCAAACAACCTTTGTTTGTTGTGTATTGTCAAATTTTTTCATTTAGATTTGGTTAATATTACGACCGACAGCGCAAACCGCGTGCAAATCGTCTATTTTAGGAAAAATGATTTTTTTTTTCAAACTATAAGAATTTTTTCCGACCAAACCATAAACGATAGAAAATTGAAATTTGGACAGTCAAACAACTAGATTAGGTTAATATTACGACCACCAGTGCAAACTGCGTGAAAATCGTCGATTTTTGGAAAAATGATTTTTTTTTTTCAAACTTTGCGAATTTTTTTTGACCAAACCATAAACGATAGAAAATCTAAATATAAACAAACAAACAAACTAAATTTGGTGTATACTGTCAAATTTTTCCAACTAGATTAGAATAATATTAAGACCGCCATAAATGATAGAGAGTTGAAATTTAGAAAGTCAAACAACCTATATTTAGTGTATATTGTCAAAATTTTTCAACTAGACTAAATCAATATTACGACCGCCAGCGCAAAACGCGTGAAAATTGTCGATTTTTGGAAAAATGGCACCCCTAACAAAATTTTCTGCAAAAAAATCGCTTAAATGTATTTGAGTTTGACATATATTTAGTTTAATTTGACTGCGCTGATTCCAAAAATGCTAATTAAATGGTCGAAATACCGTTAGAATTTGCTGTAAGTGCGAACTTCTTCCGACCAAACCATAAATGATAGAGAATTGAAATTTTAACAGTCAAACAACCTTTGTTTGGTGTATATTATCAATTTTTTTCAACTAGATTAAGTTAATATGACGACCGCCAGCGCAAACCGCGTGAAAATCGTCGATTTTTGGAAAAATTGCAAGGGGTATCCCTAACAAAATTTTCGGCAAAAAAATCGCTTAAATATTTTTGAGTTTGACATATATTTAGATTAATTTGACTGCGCTGATTCCAAAAATGCTAATTAAATGGTCGAAAAACCGTTAGAATTTGCTGTAAGCGCGAATTTTTTCCGACCAAACCATAAATGATATAAAATTGAAATTTGGACAGTCAAACAACCGATATTTATTGTATATTTTCTAATTTTTTCAACTAGATTAGGTTAATATTACGACCGCTAGCGCAAACCGAGTGAAAATCGTCGATTTTTGGAAAAATGGCAAGACGTATCCCTAACCAAATTTTCGGCAAAAAAATCGCTTAAATATTTTTGAGTTTGATATATATTTAGATTAATTTGACTGCGCTGATTCCAAAAATGCTAATTAAATGGTCGAAAAACCGTTAGAATTTGCTGTAAGCGCGAATTTTTTCCGACCAAACCATAAAAGATAGAGAATTGAAATTTAAAACATTTAAACAACCTATTTTTGGTGTATTTTGTCAAATTTTTTCAACTAGATTAAGTTAATATTACGACCGCCAGCGAAAACCGCGTGAAAATTGTCGATTTTTGGAAAAATGGCAAGGGGTACCCCTAACAAAATTTTCGGCTAAAAAATCGCTTAAATATTTTTGAGTTTGACATATATTTAGATTAATTTGACTGCGCTGATTCCAAAAATGCTAATTAAATGGTCGAAAAACCGTTAGAATTTGCTGTAAGTGCGAATTTTTTAGATTAGGTTAATATTACGACCGCTATCGCAAACCGCGTGAAAATCGTCGATTTTTGGAAAAATGGCAAGACGTATCCCTAACCAAATTTTCGGCAAAAAAGTCGCTTAAATATGTTTGAGTTTGACATATATTTAGATTAATTTGACTGCGCTGATTCCAAAAATGCTAATTAAATGGTCGAAAAACAGTTAGAATTTGCTGTAAGCGCGATTTTATTCCGACCAAACCATAAATGATAGAGAAATGAAATTTCAACAGTCAAACAACCTATATTTGATGTATATTGTCAAATTTTTTCAACTAGATTAAGTTTATATTACGACCGCCAGCGCAAACCGCGTGAAAATCGTCTATTTTTGGAAAAATGATTTTTTTTTCAAATTTTGCTAATTTTTCCAGCCAAACCATAAACGATAGATAATTGAAATTTGGACAGTCAAACAACCGATATATGGTGAATATTTTCAAATTTGTTCAACTTGATTAGGTTAATATTACGACCACCAGCGCAAACCGCGTGAAAATTGTCGATTTTTGGAAAAATGGCAAGGGGTACCCCTAACAAAATTTTCGGCAATGCTAATTAAATGGTCGAAAAACCGTTAGCATTTGCTGTAAGCGCGAATTTTTTCCGACAAAACCATAAATGATAGAGAATTGAAATTTAAACAGTCAAACAACCTAATTCAGGTGTATATTGTCAAATTCTTTCAACTAGATAAGAATAATATTACGACCGCCAGCGCAAGCCGCGTGAAAATCGTCGATTTTTGGAAAAATTAATTTTGTTTCAAATTTTGCGAATTTTTTCCGACCAAACCAAAAATGATAGAAAGTTTAAATTTAAACAGTCAAACAACCTAATTTTGGTGTGTTTTGTCAAATTTTTTCAACTAGATTAAAATAATATTACGACCACCAGCGCAAGCCGCGTGAAAATCGTCAATTTTTGGAAAAATGATTTTTTTTTCAAACTTTACGAATTTTTTCCGACCAAACCATAAATGATAGAAAATTGAAATTTAAGCAGTCAAACAACCTATATTTGGTGTATATTGTCAATTTTTTTCAATTAGATTAATTTAATAATACGACCGCCAGCGCAAACCTCGTGAAAATCGTCGATTTTTGAAAAAAATTATTTTGTTTCAAACTTTGCGAATTTTTTCCGACTAAACCAGAAATATTAGAAAGTTTAAATTAAAACAGTCAAACAACCAAATTTTGTTGTATATTGTCAAATTTTTTTAACTAGATTAGAATAATATTACGACCGCCAGCGCAAGCCGCGTGAAAATTGTCGATTTTTGGAAAAATGATTTTTTTTTTCAAACTTTGCGAAGTTTTTCCGACCAAACCATAAACGATAAAGAACTGAAATTTGGACAGTCAAACAACCGATATTTGGTGTATATTGTCAAATTTTTTTAACTAGATGTATTTATTATTACGACCGCCAGCGCAAACCGCGTGAAAATCGTCGATTTTTAGAAAAAAAAAAATTTTTTTCAAACTTTGCGAATTTTTTCCGACCAAACCAGAAACGATAGATAATTGAAATTTTGACAGTCAAACAACCGATATTTGGTGTATATTGTCAATTTATTTCAACTTGATTAGATTAATATTACGACTGCCAGCGCAAACCGCCTGAAAATTGTCGATTTTTGGAAAAATGATTTTATTTTCAAATTTTGCGAATTTATTTCGACCAAATTATATATGATAGAGTTAAAATTTAAACAGTCAAACAACCTATATTTAGTGTATATTGAAAAAATTTTTCAACTAGATTAAGTTAATAATACGACCGCTAGCGCAAACCACGTGAAAATCGCCGATTTTTGGAAAAATGGCAAGGGGTACCCCTAACAAAATTTTCGGCAAAAAAATCGATTAAATATTTTTGAGTTAGACATCTATTTGGATTAATTTGACTGCGCTGATTCCAAAAATGCTAATTAAATGGTCGAAAAACCGTTAGAATTTGCTGTAAGCGCGAATTTTTTCCGACCAAACCATAAATGATAAAGAATTGAAATTTAAACATTCAAACAACTTATATTTGGTGTATATTGTCAAATTTTTTCAACTAGATTAAGTTAATATTACGACCGCCAGCACAAACCGCGTGAAAATCGTCGATTTTTGGAAAAATGACAAGTACCCCTTACAAGATTTTCGGCAAAAAATCGCTTAAATATTTTTGAGTTTGACATATATTTAGATTAATTGGACTGCGCTGATTCCAAAAATGCTAATTAAATGGTCGAAAAACCGTTAGAATTTGCTGTAAGCCCGAATTTTTTCCGACCAAACCATAAATGACAAAGAGTTGAAATTGAGACAGGCAAACAAATTATATTTGGTGTATATTGTCTAATTTTTTCAACTAGATTAGGTTAATATTACGACCGCCAGCGCAAACCGCGTGAAAATCGTCGATTTTTGGAAAAATGATTTTATTTTCAAAATTTGCGATTTTTTTCCGACCAAACCATAATTGATAGAGAATTAAAATTTAGACAGTCAAACATCCTATATTTGGTGTATATTGTCAAAATTTTTAACTAGATTATGTTAATATTACGACTACCAGCGCAAACCGCGTGAAAATCGTCGATTTTTGGAAAAAAAATTTTTTTTTTCAAACTTTGCGCCGATTCCAAAAATGCTAATTAAATGGTCGATTCTATTTGAAATTTTAAATATATAAAATTTTAAACGTATATTAGCCTGATTAGACTAAAACATGCCGGTGCTGACTAAGTCCGGCTGTTACTGGCCAGAGCTGGATGAAAAATGCCAGTCTCAGAAAGTTACAGCCAGTAAAAGCATGTATAAGACAGGACCTGTCAGTAAAAGCTTATATGTGTGTCATATTTTTTGTCCCGAAAATAATTTGAGGGTAAAATTTAATTTGCTTACGATTTTATTTGAAATTTTAAATATATAAAATATTACACGTATATTTGTCTTATTAGGCTGAAACATGATGGCGCTGTCTGAGACCGGCATTAACTGGGCAGTGCTGGCAAAAACATGCCAGTATCAGACGGTACCAGACAGTTACAGCTTGTATAAAACATGACCCGTCAGTAAAAGCTAATATGCGTGTAAGATTTTATTGGGCAAACAATTTTATTAGATAATTTAAATAAATAAAAAATTTCACGTATATTTGCCTGATTAGACTGAAACATGATGGCGCTGCCTGAGACCGGCGCACAGTGGTCCCAATCGATGAATTGGTGGCCACGGGCACACAACTATTTTATTACAAGAGATAGATTTTTTATTTTTTTTGCATCTTAATCTGTATTAAATTTGCAAGAATATGTATATTTTTAATTGTTTCTATATGTTTCATACTTGGTTTAAAAAAATAGAAAAGAAGAAAAAAGCAATATTTTACGGAATTACACGTTCTATACCGTACTTATTTTATTTGAATTAATTTTATGATGATGTATATGTATGCACGTATATAATTTAAACAATGACTTAATATATAAATACGAAATTTACATATTTTACAAGCCCTGACATGAGTTATTATAAAATTACATACTTTTAAATACTATATTTACTATTGTTAAAAAATAAAAATAAAAACATTGTAAATACATTATATAACAATTAGTCAATACATTTTTAATAATTAAACATTAGAACAACATACATATATATATATATATATATATATATATATATATATATATATATATATATATATACAAATTATAACTAAAGATTTAACATTTTTAATAAAATTTAACTTAATAACAAATGTATTGCATCGTCACTTAAACTATCTTTATTAATTATTAACTTATGTCTTAAACTTGTTATGTATGGATCAGAGGTGAAAAGAAAATTATGAAGTAAATCTTCATTTGTTGTTTGACGGCTACATTTTCTAGAATTAAATTTCCTAATTCACGTAAATAGCATAATATAAAAAAAATCAGGTAGGATAATATGAATATAACAAATAAATGTAGAAATAACTAAATTGCATAGTGAGAGATTGTTCATAGGGAGATATTAGTTGCTCAACGTAACCTGTGTAACGCCTTACGACTATTGCGCGCGCTCACTTAAAATGTAAATATTTTGTAGTAGCGGTCAAAAGGTGGATTATCTTTCAATACACCGTTCTTTATTAATACTTCTGGTATTTATTGGAAGAAAAATTGGAGCGGCGCCTCGCAGCGCCAACTCACTTCTATTCCATAGAAGAAATGAAAATAGAAAAAAAAATATGTCGCCATGTTTGATACTGTAGTGTAAAATCAGTTTCATAAAGTATACATTTTAATTTTTTTTCTTCAAATAGAAGGTTGTAATTATCTAAATCTGCTTCATTTTTAAAAATCGGTATATTATTAAAAAAGTTATAGCGATTTGTATTTCACATAGAAAATATTATATTTCTTCGATTTAAAAATGTCTCATGTTCAGTAATTTATAACAAGTACCACAGTAAAAAATAAATAAATATATATATGGCTTCTTCTTATCTAATCTATCCTTAACAAGATAGGATATAAGAAATATCATAAAAAAAATTTTTAGACTTTTGACTTTTGGCCACCAATTCGTCGATTGGGACCACTGTGCGGCGTTCACTGGCCAGTGCTGGCAAAAATTATGCTAATATCAAACTGTACCAGCCCGTAACAGTTTGTATACAACATAACCCGTCAGTAAAATATCAAATAAATAATAATAATAAAATTTAATTTGCTTACTATTTTATTTGAAATATCAAATAAATAAAAATTTTCACTTATATTAGCCTTATAAGGCAAATTATATTATTGTTTGTCTTAAATATAAAGCGTCAGCATAGATAAAGCGTAAATACAGATTATTAATATAGTTGGATCGACATAACTCCTCCTTTCTTAAAATGGAGCTTTATCTCCTTCTTCGTTTAATTCTGTTCATTCGAATTTTGATCTTTTAAATAATCTATGTTTATATTTATTTCTTTTAATTACAATTATTACCATTAGTATAATTATAGTGATTTCAATAATAATTACAATAATTGAATTAAATATGCGATAATGGTTCTGGTAAATTTCTATTTTATCAATTTTTGGAATTTCGTTCATTATAATATTTTGTTCGTCTATTTGTTTTATTATAAGAGTTTTGTTACTCATTTGTTGGTTCTTAATATTATTGTTGTAGTTTTCAAAAATGATTTCTTTGCTGGTGGTTGCGTAATTATCTAAATTATATTCATTTATGATGCAATTTTTGTTTGTTGTAAATTTATATATTCCAATAATTTGTTTGTGTTTTTCATAGTCTTTACATTTAATATTTAAGTTTTGATTGACATCACTAGCTATTATTACAATGTTTAAATCTTCTATTTTTATTATAACAAAACTTTCGTGAATTTGATGATATTCGCATTCATCGTTGTGTTGTAGATTTATAATATTATTTAAACATTTATTTATTTCTATGTAATTAGTTTTACACAAGTAATTAGTTTGTATTTTAGTACAACTATTCATTATTACAAATTTGTCATTATGTTTCATAATTAATTCATTACTTATATCTTATCGTTATATATAGGTATAGGGGTGATTTGAATAAGTTTCTTTTCATTCATTTTGTATACAGGTATTTCTAGCAAATATTCTATCATTTCGTTTTCCAATTTATAATGGCTGGTAATCTGTGTTGAGATATCCCAAAAATTAACAACAGTGATTTGATTAATAATTTTTCGTAATTCGTCGACTGTGATTATTGAAGAATGTATTTTGTTTAGGCTGCAAAAAGTAAGGCTGGTTTCAATTTCTGAAATTATTTTTATTAAATTTACTGTTAATAATATTAATTGATTTAATATTATATCTTTAATTACAAGCGTATTTTGCCAATTTATTATTTCCTTTAATATATTTTCAGTTTGAATGATTCTTGATTTCAAGACAAGTTCGTTATGCTTAATATTTTCAAATTGTGAATTTAATTTGTTAATCATATCTTTATATATTCTAATTATTTCAACATTTTGAGATTGTAGTGTTTCTTGAATTCTTTTAATTCTATTGAATATTTCGTTATATTTTTGTTAGAAATGTTCCTAATTTTATAATTTAAGCGATTACAATTGAATTCTCAAATGTTCATATAATTTTCCAATTCCTGTTTATAGTTATTATTTGTTTTATTTTAATTATTAATATTAGTAAATAATTCATTTTTGTGAATGATAATTTTAGAGTATTCTAAGGAAATGCTACTAAGGTTATATTTATAATAATTATATTGTGAGTTAATATGCACATAAACATCTCCTAATTCTAATATGTTTATTCCGGGGTTTTGATTTATCTCTTCTAATTCTTCTAGTGCGTTTGTGCATCTTGGTCGTTTTAATTTGTCGTTTTTATGTCTTTTATTAGTGTTTATTTTTATTACGCCTAATTTAGAGTTATATTTCTCAATATTGTGAATTTTAAACAGTGGTTTTTTAATTTTTTGTATTCTTCGTTTTCCTTCTTTTATTAATAAATGAGTGGGTAATTGTTCAGGCTTATTGCAAGGTTTATTTTGTGAAAGAATTCGTTTATCTTTATTAGCTTGTATATTTTTGTTTACCAGAATTTGAATTTCTTTAAGTTTATTTTTATGGTTTACTAAATAATCTTCAGAAACGTTCCCTGTTTCAGAGATATTTTTCTTTTTTTCTTGTTCGAATAAAATTTCTATTGGTTTAGTAATTGAACTTATCGAATTGTTATATCCAATTAAAGCAAATTTTATTTTTTCTTGACTATACTGTTTTTAAATTCTGATCTTTGATTTACTATTCTAAGATGTTCTATCATGGTAGAATGAAATCTTTCAACACACCCATTGCTTTTAGGATTGTCCACGCAAGTCATGTGAATTTTAATAGTTCTTTCATTAAATTATTGTTAAATTCAGTACCGCTATCATGAATAATTTCGTCGGGGATTTTATATGTATTAAAATAATTAGTTAATTGTTCAGTGACGGTTACCGCATTTTAATTTTTTAAATAATATATTTGTCCGAATTTTGAGAATTGATCGATTATAGTTAAGTATTTTTCTTGTTCCAATGTAAGAGTATCGATATTAATTATTTCAAAAGGTTGTGTAGGTGTCTTTGTTAAATAATTATTTAATTGATACGGTCTTCGTTCATATTTATTTAATTGGCAAAGTTCACAATTATTTATGTGTTTTTGAATATCTTGATATAAATTTGGCCAGTAATATGTTTGTTTTATTTTTTGATATGTTTCTAATATTCCTCTATGATTGGTTTTACCCTCATGATAATTTACAATGGCTTCTGATTGAACAATCAGGTTTCCTTCGAATAAACAATGATACTTATATTTTGGTACTAGATATTCTTTTATAAATTTAATAATTGTTTAAATAGTTTTAGTAATTGAACATCAGTTTCTAAATTATGTGAAGATATTACTATTTGATCTTTTCCTATGTTAATAGCTACTTCTTTATATGTTATTCCGTTTATGTCGTTTTCATCATCTGAATGACAAGTTTCTAAATCAGTTTCGCTGGTTCTCCGAGATAATATTTTGTCATTAATATTTACTTCTTTTGGTAATATGTGAATTTTAATTTTGATGTGTGTATCCTTAAATATTTTTATTATTAGTAATTTAATAGTTTCGAAGCGCATTTTGTCTAATCCACTGCATATTTTAGGCATGTGTAATTCGTATATTTTGTTTTGAATACAATAGTTTTTTAATTTAATTAAACAATTTTCTATAGTTTTTAGTGTGGGTTTTTCAAAATATATATCTTTTGTAATTAGATTGAATAAAATGTGTTTGTTATGAATTGGTTGAATTAATATATCGCCTATATTTATATATATTAGTTTTTTAATTTAATTAAACAATTTTCTATAGTTTTTAGTGTGGGTTTTTCAAAATATATATCTTTTGTAATTAGATTGAATAAAATGTGTTTGTTATGAAATGGTTGAATTAATATATCGCCTATATTTTTGATTTGTTCTGCTAAATATTTTTTGCTGTTAAATTTGGCTTCTATTTGTTTGGCGAAACCCTTACTTAGTTTTTTGTCTGAAGATATACAATGAACTAAATTATAATTTTTATCAAATATATCTTCGTTAGTAATTTTAATTTGGAATTTTTGTCTTATTCGGGATAATGCGTCTGCGTTACTATTCAATGTTCCCTTTTTGTATTCAATTTCAAAGTTATATTCATCTAATTTAATTTTCCATCTCATAAGTTTTGAATTTGGGTCTTTTAATGACATTAACCAAACAAGAGGTCGATGGACGGTGCATATTTTAAATTTATTACCATATAAATATGGCCTAAAATATTTTGTGGACCATACTATACTGAGTAGTTTATTCTCAGTTGTTGAATAGTTAATGAAATTTCATGTTCATTTAACGTACGGGATGCATAAGCGATGGGTAAATCTTTTCCATTATAATTTTGACTAAGTACTGATCCTATCGCGTAATTACTGGCGTCCGTTGTTAATGTAAATATTTCATTAAAATTTGGATATTGAAGTATAGGTGCATTAATTAATAAAATTTTGCTATTTTCAAAACTGTTTCTGTATTCTGAATCATTTATGTGTAATTTAGTTCCCTTTTTAAGATATTTCGTCATTGGTTTAGTTAGTTTTGCAAAATTTGGGATAAATTCTCTATAATAGCCCAATAATCCAAGGTAAATTTTAATTTCTTTTTGCGTTTTTGGAATAGGATATTCTTTTACAGCTCTGATTTTAGAGGGGTTTGGTTTAAACCATCTTGTGATACCATGTGTCCCAAATATGCAACTTCCTTTTGTAAGAATTCTGACTTATCAAGTTGAATTTTTAGGTTATTATCTCTTAATTTTTGGAATATTTTACGAATATTTTCAATATGTTCTTGCAAACTGGTGCCTAAAATAATTATGTCGTCTAAGTAGACAAGGCAAATCTTATTTATATAATCTTTTAAAACATAATTAATTAATCTCTGAAAAGTTGCTGGAGCATTTTTAAGTCCAAACGGCATTCTGATAAATTCGTAATGACCAGTATCTGTGCTAAAGGCAGTTTTTTTAATTGAATCTTCTGACATTTGTATTTGATGGAACCCGGATGCAAGATCTAAAGTGGTATAATACTTCTGTAATATCAGGAATCGGGAATTTGTCATCTATCGTTTCAGTGTTTAATTTACGATAATCTATTACCGTTCTATACTTTTGTTGATTAGAAGCGTCTAGTATTTTAGGTACCATCCATACTTGTGAATTCCATGGTGAATAACTTTCACAAATAATTTTGTCTTTAGATAATTTTTTAAACTGATTCGCAATTTCTTTTTTATAACATTCAGGATAACGATATGTTTTAAAATAAGTTGGAATTTCATCAGTAGTTCGGATTTTGTGTTTAATGGCACTAGTGTGAGTTAAAGTCTGATCTCGTGAAAATATATCTGTATAGTTTTTTATTAATTTGTAAATTGCGTGTTTCTCTTCATCATTCAAATGTTCAACTCTAATTTTTATTTCGTTAGTTTCGATTGTGTTTGTTATTTTTTTATATTAAAATATTATAACTTAAGTCTTTTATTGCAAATTTTTACGAAATTATTTTCAAGATTTAATTCTGCTTTTAACATCTGTAAGGCAGGCAAACTTAATAAAACATTGAATTCTTTATGGAAATCAAAAAGAAAACATTTATTTTGTTTATTTTCAATATTTAATATAATAAATTCATTTCCGGATGTTTTTCCTAATGCAGTAGTAAAACTAAAAGGTTTATTATAAATTTTAAATTTCTTTTGTTTTAGTCTAACATAACTTTTACTTATTAGATTTATTGTTGAACCGGTGTCTATCAAAATTATATAATCTTTTACTTTTAGAAACAACTATTTACTGTTACAGTTAATATTCATTATTTCTCCGACATTGATAGGTTGTCTAATCCTAAAAAAGATTCGTCTTCAAGATTTTGGTTTTCAAATTCATCAACGTGAGTGTCCTCGTCGTTATCGATTTGTTCTTCATTATTAAATAATTCCTCTGACTCGTAATTTGGTAAAGGGTTTACTTGAGATGGATTATAATTTTGATTATAACGTGGTCTAAACTTTTGTCTAGTTTGTGTAGACATTGGTATTGGTTTTATGCCTTGGGCATTTTTTATTTGTTGTCTTGGTGCAAATGTTTTAGGTTGAAATTTATTTTGAAAGTTAATTGGTCCGGTAGGGAATGTCTTTTCAAATGGTCTTTGTATTGGTATATTAGTTGATTTTATTTGGTTGGTTTTGGGTGTTTGAGTATACCTCAAATACTGGAAATCGTTTTGTAATAAAATTTCTATTTCAACTAAATTATTTGGATTTCTTGTCGCAATCTTATTTCTATATGGGTCATTTATAGTGGATATAAAATGTGATACAATTAGTTTTTCAGCAAATTTACTTATTATTAATTTTGCATCGTTATCACTTTCTTCAATGCTAAGTCTTGATTTGAAAGCAAGAAATCTTTCCTTTACAACTTCTAATATTTTATATGGATTTTTAAAATTCTGTAATATTAAAATCTCATTCATTATAGTGGTTGAATTGGTTTTATCTTTGAAACTATTTATCAAATGTTGTCTTAAATCGTTCCAATTTTGAAATTCTAGGTCCTTTATACTATCCAGGGCCTTTTCTGTTATTTTACTTCTGATATTTAGAAATGCTATTGATTTATCAAAATCGTCTAAAGATGGATTTAAATTACCAAATAGAGTTTGGATAGTGTTCACAGCATTTTTAAATGTAGTTAATTTGTAGGGATCTCCATTGTATTGTGGAATCGAGTTTAATGCAATATTGATTTTGCTGGTTCTATCAGCCATTATTTCGTTATTTATTTCTAACAAATTACTCAAGGTGATAGAATATAAGCTTTACAATAAAGTTACTTACAACAGAGTTATGCACAAAATTATGTTGGTCCAAGCAATCTTCATCTATTATGTGGAGATTTGTAATTTTTGTGTCCAGGAGGTTAACACTTGTTAACACTACTTGGTTACTCTTTGTAACGGCTGGCGATGCTGGCACTACACTTGGTGGCTCTCTGCAACTGTCGACGATGCTGGCACTACACTTGGTGGCTCTCTGCAACTGTTGACGATGCTGGCACTACACTTGGTGGCTCTCTGCAACTGTTGACGATGCTGGCACTACACTTGGTGGCTCTCTGCAACGGGTCAATTTCTAAGCACTGCACTTGATGTGTTCCGATTCGCGAATTAACGTTACAACGAACAAAATGCGATTTTAACGGATTAATTCAATTTATTTAATTCCGATCGTAGATTGTTTCGCGTATCCTACCGACTGCGCCAAATATGAAATTTCAATAGAACTTTCTATTTTTAAAAACATATATTATTTTATTATCGAAGTTTACAATTTGCTTACAGAAATTAGACTGACTTTGTCACGTCTCTACTTTCATCGACAGATTCATATTATTGTTTGTCTTAAATATAAAGCGTCAGCATAGATAAAGCGTAAATACAGATAATTAATATAGTTGGGTCTCTACATAACTTATGCGAATAAAATTTTACCCTCAAATTATTTTCAGGACAAAAAATAATCCAAGCATATTAGCTTTTACTGACAGGTCCTGTCTTTTACAAGCTTTTACTGGCTGTAACTGTCTGAGACTGGCATGTTTCATCCAGCTCTGGCCAGTAACAGCCGGACTTAGTTTTTACTGACAGGTCCTGTCTTAAACAAGCTGTAACTGGTTGGTACAGTCTGCTACTGGCATGTATTGACAGCCCTGGTCAGTTGCAGCCGGTCTCAGACAGCGCCTTCATATTTCAGCCAAATGAGTCTTATATACGTGTAAAATATAATTTATTTAAAATTTTAAATAAAATCGTATGCAAATAAAATTTTACACGCAAATTAGCTTTTACTGACGAGTCTAGTTTTATACAAGCTGTAACTGGCTGGTACAGTCTGATACTGGCATGTTTTTGCCAGCTCTGGTCAGTTGCAGCCGGTTACAATTTTATTTTTATTTCAATATTACACGCATATTAACTTTTACTGACAGGTCCTGTCTTATACAAGCTGTAACTGACTGGAACTGTCTGAAACTGGCATGTTTCAGCCAGCTCTGGCCAGTTACAGCCGGTCTTAGTCTTTACTGACAGGTCCTGTCTTATACAAGGTGTAACTGGCTGGTACAGTCTGATACTGGCATCATGTTTCAGCCTAATAAGGCAAATATACGTGTAAAATTTTATATATTTAAAATTTCAAATAAAATCGTAAGCAAATTAAATTTTACTCTCAAATTATTTTCAGGACAAAAAATATTACCCGCATATTAGCTTTTACTGACAGGTCCTGGCTTTTACTGGCTGTTTCATATATTTTAAATTTCAAATAAATTCGTAAGCAAATAAAATTTTACCCACAAATTATTTTCTGGAAAAAAAATATTACACGAATATTAGCTTTTACCGACAGGTCCTGACTTATACAAGCTGTAACTGGCTGGTACTGTCTGAGACTGGCATGTTTCAGCCAGCTCTGGCGAGTTACAGCCGGTCTTAGTCAGCACCGGCATGTTTTAGTCTAATCAGGCTAATATACGTTTAAAATTTTATATATTTAAAATTTCAAATATAATCGTAAGCAAATAAAATTTTACCATCAAATTATTTTCAGGAAAAAAAATATTACCCGCATATTAGCATTTACTGACAGGTCCTGTCTCATACAAGCTGTATCTGGCTGTAACTATCTGGGACTTGCATGTTTCAGCCAGCTCTGGCCAGTTGCAGCCGGTTACAATTTTATTTTTATTTCAATATTACAAGCATATTAACTTTTACTGACAGGTCCTGTCTTTTACAAGCTGTAACTGGCTGGATACTGGCATGCTTTTGCAAGCTCTGGCGAGTTAATGCCGATCTCAGACAGCGCCATCATGTTTCAGCCTAATAAGGCTAATATACGTGTAAAATTTTATGTATTTAAAATTTCAATAAAATCGTATGCGAATAAAATTTTACACGCATATTAGCATTTACTGACTGGTCATGTTTTAAACAAGCTGTATCTGGCTGGTACAGTCTGATACTGACATGTTTTTGCCAGCTCTGACCAGTTAATGCCGGTCTCAGACAGCGCCATCATGTTTCAGCCTAATAAGGCTAATATTCGTGTAAAATTTTATTTATTTAAAATTTCAAATAAAATCGTATGCAATTTATTTTCTTATATTTAATTATGTATTTATAGTTTCAAATTAAATTTCAATTTTATAAGCAAATAATATATAATCGGTTTACTTACGATTTTATTTGAAATTTTAAAGCAAATAAAATTTTACACGCATATTAGCTTTTACTGACTTGTCCTGTCTTATACCAGCTGTAACTGGCTGGTACGGTCTGAGTCTGGCCATTTTCGCAATTGTCCTTTAGCTGCTTTGGTGATAACGTTCACACCGACTTTCTTCAATTCGAAACGCCTGTTATTGACGCATTTGATTAGCTCAAATTGTCCCAGAAATTAATAATCACTTTTCTCAAGTGCATTTTGGATTCACGGTGCATTAACACAAAGTCACCTACTGAATACTCAACCGTGTCTTTTCAGTTATGTAATGATGCTCGATTTACCAGTCACGCAAATACTTAGGCAATGTAGTATTCTTGAAGTTTGACCCTGCATCTATTCTGTTCAGATTAAAATGGTCATAAAATGACCATATTTTATCCAAAAAATCTGGTTGTGGTTTAGCCAATAGAGATATGTGTTGTTAATATATTCTTTCAAAATTTGAGCTATTTTGGATGAATAGATTTAGAGAAATCTTGACACAGGTGTCGAAGAAAGTCATTTCGAGAAACACGCGTTTAAAGTTTTAGTTACGTTTATTACCGGATAAAACTGAAATTATTATACTTAGAGCTAATCAGTTATTCCTGGACCATATTTATATTTACTACTCACAAGTGCTTATTTATTAAACTGTACTGAGTTAGAAAAATATATATGATACTCAAAACAAACGTTATACAGCGTCATGAATACATAAAAAGACACTACTGCGCGCTAAAAATACGAAATTATACATTTTACGGCACCTGCTCATATCTCGAAAAGGAAATGAGATATCAAAAAAATTCTTTGGTACAGTGATTCCTGATAAGTATAGCTATAGGAAAATGCAAAAAATCAAGAATCGATTTTTTGAAATTTCCGGCACTGGTGAGCCTGCTTAAATAATCCACGTGCGTTAATGCACTACCTTTTTGTATACGATCTCGAAATCAAAATCTTGCATGTAAATCCACCATCTTGCAACTCGAGGGATCAAGTTTCTCTTTTTAGCAGTACTCTTTACAGCTTTGTAGTCGGTCACAAGAGTGAAATGTATTCCTAGATGATTCGTGCGAAAATGTATCAAAGCGTTCACGATTGCCAGTGTTTCAAGCTCGTATGAATGATATTTCTCTTGATATTTGTCTGTTCTTCATCTGAAGTATGCGACAACACGACGTTCATTGTTTTGTTTTTGGAAAATAATTGCTCCGTAGCAAAGGCTAGTCGCATCACTGTGCCGGAAGATCTGAGTTAAAAATTGTTAGCAGAGGCCGCGACGACAAGCATGTGATTACATAGTTGCGTGCATTTTCATGTTCTTCTGTCTAATTAAAAGGTTCACTTTTCTTTGTAAATCTAGTAATAAATTTTCGAAAAAAAATCTGGCGAGACCCATAAATTGCCTGACATTTTTCACATTAGCTGAGACTGGTGATTCGATCTACGCTTGAATTCTCTGCTTTCCTGGTCTAAACCTTTCCTTAGAGATTTATCTTTCAGGTTGTCGATGGATTTTTGCAGAAAACTGCAATTTTTGATGTTCAGAGCAAATTCTGCTGACTTTAATGCGAAGGGACTCAAAACCCTCTTCTATTGTGCTTATTGGAATCAGTATGTCATCAAGATAAACCAAGGCAATGGTATGCCTTAAAGTTCCCAACGCTTGATGAATTGACCTCTGAAACACGGCTGGAGCGTTCGCAAGACCAAATGGCATACGCAGATAGTGATAGTGCCCGTCCGGAATAGTTTTAACAGAGTCAATTATTTGGAACGGTGTTCTTCGGGCACTGGAGCGTTAATACTGTAACTGGTTGGATTTTCGATTACCCGATGTATTCCTGGATGTTGACGACGTATGATCTTTGAACTTTGACGATCAGTAATTGTCGCAATCGATTGATCATCGTTAAGATCGCGGCCGATGTAAACTTCATACCTGTCGAGAGACGAACTGGGAACCACAAAGTATATAACTGCTGTCTTCTCGCCAATAATCTCTGTTTCTGCAGTGAACATTTGCGTAGTTTCCACATAACCTAAGCCAATGCCTTTCAATGATGATTTGCAAGGTAGCATTTTGTGTTGAAAAATGTGCAAATTTATCTGCGATCAACAAGACGTCCGCACCAGTGTCAATTAGATTGCGAAACTCGTTACCATCTATGACGATAGTAGTTAACTCAGTAGAATTTCCATGTGAACAAAAATTAATGTTTCTGCGTTTATCAACGTCGGCCTTGAGGTAACAATTTATGATCGAGTGGTCTCGCTTTGCACAAAACAAATACATTTCTCGAGACTCAGTAGAGGAATTAGTATATCTTTCCAATGTTTTCGTGGCATGTCTACAGTTTATACGTGTATGTCCGATTTGTCCGCATCCGTAACATTTTATTGGTTCTTCATTTACATAATTATTGAAACGCGCTTTTTACGTGAAGGAGAGTGCGTCCGGTTCGCTTCCTCAGTTTTAAGAAGTTTTGAATAAGATGTTACGTAACTCAGTAATTCCGTAACAGTTTGGCAATCACGATTTGTTGCTGCACTTCTAACATCCGGTTCTGTAATGCCGTGGACATTAGTTAAACCAAGTCTTCTTCTTTCCATGATGCGCGCAAATTTCTGAGTAAAGCTACATTATCATGAACATAAGTTTCATAATTATTTACAGATTAAGATTTGAATGCAGATGCTTCTTCTAGCATGCGACCGAGATTTCGCTTACGGGGATATGTCTCTAAAAATTCCCGCCGAAAAGTTTTCCAGTCATGGACATCGGGTGCCTATCTTTCTTACCAATCTGCAGGTCTGATAAATCAAATTCGTTACTTATGGCTTCCACGTAATCGATTCACTTTATTGCATCATCAGTGTCTGGATGGAACACCGGCAAATTAATCTGTTCTGTCGGTGTTCGGTTCGTCTGCAACGCTTTTGTAAGAGCGCTCAGGATGGTTTCGGTGGCTCTGTGGTCATCGGTCATTTTCATCCGCAGCTATAGCCAACGTGTACCGTTGAAAAATCACTCCAACTCACTCACCAAACACTAACACAACACCCACAAACACCATATTAGCAAAAAGATTAAATATATGTAAAAAAATATAGAAAATAACGGTTTACATCTACTAATACGATTTATTCCACCTTAATCACAATCGCGAGCAGCAGTGTTATCTGAGCGATTCAAGTATTAGCGACAGACTGGCGAACATTGAATGACCAGTAGCCAGAGGCGGATGGTGACTTATTGGGGCCTGATGCTAATTATAAGTCAGGGGCCCCTAGTAGCGTATAATGGGGGGGGGGGGGTTGTCGGTTTTCTAAGACGAATTACTATCAAACATATATATCAAAAGAAACAAGCTTAGGTACAACGCGCCTTTGCCTCCAGTATCCCCTTATAAATATTATATGCGATGCAAGCAGCGCACTTTTTAAATTAAAAAATAATTGTTTTTAATAATCCTGGTTTTTTTTGTTAACAATTTGAAAATATGTTATAAATATAAAATGTTTTACAATTCTTTTCAGATTTTTTTGGTATAATAAAAAAATAAAATCTTAATACATATTTTAATATTCTAAATTATAATTTTTAATAATTATTACGGCCTTTATTATTAATATGCAAAAAATTTGTAGATATAAAATATTTTAGAATTTATTTTAGAAATTATGGGTGTTTTAATAATATTTAAGAGAGCCTTCCAATATTGGGGCCCTATAACTCGGGAAGTATACAAGCGATTGTATTTCAACTGCGAGCGGATTGAAATGGGATGCCAAATAATATGTGTAGCAAATTTGGTGTAAATAGCTCTGGTACCTTCAGAGGAGTAGAGGGCACAAATTTGGTCTTACGAGCGAGCGATCGACAAATAAAATCCAAGTATATAAGTAATATATATTTTTGGATCCTGGGCAACGAGACAAACACTTTTTGTTAAGGAAATTTTTTGATCCGAGAATGCTACAGACACACCACTGAAAGCTTTAGTTTCTCCGGTATTTCGTACGGCGAGCTTAAAATATATAATATTAAAAGTATAAAAAATATATTATGCTATAAATTGACTTCTAAATTTGAGCCTAGCATACTTTCTAATTGCTTCATCATAAGTAATTCAGCTGCCTATGTCATTTTTAGCTCCCCGTCCGAAGTATCGAAGAAGCTAAGTGTTCTCGGAGCAACAATTTACTTAACAAAAAGTGTTTGTCTCGTCGCCCTGATTCCAAAAATATATATAACTAATTTACTTGGATGTTAGTCGTCGCTCGCTCGTAAGCCCAAATTTGTGCCATCTACTCCTCTGAAGGTACCGGAGCGATTCACACCAAATTTTGTACACATTTGAATCCGCTCGCAGTTTAAGTCCAATCACTCTTATAATTCCCGAGTGAAAGGGCCCCAAAATTTGAAGCCCCCTTAATATTGTTCCTATAAAAATTATGTTAACACCCAATAATTCTACTAAAAAGTCTATGATATTTCATTTCATTTCATCTACAATTTTTTTTCATATTGACCCAAAGCCCGAAAAATATGATTAAATATTATAATTTTGAATTTTAAAATATGAACCAAAAAAAATTTTTTATCAATGTAATCTACAAAAATTGTAAGACATTATATATCCATAACATTTTTTCAAAATGCCATAGTTATTAAAAACCAGTGTTCGCATCGCATATCTTACCTAAAGGCGAGCTGGACGCATTTGTGCGTTGTACGTACCAAATCTTGTCTATAGAATGAATGGACAAATAATTCAGTCTCTCATATTTCATAGTCGATCAGTATTTATTATTTTATAAATGTTAGTTTAGAATAAGCTCTTTCAGCTTCTCAATTTGTTATCGGCATTGTGGAATAGATTTTTAGAATGGTATACAAATTTGGAAAAATTTATATGAGATTTCTGTTATTGATAAAATTTTATATATCTGGACATTTTAAACATTGTTACAGATTTCTTGGAGTTGGTGACATTCGTTTTAATAGTATTTTAGTTCAGGCATTTCGAAAACAAAACTAAATTCTATAAAATAATGAGTAAGATCTTGAGGGCCCCTCCGGGGCCTCCAATGATCGGGGGCCTGATGCTCCAGCATCGTAAGCATCCCTATAAATCCGCCACTGCCAGTAGCGGCTCGATCAGCGTAAACGGAAGCTTTACGCAATGTTACATGATCATATAATTAATCTTAATAGGTTACAAAATAACAAGTGATTAAATAATTATATTCTTAACACTATGTCGCTAACAATATATATATATATATATATATATATATATATATATATATATATATATATATATATATATATATATATAAATATATTGTAACGGTATTTTTGAGAATACCGTTTATAAAGGGGGGTGTGCTTGGCTAAATCAGTGGAAAAGGGCGGGTTCGGAGTTTCTGGGGTGTAATTATTCCAATAAAAAAAGAAAACGCAACAGTTCAACTCGACAGGTATATTACAATTTTTTGGGAGAACCTTAACTGGGCACGAGGCCATTACAGGCTAAATTCTAATACAGAAATGAACTAATACCAAATGAAATACATCCGTATGAATTAATTTGTTATTGAAATAAATTTAAACAAATGATACTCAAGTGACTCCGTGGGGGCGATAGTCCGGTTGACGGTTGGACAAGTGTGGTTAGCGGCTAGCGGTAGTCCAGGAATTTATAATTATGGGCGCCAGTTCAGCAGATAGCAGAACTTCCTGGATCCAGCAAGAATGATGTAGCGACCACTGGATTAGCATCCCTCGGCTCAATTGTTAGGTAATACAACCAACGTTCACTCAATCCTCGGTTGAATTACAGAAAAATTAGCAGAAGGCCACAGTTTAGAATATGATATGAATTGAACTATAATTGACGTGAAATTATAAAGTTATATATAAAAGTTAACATTTTAATCAAAATTCGGTAATCTCTACAAAATACATTACTACATAATAAACATAAACGATACATATTCTCTGTCCGTTCTGATGCTCGGCAATTCGTCTGGATAGGGTGTATCCGCTTATCCAGGTTTCTTCCAAGAAAATGACTGGATATAGTTACTCCATCGAGTTTGGAGGCTGGGTGGACGTAGGCTCATACAGTCACCCCAATAGGATAATATTTGGTGGTGTAATTACCATTAAACGGTTGTGAGGATTAAATAACGTAGCAGATAGGAACATGTGAGGTGATCCAGAATGATATGATATATGGTGAACGTATAAAATAATCGTTCCCAAATTAAAGAACCGAAAAAGGATTCAATACTCCTATTATTAAAATACTAACTAACGATCAATCGACGTAGGTACTTAACGATAACGAAAACAATAATAGTAAATGGTGGCTAATTTAAACAGAATTACTAAACATGATACATCTAATACTCATATCAAGAAAATACTAACGATATATCAAAGCGGGTACTTAAAGATAGCCAAAATAATATTAATAATAAAAGGTGACTTATTGAAACAGAAATACTAAACATGATACATCTAGTACTCATATCAAGAAAATACTAACGATATATCAAAGCGGGTACTTAAAGGTAGCGAAAATAATATTAATAATAAAGGGTGGCTTATTTAAACAGAATTACTACTAAACATAATACATCACCACATGGTAAAGAACGCACAGAAAACCAGATCACTCAGGTAGCGCGTGACCTTGTTTATCGAAAACGGGGTTCCAAATCATATTTCCCTTTATAGAATACAATATAAAATACTCAACTTGAAAAACGTGGATGAATTAAACTAATTCATATCTTCATAAAATCAAAAAAAGAAAAAACGTAATTACTAATAAACGTACACCATACAGTGGGAAGTACCTTGTGCGCAGGCTGGGCACCGTCTAGTTTATAAAATACCTGGCTGAGTGCCGGCGGCGGCGCCGGGACAGGCCAACTGCTGGAGTTATAGCCGATTGTACCAAAGGTTGTGCACATACAGACTGACCTCCTACCACTTTCTTAACATTAAGATCGCACTCTCGCTACTCTCTGGTGCGACCTCAGCAGGAGACCGCCCGTAAGCAGTCCCGACTAACAAAAATTACGCGCCCGAGTTATTCGCATTAGGAATAATCTCAAGGGCAGCTCTCAACCGAAGAGCCTCACTCCGGGGAAACCGCCTTGTTGATCACGGTAACCCCAGCTCGCCTTATGATTAATATATCCGATGCGAGCAGCGGTTTTTAATTATTATGCCCTTTTGGTTAACAATTTGAAAAAATTTATAAATATAAAAAGTCGTACAATTGTAATTTTTTGTAGATTACTTTGACAAAGAAAAATTTAGTGCATATTTTAAAATTCAAAATTATAATATTTATTAATTTTTTTCGGGCTTTGAGTTAACAATATGAATAAATCTTGTAGGCATAAAATATCTTAGAATTCAGGGGGCCTTATAACTTGGGATGTACACGAGCGATTGGATTTAAACTGCGACCGGATTCAAATGGGATGCCAAATATTATGTGTAACAAATTTAATGTGCATCGCTCCGATACCTTCAGATAAGTAGAGGGCACAAATTTGGTCTTACGAGCGGCCGAGCGAGCGAGCGACGACTAATATCCAAGTATATAAGTTATATATATTTATTTATTTAATATATATATATATATATATATATATATATATATATATATATATATATATATATATATATATATATATATCGCTCGTAAGACCAAATTTGTGCTCTCTACTCCTCCGAAAGTACTGGCGCGTTTCGAACCGAATTTGCCCATATTATTTGGCATTCCATTTGAATCTGCTCGCAGTTTAAATTCAATCGCCCGACTACTTCCCGAGTTATAGGGGTTCAAAATTAAAACACCTAAAAATTCTACAAAATGTTCTAAGATAATTAATATTTTAGGTGAACCTTGCGATGTGCTACTTCACCTCCGATTTGGATGAAACTTTGTGTAAAGGACCGTTTTAGCATCCTAAATAAGGGAAAAATAATAACTATTGGCGGTCGAATTGTTTTTCCCAAATAACAAAATCCCCTAGATTGATTTTGGCGCTACTATTAAAACAAAATTACTTCCCATCACTTAAAAATTAGACAACCACAACGTAACCACAAACAGCGAAAATGTAAATAATCCGTTTGTATACAAAATCAAGGATTGTGGTTACGTTGTGGTTGTCTCATTTTTAAGTGATGGGAAGTAATTTTGGTTTTAATATTCCGACCGCCAATAGTTATTATTTTTCCCTTATTTACGATGCTAAAACGGTCCTTTACACAAAGTTTCATCCAAATCGGAGGTGAAGTAGCACATCGCAAGGTTCACCATATTTTATGTCTACAAGATTTATACGTATTGGTAACCCAAAGGCAATAAAAAAATATGAAATATTATAATTTTGAATTTTAAAATATACACTAAGAATTTTTTTTATTAAAATAATCTACAACAAATTGTAATACTTTTTATAGCTATAACATTTTTTGAAATTGTTAACCAAAAGCCCATAATAATTAAAAACCGCTGCTCGCATCGCATATATTACTTAAGATGAGCTGAACGCATAGATGCGTTGTACCTAAGGTTGTTGTTAATTAAATATTTTAATCCGATAATGCAATTATAGACACACGTAATCGATTGTGTATAGTTCTCTTGTACTTCGTATGGCGAGCTAAAAAATACGTGAACATTTTTATAACCACTGCTTTCCTAATGGAAAGAAAAAACTATCACTGATTTTTAAAGAGATACATCTACACCAAACATGTGCATCATTGACAGACAGGGAACAAATCAAACCACAATGATGAAACAATTGTTTTGTTGAACATATTTACATCATAATTATTAGGGATATTTAATTATTTTTGTGTTTTTAGATTCAATCCTACTTAATTTTATAGATATCAAAAGTATTATATATTATTATAGAATATTTTTATAAATTTAAAAGTTTTCTAATATCAGTATTAACGGGATACTTTTGTGTCCTACAACTCCGGAAGTATAAGTTTTTTTAATTTATAAGAAGTGGTCGAGTAAGGCAAGTAATCTTGTATTGTGAAACACTAAGTGTAAGTCAAATACAGACCAATTACAATCTTGTAATCATTTCAATTCAACTTTACAATCGTTTCAGACAACTCTATATACATAACTGTAACCTCTTTAAAAACTATCCCTATGATTAACTAAACCTCATCGATTGCAGTGCAATTATCAATATTAGATTAGCCAACTTTTTACTTGGTTTATACATAATGTATAAAAAAAAAAAAAATTATTGAACATAAAACATGAAGTTTTAAAATTAAGCTTTGTATATCCCGGAAATGAAAACCTCATATTATTGAAATGGATATTTCCACTGGAAGTGTTTTCAATTTTTGCACATCTATAAAAGGACACAAAAAATAAATGTAATAAAAGTTAAAGATTTTACTTTTATATACCACTTAATGAGAAATTGCCGTTGAAAATAATCATATAACATTTACGTTTTCTTAGTTACCTCACATTATGATATTGTATCATAGCAATCGTTGCTTGAATTTAAATCACAATAAAGCACAATATTACATATATTTTGAAAATTAAGTATAAGAAAGTCGAATGAAGTGCACTCCAGGTTTTTAGCTCGCCGTACGAAGCATCGAAGAAGCTAAAGCATTCAGACGTGTGTCTGTAGCATTCTCGGATCAAAAAATGTCATTAACAAAAAGTGTTTGTCTTGTCGCCCTGAATCCAAAAATGTATGTAACTTATATACTTGGATGTTAGTCGTCGCTCGCTCGCTCGCTTGGTCGCTTGTAAGACAAATTTGTGTCCTCTACTCCTCTGATGGTACCAGAGTGATTCACACCAAATTTGGTACACATATTATTGGGCATCCCATTTGAATCCGCTCGCAGTTTAAGCCCAATCGCCCGTATACTTCCGAAGTTATAGGCCCCCAAAATTTGGTCCCCCCTTAATACTACCCTTATAAAAGTAATTAAAACACTAAAAAATTCTACTAATAATTCAAAGATATTTTATATTTACTAGATTTTTTCATATTGTTAACCCAAAGCATGAAAAGAATGATTAAATATTATTAATTATTAATATAATCTACAAAAAATTGTAGGACTTTTTATATCTATAACATTTGTTCAAATTGTTAACCAAAAGGCCATAATAATTAAAAAGCACTGCTCGCAACGCATATCTTACCTTTAGGCGAGCTCTACGCATTGGTGCGTTTTACGCGTACCAAATCTTGTTTATGTTGGATTTTTCTTTGTTTAAAATTCTAATTTTAAAATACATTTTGGATCTAAAGAAACTAGGTGTTTTGCCTCATTCGGCCCAGAAAACGATATAGCCGCATTTTCTTTTCTTTTTGTTTAGTAGATTCTAAATGATTATTACTTTTACAATACTGCGCACCTAACCATTTTTGAAAAATAATTCAAGTTTAAAATGCTCCAAAGTTGCATTGGGTGACGTTACATCGAAAGACAGAGATAGTGCGAAACATGCACAATGACATATTTTGTGTTCTTAGTATAGTTCTTTTCATGAGTCGTGAGCGTTATGTCATATAACAATTTAAGAATTGCCCCTAATAAAATAACAATGCTACGTCCAATTCGCTGTATACCGCCTGGCGCGTGCCACCAATGCATACGCGTACTGAATTTAAACAAAATTATGACTAGAAGCGGAATTTATTCTCTCAATTCAAAAGAATTGTTTATTATAAATTCACTATTGTTAGTTAAACAATTAAATTTTAACTTAATAGTATTTACATGAGCGACACAGTTCGTCCAAAGGTAAGATAAGGTAAGGTAACGGTAATAGGGATAAAATATTCATTAGTAGTTCTGAATATAACCAAAATTATGGAAAAAAGTTAAAAATTACACGCTTTGATGTTTAATAAAATTTATATTTGTTGTGACAAGAAATTATCTTATTATTTTATTAGGGGCAATTCTTAAATTGTTATATGACATAACGCTCACGACTCATGAAAAGAACTATACCATGGGCCAAGAATCATTTCGGAATTTTTTCTATGCTTGAATTAATTTTATGGCCCCAACTGCTAGTGAGTCACTAGCAATTGGGGCCATAAAATTAATATTAACATAGAAAAAAATCTGAAATGATTCTTGGCCCATGGTACTTTGGTACTAGTACTAAGAACAGTGACTCACTAGCAGTGTAAAAGACGATTGTAAAGTTGGTTTGTAATAAATTAAGAAACAGACAAGATTTGGTGCGCGTAAAACGCACCAACGCGCAGAGCTCACCTTTAGGTAGAATATGCGTTGCGAGCAGTGCTATTTAGTTATTATGGCCTTTTGGTTAACAATTTGAAAAAATGTTATAGACATAAAAGGTCTTACTTTTTTTTAGATTATGTTGATAAAAAAAAAATTTTTAGTGCATATTTTAAAATTCAAAATTATAACATTTAATAATTATTTTCGGGCTTTGGGTTAACAAAATGGAAAAATTTGTAGAGATAAAATATCTTAGAATTTATAAGTGTTTCAATTATTTTTATAAGGGCAGTATTAAGGGGGCTCCAAATTTTGGAGCCCTATAACTCGGGAAGTATACGGGCGATTGGATTTAAACTGCGAGCGGATTCAAATGGGATGCCAAATAATATGTGTACCAAATTTGGAGTGAATCACTCGGGTACCTTCAGAGGAGTAGAGGGCACAAATTTGGTCTTACGAGCGATGACTAACATCCAATTACGAGTATATAAGTTATATACATTTTTGGATTCAGGGCGACGAGACAATCACTTTTTGTTATTGAAATTTTTTGATCCGAGAATGCTACAGACACACGACCGAATGCTTTAGCTTCTTCAGTACTACGTACGGCGAGCTAAAAACCATTTACTACACAGTATTTTAAAAAACTAGATACGTATTTCGACAAAAGAGGCTCTTTACAACTTGCTAGTCGAAATACGTATCTAGTTCTTAAAAATTCTGAGCGGTAAAGGGTTGTTCATTATAATTATTTAAGTAAAGAGCCATAGACTACAAATTAATTTGATGATTTGTAATGATTACAAGATTGTAAGCGACCTGGATTTGACTTAGTGTTTCACAAGATTTTTTGCTAAACTCGTCTACTTCTTGTCTCTGCAAGATGAGAAATTTAAATTCGAAATACTTATACTTCCGGAGCTTTAAATAAACTTGGTAAACAATTACGTAACAAAATTTCTCATGCTATTGTTAGATTTCGTTTAAATTTGATTAGATTTTATCTTGTTGGAATTTACAAACATGGTATTATTTTAAATTTTATATATTGTTCTCATGGAAATAAATGAATTGAAACTATACATATTTTTCTCATGCTTATCAAATTACAATTACTAATTATTATAATTTAAAAATCTTGCATATTTCTTGGAAATGCTTACTAGTATTAATTATTGGCACGAAATTCAGTATTGAAACGTTCAAATATAGTATAATATGATAAAACTGTAATCTAGTATTTATAGGATAGGATTAAAGATAAAATCAGATATAGTTTCATTATTTTTTACTGTTTGTATTAAAATAATTACTACAAATATATGAATAATAACAATTAAATATGGAAAGCGCAATATTTTTATAAAATATTACGTTGTTTCGTACAGTTGAAAAATGTCATTTATGTTAAAAATATATAAATGCGTTTCTTATCGAATGTTTTAAGGCACCAGTTTAAAATTTCCAATTAGGCAAATTACAAAAAACATATATTTGCAAATTTGATAAATACTTTATAAAGAGAGACACTGCTGGCAGTATAGATAACACATACATAATACATCATTTATAAAAAATATTAAGTTTTTTTCAAGTTTTTTATAAACACTAAACATACGAATTTTCACAGATCATCTGCGCGTTCACACTTTTACACCATAATTCGTTAGTATTTTTCTAACGTATAATTGGTATTCATAATAGTAAATATTGATCGATAAAAATAAGAATTGATCAGAAAAGGCCACAATCTTTTAAATTATTTTTAATAATTACATCTGTTACGGCATCAAAAACAAACTGAATGTTATTCGTATCGGTTGCGCATGTGAAATGTGTATAGATTTCTTTTTTATCTTTTCTTTTGTTCAAGTTCTCAAATTTCATCCGAATATATGCAGCTGCTTCTTCATAGCTATTTAATCCTGAAACGAATATTTGCCAATATAAATAATGATGAAGGATTGATTCTTTTAAAAATGTTGATTGATTCTATGTACCTATGTATTCTGGAAAACATATTGTTAATGGGCTGCGAGCGATTTTTTCTTCGAATAAATCTTTCTTATTCAAGAACAAAATGATTGAAGTCTCAACGAACCACTTACTATTACATATCGAATCAAAAAGTTTCATCGATTCAACCATTCGGTTCATTTCTTCATCTTCTGCTAATACTAAATCATAACCTAGACAACATATATATATATATATATATATATATATATATATATAAAAAGACAGTAAAAATATTTGAAACGAAAGGTGATCATTTTCAGTCATAAGACAATTTACCGGATAATGCAACACAAAATATAATAGCTGTTACTCCTTCGAAACAGTGTATCCATTTTTTACGTTCGGATCGCTGTCCACCGACATCAAACATTCTGAATGAATAAATAAAAAATGAATAAGGGGAATGAGATGTGTGTGTGTGTGTGTGTGTGTGTAGTTAAGTCTTACTTGAAGTTTAACTCTTTGAAGGAGAAGTGAGTTTCAACAATGCCTGTCGTCTTAACTCTAGTGCGCAGCACATCTTGTTGCGATGGTACATAATTAATAAGCGAAATTCGATCTAACGCATTCAGGTAGTACGCCGCGGAATCGTTCAACTGGTACTCCCGGGAGCGGGAGAAACAAAGCTGCACGCCTGGGTCCAGCCACAATCGTTTCATTAGCATTACCAGTTCCGGTGTAAGTTCGCCCTCTTCAGCTGCACTAGCGAACGTGAAGAACTGTCGGGCCACATCCTAAAATACACAAACACATTGATAAACACATATACTTGGTACGAAAGCAACACGTACACGTACTGCTTTGCTAGGATCGGCAAAATCGATGCGTAACTGGCCCATCGCTCGTATTATCGCCATCAGGCTTTGGATCGTATTACTATAAACAACGGGCCTATATTGTTCACATTCTTCCACCGAATAACCTGTCTCATGGATTATTTTCATCTGTTTTACTATCGTACTTTTTCCCGATTCGCCAGCACCTATTTGTCATAATTAAACTCATAATTGTTATAATTACTCCGCTATGAATCACGATTCATGAATGATGGCTCGTAACATTTGTATCTTCTCACCCAGTAACAACAGTTTCACTTGGTTTGCGGCTCGTTCTCCGTCGAGTCGCAAATCTCTATCGATTTTCTTTGAGCGTTCCGAGGCTTCTTTATCACCTGTTGTACTCACTGCACAACCCATATTATATCGTGGTATCTATTTTGACACTTGTTGCTGTTTCAATAACTATAAGACTCCACCCGCTTGACAAAAACCGCAACACAACCGAACATACTTCTTTTAATTCTTCTCACTTCTACAAACTGCCACCAACACCAACTGTTCAACAAGCCAAGTCACCACACCACAATTTACCGCCAATTCACGACAATAGATGGCAAACGTACCATTAAACAGGCCTTTGCTTTTTCTTTATTATTTTAAATTTTTTAACATATATATTCTAAATACAAGCAAGGATGATAAATATTAAGAGTAAGCGTTATTTATAATATGACGTACAGTGCATATTTACGTTTTCATGGTGTCGCGACCGACGAGATACCCAGAAGAAATTAATTTAAATTTAGTAGTGGCGACTGGCGTAGCGTAGCGTAGCTTCCAAGGAAGCAGGGGATAAACCGCATCCCTTGTTAAATATATGATTATTTATTTATGATTATTATTTATCATATATTTATATGCACTTCCAATGTGGTCGATATGCATAAAATAAAATCACATATACTATCTATGTACTTGGATATTATATATCATAGATAAGCATTTCAAAACAGTGCGTGTAAATAGTAAGATTAATCTAAAATCGGATATTTCCATGCTGCTTTCGCAAAATTACCGGAACAATAACTCAAATTTGCATATTTCACAGTAGGATATATAAATTCACTTTTGTTCCTTGTTGAAATTTACATGCAAAATACTTCGAAAAACTTGCAGCATTTGAAGTGCAGTGGATTTCATTTTTGTGAATTAGTAATGTGTATTACAATTTAAAATTGTTTTGGTTGATCTTTTGAAAAAAATACCGTTATCCGAAGTTTGGTCCGCTCGTTTATTAGAGCAGTAATTACCAACCACGGTGGCGCGGCACTTTGTGTGTCGCCAAATTTTCAATAATAATTATGTTGCATGTAAATTCTTGTAAATGTATCTTATTGTAGTGTACCAACACTTTTTTGAATTATTACAACATATTTCGACAGATCAATTGCGCAATAAAGAGAAAAAATTGAATATATATATATATATATAAAATTATTTATTTATTGAAAATATCAAATAACAATTAACATGTCTATACAGAACAGTGGATCATACAAAAACATCACTTACAATTAAATCTACCAAATAAACAAGGAGTCTTATCAATAAAAAAATCATTTACTATAACATCTACTTTGAAGAATGTACTGAAGTTTATGCTCGTACATAAAGTTACATTTATATTTAAGTTAACATAAATATTTTAGAAAAATTGGCTTCTCTTCCAAAATAATCAGTGTTATATTACGTAAACAAAAACATGTAATTTATATTATTTTATGCATATTTCAATGAGTATTTATCAAATCTTGATATTTGAACGTAATAGCAAATGCTTTTTTTATACATATGACTATATATCAACACCTTTTAACCAATATTCTTTAAAAAATGTTTAATACAAACACCATTACCAAGTTCAACATAACGATACGAAGTGTAAAATGAAAGTCGATGGAATTGCAATATATTTACAACTTCGATCTTAATTCTTCAATCTTCTTACTGGCAGTACGTTGCAAATCCGCCAGTTTCAAGGCTAACGCCATATTACCTTGAATCTTGATCTTACCTTGGAAGAACGCCTTTTGGGGGTTCAAATCTCCGGTGATCAATTCAACGACATCCTTATCATTGATGATGATTGTCACATCGGGTTTCACTAAAAAGAATCAATGATATTTAACGCACAATCTAAATCAACAGCAAAAATCAAGATGCGGGCGATATAATGTTATTTTATGTTTGAGCAGGTCACGTAATGTTATAACAAACGCATTGGTGCAAACATTTTCTTACGTTTTCCATTGTATTCAACGCTGCCTTTACCGGTTTTCGCATTAATAACCCAGTAACCTTCATCACCGTTGATCTTCTTGACTTTGAAGCCGTAAACTCCACGGACTTTTTCAATTAAATTGTCTTCATCGTCCTGCATGGCACCTTCCAGAATCTTCATATATGGAGTGACTTGGAAACCTTCATCCGTTGCGCAGATTTTTGTCTGACGTACACTAATTTGTCTTCTGTAAAATAAAATAAGTTTATGACAGTTTGGCGTATTTTGGTTTTACTAACACTGATTTTTGGCAATGGAAAAAATTCATGGCTGGTAAAAAAAACAAAAATTTTATTCTTAAACTAGATAATCATATAAAGACCCATATTTTGTGTTTTTGCCGAAAAATATATTATTGGAACGCAGAAAAATGTTAAATAATACCAGTGTGACGTGACAACATCCATGTACAGTCTCGGAAACCGAGTTCTAAACTAAGGTGAAATAGGTATATTTATATAAGGTTGAAAATATATACTATATATCGTGTTTTTTCGAAACCTGATTCGCCATTAAATTAATCATGATTATGAGAATCATGTTTCTTCGTTCGTTACTAGTTCCATTTTGTGAATAAAAAATAACAGTCTCCTTCCCCTTGCGAATCATACAATTTCTATTATTACTTGAATTGAATCACAATAGTGGCACGTTAAGCACATTAGATTCAGTGGTTTTTAATTATTATGGCCTTTTGGTTAAGAATTTGAAAAAATGTAATAGTTATAAAAAGTCTTACAATATTTTGTAGATTTTTTTGATTAAAAAAAAATTAGTGCATATTTTGATATTCAAAATTAAAATATTTAATTTTTTTATGGCCTTTGGGATAAGAATATGAAACAATCTTGTAGAAATAAAATATCTTAGATTTTTTTGTAGAATTTTGGGGGCCTTTAACTCAGGAAGTATACGGGCGATTGAATTTAAACTGCGAGCGGATTCAAATGGGATGCCAAATAATGTGTACCAAATTTATTGTAAATCGCTTCAGTACCTTCAGAGGAGTAGAGGTCACAAATTTTGTCTTACGAGAGAGCGAGCGAGCGACGACTAACATCCAAATATATAAGTTATATATATATATATATATATATATATATATATATATATATATATATATATATATATATATATATATATATATTTGGATTCAGGGCGACGAGACAATCACTTTTTGTTAAGGAAATTTTTTGATCCGAGAATGCTACAGACACACGACCGATTGCATTAGCTTCTTCGGTACTTCATACGACGAGCTAAAAACATTAAGTGTAGAAAGTGCAAAAACTGAAAATTGGTCAAAGGTAGTACACCTTCCCCATATGGTTAGCAAAGAAATGTTTAATAAAAATGCACATACTTATTGTATTGTGGGAAACCAAGTTTGTACAGTCCAACGACGGCCGCACCTCCCAAACCGATGTTATGTTGTAGTGCAAGTTTCGCGTTTGGTACTTGCCGCAGATCAGCCTCTCCGCGCAATTGCCAACAAAGCTCAGCACATTGTGCAATTCCAGTTGCACCCAATGCATGTCCCTTGGCAATCAAACCGCCACTTGGGTTAATCACATATTTGCCACCATACGTATTGTTACCAGAATCGATCAATTCACCAGCTTTACCGGGTGAACACAAGCCCAACGCCTCATAAGTAATCAATTCATTCGCGCTGAAACAGTCATGCAGCTCAACCACATCAACATCAGTTGGCTTGTAGGACGTTTTGCTGAATAATTTATCGGTTGCTGCTTTGGTCATATCGTAACCAACCTGGTTCCAAAAACAATTTCGGTTGATAAAGTTAAAAGCCCGCAACGTTTGGAGAGAATTATTGAACGCGTGAACTTACCAGTTTCATCATGCTTTTCTCGTTGAAGGTGGATGGTAAATCAGATGCCATTTCCATACCGATGATCTCAACGGCTTTGTGTTCCAAAGCATGACGATGAACGAATTCTTCAGTTACCACAATGGCAGCCGCCGCCCCGTCACTGGTTGGGCAACACTGGAGCTTGGTCAGCGGACCAAAAACGACAGGAGACTTCAAGATTTCCTCCATAGTGTATTCATCACGGAACTGTGAATTCCTGTTCATAATTCATAAAATGTTACATGCACAATGAATCTCTATATTGTTTAAACTTTGCATTCACAATGTAAAAGAGACGGTACACATACAGCATGCTCCAACTTATTATTCATAAATATTTCCAATTCAAAATATTTACTTTGCTTCATTGAATCGGCAATAGAACTATGTTTATTATTAATAAAATCTGTGAGATATTTACAATCTGTTCTAGTAATAAGCCCAGTGGTTATTCTCTTTTTCATTTACTTAATAATAAGATTATTAATAGCTTTAAACAGGTAATCTTATTTATTGTAACGTAATCTAAGCCTTGTTGGCAAAGGCGGACTTTGATTTATAAGGTGATATCGCAATATATTGCAAACAAACAACAATATAACTTACCAATGACTTTATCTTATAGATTATACAAAAAATATGTTTAAAAATCGAATAAAATAGGGAACAGGCTAAACATTTTAAAACTATTGAAATATAATCTCCATATGGATTGTATAGTGGATGAGAGAAATAAGCAAATTGAATATTAATGTGTATTTTTATTAAATACGCCACTGCTCAGAGGAGTTGCGGTCACAACTCAGGTGTTACGACCGTCCGAGCGCGCGAGATACATACATCCAAGTATATGAGTTATATATATATATATATATATATATATATATATATATATATATATATATATATATATATATATATATATATAACTCATATACTTGGATGTATGTATCTCGCGCGCTCGGACGGTATATATATATATATATATATATATATATATATATATATATATATATATATATATATATGCCTAAAATATCAGTAAATAAAATAGGGTATTCAAATATAAATGTTGCTTTATTATATATACTGCAAATGTAAACTAGTGTTGTGGATAATAAAAGGGCAGTATAAGAGCGAGCCCATAGTTAATGAATTAGCAGCTCACCCCTGGTCGAAAGTATCCAATGCAATGAATGTTCCACGCGTTATTGTGCCAATTTGCTAATATTAAAAAATACTTACGGATTATTAACGGAATGTTTGTGATTCTTATACGCGATTTTAGCCAGATGTTCTGGGCGAGTTCCATAACGTTCGAAGTGTTCTATAGCTGCATTTCCAAACAATTGAGCTGTAATTGGAGTGTGGTCGATACCAACAACGTCCGCTAATATTTCAACATGCTTCTCCATTGGATTTGTACGATCCATAAACTTTCATAAAATTTCATAAAAATAAAAATAAAAATAGCGTGGAAATTAGAATTAAAATGAAAGAAGACGTAATTAATTTTAATAAGTAGGTTGAGAAAGAAAGCTATACGCAATTCTGATAAGCTACGTACCTTTGAGGTCAAAGATCCTTTTTCCATCTTTTCGAAACCCAACGCCAATACACAATCATTTTGACCATTTTCGACCAGTTGTTTGGCTAACATTAGGGCAGATGATCCAGTAGAACAATTGTTATTGACATTGTAGACGGGCATTCCTGTCATTCCAACTTCATACAATGTTCTTTGTCCACAAGTAGAATCACCTACAAATAAACGATAAAAATGTAGCGAAAAAAATTATAATATATATATAAAAAAAAACATGATTTACCGTAAACATATCCAACACAGGCTTGTTTCACATCCTGGATAGATAAATTACAGTCTTCTAGCGCCTTTAATACGGCCTCTTTCCCGTAATCAGGGTAATCAACATCAGTTCTTCTGCCCGGTTTGTCAAACTAGACAAAATTCATTTATAACATTCAGAACATTCGGAAAACCGTAAATATTTACTTACTTTGGTCATACCCACACCTACAACGAAAACACGACCCACCATTTTCACAATTTGTAGATTTTATATCGCAATAACAATGTTGTTCTTAAAGTGGATATTAACTTTATTTTGTGCACGTATTTATTAACTATCGAAGATAACAATTTACAAGCTTAAATATACGATCAATGCCACTTATAAAATTGTGTCAAGATACTCGGAACATAGTATGCGCATTGAATTGCGCATATGTTTCGTCTCTTTGTATAAATTGTATGTATTATTTGAATATGGACTTTTAACCCACGAATTGGGTGTTTTCTCACAATGTGTCGAAAAAAAATAAGATCAGATTAACTTTTTTGTCGACAAAAACCTACTAACCGAGCCCGAGGACGTTTTACACTACATTCAGAGTTTCTGGACACAGCACAGTGGCACCCGACCCGATTCAATATTTTGATTTAATTACATACTTTAATGAACCTTGTAACACAACTCCGTCAAGAGGCTTTCGTATTGAATACACTGCGAGTTCTAAGAATTGTGACGTCATTTAATCACCCAATATTATGTATTCCAGTTCCAGTTTACGCTGTCAAGTTTGGTCAACGTTTTGAATAGAACATTTGGATGATGTCACGACTGAGAAGTCTCAACATATACAATACGAAAGCACGCATATTGACAATCAGTGGCGCTTCGTTATATTTTAAATTTTTCGCTTTTTCATTGGACATTGTACATGTGGTTCCAAAGTACATTTCACGCGAAATTGTTTTTATTTAAAATAATTTGACATAGAATGACTTGCATTAGATAATTTTTTTTTATATTTAGATTTAATCACGAAATAGAATATTTTAGATTAACATGTAATTAAAGATTGATTGATAATACAAATCCCACAAGGATAAATAATGCACTTTATATATTATTCTTACTTATACGGGAAAATATTTATTAATACCAAAAAGTAAAATTTAATGTAAAATGATTTATTATATCTATTTTTCTACGTACATTATTTATTGGACAGTAGAAATAGTAATGTTTATTTCTTAAATTAACTGAAATACATTGCCAAAAACTTCAATTATTATTATAACATATATTAAAATTTGATTAATTTAATAAAATCCATATTTTAATAAAAATCTACGTGTTAATTAACACTTTACTTAGCGTAAAAAATAGTTAATATAATATTAATATTACAAATAATGAAACAGTAAACTCTTCAAAATCAAAAATTCACTGTTAACGAAATACAAAGGAAATACTAACTAATTTTGTTAAACAATACAATTCAAATAAAAAAATGCAATTACTTATAAATTAAAATAATGGTTTAAAAAATATAAAAAAACAAAATATACTGTTTGTACTAGAATTTTAGCATTAACTGTTGAAATAAAAAAATATAAATTAAAGTCTTACAATTTATAAAATATCACATGGTTGAATTTCAAAATGTTAAAATCTATTCATCGTACAATAGCGTAACTATAATTTTATAAGTACATGTTTTTTTTTATTCTATGTTCTCACAAATTATGTTACACTACGGGCAAGGGCAGATATTTCTATAGGGCATTCCTGGATCAAGTCGGAACAAGCAAACACACGGGACAATATTTGTACCTTCATTTTCTAATCAGTTAATTTAAAGTAGTTGTAATTTTCATAAAAATTTGTTTGATAACCATTTAAAATAAAAATTCTTTAACAAATATACTTTTTCATCTATTATTTTTGAAAATATCAAATGTAATGTTTTATTTTTTTTGAAAATATAAAAATTTAATATATAACTCTGTTTTTAGTGATTTTACAAATATGATTCGATATAAATTATGAATCATAGAAAAATGAGTTTTTGATTATTTAAACAAAACTATTTTACAAATTCAAAGTTATTTTTCATTTCATTATAATTTCAAATTTACAATACTTATTAACATACAATTTATATTTTGGACCTATAAAATTTATAATTCGTTTAATAGTATATGCAAACAAGTCATGGCCTATATTGAATATTTATGTTTCATTATACTGGTAGTAGCATGACTCGACTTGGTTGGCATAAATCTACCCGTATACTGGAATAATAAGCTATATATTATATTGAATTAAATAAAAAGTATATGTAAATGTGATGTAAATTAACTCAGATTTAATTTAAATACTAAAAAATATTATTTAAAGATTCATATAAAACCTTCATGATAGTGTTAATTAAATATATCTATATAAAAATCAATGAGCAATCAATATTTGTTCAAATCATCGATGACGATCCATCAAAATTTACTAAATCTATACAAATATTTATATTTTATTAATTTCTTCATATTAATAAATTGTTCTATTGTAGCACAATTCAGTTTTTAAAAACTCATGGTCACTTTAGAACTTCCAAAACTTTCAGTGTTTAAAAATACAATCCGTCACAATAAGCTTTAATGAGCCACAATACACTTAAATTTACTATCATGTAATTTCCAAAATATTTTTCAGATCATCAGGTAATGTGCACATAATATCTTGAAGACGTTGCCCTAATTGTTCTTTTGTTTCGCTCGGCACGGGCATATTATGTTCGCGTAACTTTACTAGTTTGTTCTTTATTTTAAGAACCATATCGACTACTTCTACCTCTGGTTTGCCTTGTACCCAGTTTTTCAAATCCTGAATAAAAACACAATGAACACACAATTTTGCAACAAAGCTCCGATTAATATACATCGGAATCCGCAGAAAATACTATTATAACAACTATTTTCTAACCGGTAAAAGATCAAAATTCTTTGACATGACCTACACAGATTTCGCTATCCATAAAACGAACTTTAACAAGTGAGTACATTCCAAATAGTAACCTACTATTTGGAATGTATGCAGAGTGTACTCCGATAATTCGTAAATTCAATAATGTTCATTTTCATTCATGAACGGCGGAGAGTATACTCCATATGCACATATCTTACCGTACTCGGTGACCGCGGGAACATTATACCTCCTATCGGCAATAGTAAACTGTATGTGAATTTCAGATATTGTATCTGAAGTTTTTAGTATCGGAATTTCACTAGTATCGGCAGATAACCAATACTGAGTATCGTTATCGCCCCAGCCCTAACTCTAACCTCACTCTCACTCCTGTTACTTTTTGTTTTGAAATGTACCCCTAGCGGCTAATAGAGTAATGCCGTGGCTAGACAAGCTAATTATACTATCTAGTTACTAGACTCTTTAGTTGAAATTTAACTACCATTATTTAAGGGGTTATACGCAGTCAGGATTTAAAAAAAAAAACATTTTTTTTCATGAAATAATATAGCAATATACTTGTTACGATCGATTTTATATCAGCACTATGTTTTATATATATATATATATATATATATATATATATATATATATATATATATATATATATATATATATTTAGATATGGTTTAATACATCTTGTATATAAATATAATTAACAAACATTATGACATTCAAATATAACCTTGGGGTTATAATAAAACGAAAATAATCGTGCTGTTTGAGAGGACAGGGAAAAGTAACGGTAGAGTTACTTGTGTCATTTTGATCTGTGTAACGGAAACGCACAAGTACACTTGAAGTTACTTTGGAATAACTTCAGTGAATAACAGGAATGCAGCTTAGAATGAACCTTTAACTAAAGGATAATAAAGTTTCAAAAAAGTCTAGTAACTAGAGAGTAATGAGACTCGTTTAGTCGGCTTAGTACATTGTCGAATATACTTTTCAGTATGATTTAAATATTGTGATCGGTTTACCGCAAAATCACTTGAAAATAAATATAACGTCGAATATAATCTGTCAAAGAATGTTGATCTTTTGCCGAGTTGTCGCAAAAGCATGTTTATACAAAGACGGTTGACTTATTTTCGAGTAGTACCTAAAACCGATGTGAAAAGAGTTGTATTGGTTTTTTCTGCGGATCCCTAAAACTCTTTAAATATTTACCGCATCTGAGAGTGCTTGTAGCTGTAATGCTTGAAGTTTTAACGCCAGCTCCCTATACCTCATATTGAACCAGCCATTAAAATTCGGACTACGAAAAAACCGTTTATACAAGCCGACCCAATCGCCTTTGACGCCAGACGTTAACTGGGGACCAGATGTTTCAATTGTTGCCAAGAAATCGTCAGGATTGAACGGAAGCGGCGTAGGTGCAGCCTAAACCAATCGACAAATTAAATAATGATATGCTGCTAAGCAAATCTGGACTTGTAACCTTAAACGGTGAAATATTCTTTTGAAGTGGCATAAGGCTAGCTATATATCTTTCTAACGGAATCATAAAACTTTGTGTTAACTCCAGTAAATGTCTGCGTAGTAACGCTGTTTGAACTTCTGATGGCCGTTTAGAGTGAATCCCTAGCAATAGCTTTTTAATCACGGCTTTATCTTTCTGAAGAAAAGGCCTGTACGAAGTATAAACACCGGGATTGGTATCCAACATCTTTCCATTGCCATTCTTTTTTAGTTTAAACTTTTGCAAATTCCCTACAATAAATATATTATTGTAGCGGAGATTTTTTAGAATGTAATACACAGTAACATACCAGAGTTATCACCTAATCGTAGTGTGTGTGGCCAATGTTGAAGAGTCTTGGCAAAAAATGGATTTGTTACGCCAAGTATGACAGGTGGTGGACCACGAGACTTACTCGTAAACTCTTTAAATTCGTTATCGTGTATAGTAAAATATGGACGAAAATCAGCGCAATATTTTAATGGGGAAGTCATCCTATTTACAAAATTATATAAATTACAAATTGGTTTTCCAAAAATAAAGTTAAAATAAACCTATTTTAAGGCTCTAAGACACGAACAATAATTTCATTTTAAAGTGTTTCAAATTTGATGTTTAATTGTGGTACGTTCGGACCGACGCGGCAGCGACAACTTGCAAATTAGTCGAAATCTGCCGCTGAATGTTTTTGCAATTCAGACCAAAACAGCAACAATAACTTGTGAAAATAAAACTGTTCGTTTACAAAGTTAAACATAGATTATTTATAATAATACAAATCTGCGAATTCATATTTTATTTTCTTTTACGAATGAATAGGTGATCTAAATATCACTATATATAATATAAATTTGTTGAATCTTTTAAAATTGTAACCAAAAAAACTATAAATAAGTGAAAACAAAACGAAGTAAACTATGAATGCATGTTAAGAAAGAGATAAAAGAGAGAAAATATAATAAACTAACAGAGGTTCAAAGCTTGCCGTTGCCGCGAGTTATTGAAATGGAACCGACTTTCCCACAAAAATATTTTAAAACCAGCGGCGGAACCAGTTCTACTGTTCCTAGCAATCTGATTGGTTTGGGCATTTATTTTTGTTGCCGTCGCCACAATTCCGCGTCGATCCGACCATACAGATTTTCTGTGTATAATTTTTAATTCTGAAGTATGTACGTAAAATAGAATAAAAAATTCTATTTTTTGACCGAATATACTGGAAATGCACAGAAAAATGGTAACTGTGCCGTGTACATACAAAAATAAACATGCTCGAGCCAAAGCGATTAGTACTCTTGAAATAAATCTAAATAAAGTTAGGCCAACAGTCAATATAAAAAATAATATCTTTCTATGTCAGAAACTGTCAGATGTTACAACTTTTGCTAATTTATCAGAGAGCAGCACCCTGTACCAGGAATACGCATGCACCTTATACAAATTATATACCGGTTTTCCTAAAAATCCTTCTAAATAAGCTTTTAACATAAGAAAATGTTCTCTTCGTGCACATTGCTTCCCCAATTATTTTAGACAAAAACGCCTTTATGTAAGATATGCGTTGCGAGCAGTGGTTTTTAATTATTATGGCCTTTTGGTTAACAATTTTAAAAAATGTTATAGATATAAAAAGTCTTACAATTTTTTGTAGATTATATTGATAAAAAAGAAATTTTAGTGCATACTTAGGGGGGGGGTCCAAATTTTGGGGCCCTATAACTCGGGAAGTATACGGGCGATTGGATTTATACTGCGAGCGGATTCAAATGGGATGCCAAATAATATGTGTACCAAATTTGGTGTGAATCGCTCCGGCACCTTCAAAGGAGTAGAGGGCACACATTTGGTCTTACGAGCGACCAAGCGAGCGAGTGAGCGATGACTAACATCCAAGTATATAAGTTATATACATTTTTTGTTTCAGGGCGACGAGACAAACACTTTTTGCTAATAAAATTTTTTGATCCGAGAATGCTACAGACACACGACCGAATGCTTTAGCTTCTTCGGTACTTCGTACGGCGAGCTAAAAACCTGGAGTGCACTTCATTCGATTTGGTATGAATCGCTCCGGTACCTTCAGAAGAGTAGAGGATACAAATGTTGGTCTTACATACTTTGACAAGTAAATATTACGTATGGAATTTTAGATTTATTTTTACAGCAAATTATCCTTCGTGTCATATGGACTTGATTCAACAATTTTATGACTGCCAAAATAACATACCTTGTGAGTGCAACGACCATTTCTGAACAATTTGTAGGTGATGTAGCCATAACGACAAGTGGTTCGGCAGTTAGAACTAATTCCCACAATAAATGAATATGAGAAAGAACTGGTAAAATGATATCAAATATATTGACTTCGGATAATGAGGACAACACTAGCGGGCTATCACTGCCACCATGGCTTACTTCACTTGAAGATGAACTGCACACAGATGTGTAACTGCACTGTGCAGGAATAAATACCTATTGGAAATATTGTTGTTATATACGGTCATTTTTTTACTTTATATATTTTTAAAACTACCTGAAATACTGTACCCAGTAAGGGTAAATTTATTGTTTGACCAGGCACTGGAACTGGCCATCTATCGATTGAATAACATGCTGTTTCCAAACTTAAAATACCATTGTCAAAAAATTCAGGGGCAATGAGTGAACTTATTTTGGTAAATAAATTATTAAATGGCAATCGAGTTAAAATAACAACACTCTATAAAACAAATAAGATTTGATATTGATCATTTGTACAGTACATACTGCGTAGTATTTAATTATTTTGGCTGGAGAAATAACAAAGAAACATATTTTTGCTGTACATTATCCCACAGTATACCAGTATTTTTGCTAACGACAGAAAATTTGTATATCTAGTTCCTTGACGACCCAACGTCTAATGCCAAAATATTGAACAGAGAATTAAAAACGTAATTTACGGACGAGTTGCGTTTCAAAACGTTTATAATGCAACTCGTCCGTATTTTTATGTAGCCTCGACATAAAAATTCCATGTCTGTAAAAGTGAAACTTATAGTAAACCAGATGGTTTGGTAACATAATCTCCAAACAATTAGACAAGATACTGGTCTCACTTTACATTATTTGACTTAAATAAGATGAAGAAGCGCAATAAACACTGGAGAGTGTGACAAGCCAGACATTAGATCACGTGACGACATCGGATGTTCTCCTATGTGGTGGCACCAGCACGTGGACGAACAAAAAGCGTCGCACCAGTTTGTATTACGTTGTCGATCTCTTTATTAATCTCTGATTTAACTGAAGAATTGAGAAAGAAAACAACTACAGTAGAATCCGTCTATTATGACTTCGTTTACAACTAATAAACAAAAGATAGAATTTTTTTAGGCGTACTTGTGATTTTATCATTTATATACAGTAGAATCCCTCTATTACGACTTTGTTTACAACGACCAACCGTTTTTAGCGACGTAGATGCGACCTCAAATTAGATTTTCATACAAATTACTATGGAAGTACGTCCGTTTAGTACGACTCCGGTTTTAGCGACCAACCGCGACCTTTAAGCGTCGTAATTTACTAAAAAATCGTTTAGAAAGACGCGCGTCTATAATTTGTTTACAAACAAATCATTTCACGAGTCAAGACCATATCTTGTTGCCTCCATTCGCTCCCCTTACCGACGTACGTCGATTGCCTCGTGTAAATCAGTGTTTTGTCACCTATTGATGAGACACCATATGTTCTTATATAATAACCCAGAAATGTTTGTATGCGAGTGAGTGAGTGAGTGTGTATGTGTAGAACGCTTTTTTTTTTGTAAAAATGCAGATTGGCATAAACGGGGATCGAACTCACGACCTCCAGGGTGAAAGGCATGACACTTAGCCACTGCACCATGGCGACTGTTAATAATGTTATAAAAAATAATCAAATAGTTTATACTGAAATAAAACAATCACTACGATTCTGAAGTTCAGTCTGCTTTGAAATACACAAAAACGAATCAAACGTCAGAATGAAATCAGTTAAAAAAGTTTTTGTGATAAATCTTCAATTCAAAGTTTAATCTTAAGTTTAAGGAGAGTAGCATGTTATAATTTCAATTTGTAAGTATATAATATGAAATAAGTGCATATTATTGCCTAATTAGCATATATTTTTAGCAAATACGTGTTTCCGTACATTTATTTTAATTCATAGTTAATATTTTCACTTCAAAATGGCCAAGAAGCAGTGATTTTTGAAAATATGAGTTGCGCTAAGATTTTATAGTTCGTCAAATTATAATAACTGCAAGTAAGTAAATTTATAATTCTGATTATTAGAGAAATAAAATCTTGAAGAGATAATTCAAACATATTTAGAAACATGTTTGGTTGGCAATTTTATTCTTTTATTTTTGATGGCACAATCCATTGTATTTTAGCATATAACTAATTATCATCACTTTTAAAACTGCCGTTGTGACACTGCATCAGATTAATACTGCAAAATTCAGAATCTAGCCTGATTATTTAATTCAAAAACAATAATGAATCAAATGTCAAATCATTAAAAATGTTGTGTAAAACGGATTTGTAATTATTTGAATAATCGATTCAAATAATAAACAGCAAGTAAATTTATAATCCTGTTTTTTATATACAATCATAGAAACTGTCTAAATGATACAACAAGGTTAAAATCAAAGTTAAACAAAATTTAGTTTAAATTTATCGGATGTTACACAGTGCATGATAAGCGATCGATTAGTTAATCTCGGCATAGTGATCTAAGAACAAAATAGCGTTCAAAGAAAGAACTCGATTTTTTCTTTATTATTATTTGCGATGTGGAAATTTGTATAACTATTATAGTAAAACTATACAAAATGAAGAAAAACCGTGTTATTATTATTAAATTACATGAAAATTCGCCATCAGTCAAAACTGACCTATGCTCTATATACCATATGGGCACATGGTGCCCACGGCTTCTCAATCTAAAAACAAAACATAGAATTCTGGTTCAATGCAAATGTTCTGAGAGCGAAGCGCGTGAGGGCATCCACTCAAGAACAAATCGGACAATCACTGTTACGGTGGATTAAGTAATCGAGGAATACCCGGTCTATGCTTCAAGTAAAGGCCAATTTTTTTGCTTTCAATTGCTCGGCGTGCTTAGTTTCAAGTTGTTTGTTGGCTACATATACTGCGTTTCATTAACAATAAATTTTATTTTATTTAATAGTTTGTTGTTGTTTTCATTGTCATTCATTACATACGCTGATATGTAGTCAGAATCTTAATAATATGAATGAAAATGAGAAAATAGTTTTAAAAAATTGGTATCACAATGTGCCTAAAATATGACTTTACCTTTTGAAAATACCCACGCGGAAGTGTAACATCCTTTACTTGACGAAAGTAAACATAACCCCAAAAATGGCCTGGTTGAATTTGCAACGACGCAGGACACTTTTCATTATAGGAAATATGATTTAATCGCAAACTAGCATGGCCCGGACTCTGTTGTAAGCGCACCGTAAAATTTGTATCGCCCATACATCCCGAATTGGAATCGGGAAATGCTAGATAACAGATATTGGTTATTTCTTGTTTCGACAACGTAATATGAGATGGATAAACAGTCTGCAACACAACATTACATTACATTAATCAACACAAATCAAGTCAATAAAGTACCGTCATTTACTTCAATCGCTTGACCGAGCTCTAAATCAAATGTCACCACACAAATGCAATGAATCCAATTTGCGAATTTATCCCAAATTATTTCTTCTTTGATGTCGCCGTTCTCAAAGGTCTCACCCTCATTGTACTTGTTATGTTCATCACGTTTTTCTTGTTTTTTAGACATTTCAAATCGTATATAAAGATTTGAATGTCATTCAGATGAAATAAAGATATTTGCATAACTTTCTATACACACCACTCCAACACACGGAACACGGAAGACATATTTAAAATTCTAACCTACTTTTTCAATAAAATTATTGTTGTCTGGCGCTGGCGCTAGCCGCTAGTACCAGCTAGTACCAGCTAGTACGCTAATGGCACTCAAACATGTTCAAACAAATTTCAGAATTTTATATTAAAATATCGAATATAATATTCAACCCAAAATAATTCAAATAAAGACTTTTTTTGTATGCGATCTTAAAACATTCTCTTTTAGACCTTGCATGTATGTACTTGTACATACAAAAAATATTGTCAGTATAAAATTTATTTCGTAGTGAATACGAAGATGTTTCAAATTTGAACAATACTAAAACTACTATTACTATAAATGTGTCGTTATATCTAAACTATTTCGAGTAATTTTGTTTTTATTATTAACACAAAAAATCACGTTCCATTTTCGAAATGTGCGAATATGAAATCACCAAAGAGTTGATTAAGATAATTGTTATTAATAATGTAAACATTTTTGCTGATACGATAAAAATGTGAAGGTCAAAATTATGAAATGAGATCGAAATTGCCGTTATAAGTTATTCAAGACGGATTTGTCCTCTTTTCCCACACAAAACACTTCGTGTTGCGTTTGGTAATACCGTATTAATTTCGGCTTCGTTCCCTCAATTTTTCCCGCTGAAATTAAAACTATTGAGACGCGTAACTATATTTGTAAATGGATAAAGAATCAAATAAGATATATAATTATATATATATATTTTGGTGTTGTACATACACGAGAAACGCATTCTGAAATAAATATAACGCATAAAAGTTATGAGTGCTCTTTTTAGATCTTTGTGATCGTGCCACACAAGAGTAGCTAATTTTGCTATTAGTTAAACACATGAGAGATTTTAGCCACACTGTGCGATGTACTAATTAAAGAATTTTTGTTCTATTTAATAAGATCTTACCTTTTGAAAATACTCATGTGGAAGCATAATAACATTCATTTTGTAAAAAGGAGCACAACCCCTGATGAATAATATGTTAAAAATAACTACACAGATAATTTAAAACGTAAGCTTTTTAATTTGTTTCTGCACGATAAATTTTAACACAGACCTGTAGTATATAATACATATATAATTCATAGAATATTTTTATACTTATAATAACACAACTCATTAATAAATTAACTAACTATAAGTAAAAAATTTGAACCTGAAATGTATTAATACAAACTTAAACATAAAAGTAACAAATAATATATGTGCTTGTTAAATATTTAACATAAATACTTTATTAGCTCCACAGCAGAGCAATTCAGCAAGTACTGTGTTTTCATTCATTATTTTTTTTTTTTGTTATTTAAAAAACGTTAGTATCATTGGAGTTTTATCACACTTTGTTTTTTCTCATTGTAAAATATAAAAGACAATAATTTAATATTAATATATACAGCAATTAACTTATAAAACAATGGACCTTATATTACGGACACTATACCTACGCGACCCTAGTAAATTACACCTTGATGTATGTACAAATATAATTATATATATATATATATATATATATATATATATATATATATATATATATATATATATATATATATAGATATATATATATAGATATATATATATATATATATATATATATATATATATATATATATATATATATATATATATATATATATATACAGATAGATATATATAAAATCTTATTTTATTATAAAAATATGTTAATCATTTGTTAAAATAATGTTCTAAAAATAAAATCGCTATATTAATTCTAACCCGGATAAATATTGTTACTTGCTGCCTTATGGAAAGCAACACTAGTAAATTTAAGAAAATTATAATATACATAAATCCTATATAAATTATAAAAATAGTACGTATAATACTCTAGTCTAGGCAATCTAGCAGCAATTTAAACTCTTAGTGCTATTGTACATTCGTCTTTCTAACAATCATTTACTAAACCAGCACAGGTGGCAGGCACCAATGCCTTTAGTTCACCGTATTATCTATTGAGTGGATGATATTTATATAGAAAACATTTTTTTAACCATTGATGTTTAATGGAGAACATTGTTATCGATTGATTGCAACAATACAGTTTTTAATAAGATTGTATTCGAAATTATTCATAGTATTTTTTCTGCCCTTTGAGTTCTCAATAAAAAAAAGAGGTTATAAATACAAAAAGTCTTATAATTTTTTTATGAAAATAATAAAATAAATGTTTCTTTTTCAATTTCATAATTATAATTTATTATGAATTATATCTAGCTTATGGGCTCTCGTACTGAATAAATTTGCTAGCCATAAAACATCTTGTAATATTTCGATATATACATATATATTTTTATCAACCCATTTGCATCATAAGCTCATATATGTGCGGAATTTTTCTGATATGCGCGTTAGTTTTTTGTCATCAGACTGTGCAGCAAATGAAAAACTTGCACAGTAAGCGTTCGTTTGTTCACTTTTGTGCAGTTTGTGCTTAACAGCGAGCGTAAATGACGTGCAGTGCAGTTTGTGCTGCACAATCAATCCAAGCTCTGAGCTGTGTGCAAACTGTTATGGTCAATGCACAGTGACATTGCAAATGCACAGCACAGTACTTACACTGCACTGAATAGCCGGACGCACCTATAAGGTTTGTTCGAGTAACCAGTTTGGGATGGTTTGTGATTGTATTATGTATTTCTGTATTGCGCATGCGCCGAATTATGATTAGTTTGAAACAAGTTTGAAAATTCCTTTGCTTGAATGCTTTGTTACAAAGTAAATATTATAGATCACGTCCTAGTACTCTTTTCGATAGTAATTTTAATGATTCAATATTTTTGTCTCACCTTGAGCATTGGGAAATATTACTCAAAACTTTAACACTTCTTTAAAATAGTTATAGTTTATTAATTTGTATCTTGTATGTCAAATAAGTTAAAACTATATTACGTGTGTAGTGCCCATGTCTCTGACTTGAAATTTCCAACTAATCCACGAATTACTCCGACAGTTTGCAAACTGTTTTGTTTAATTAATACGAAGCGCTGCGTGATCACCCGACTAACAATCAGAATCATGATTTCATTGGTGCTTGAACGTGAAAATTTTGTAGATAGTTTCGTACTGCTCAAAGAAGGCAAAGAAGGCTATAGTCACAGCACATATGCACGCAGTTAGTGAAGGGTGATGATTGCAAACGGATGAAAATATTTCTCCGGGTAAAGGCAATTTCTTTTGATAAAAATGGAGGATTGTGATTCTATTAGTAGTAGTAGGTCTACAAAACGTAGACGTATCGTCATGATATCTTGGTGATATGGGTCAATTTTCAACTTTTCCGAATGATGCAAATGGGTTAAGGGGGTTCCGAATATTAAATGCGACGGGAACTTCACCAAATTTCAGTAGTCAGATCGTACGACCGATCGAATGAGCAAGATACATATATTCTGAAAAAAAAAACAACTTTTTGTTAAGAGAATATTTTGATCCGAGAATCTTACAGACACACAAACAAAAAAACACTATAGTACGACGAGCAGAAAACCAAAATTATCTGGGGTATTATTAAAAAAAAAAAATTGAAATATCAGACCTTGTATCGAAAAACTGATTCTATTATGATCTATCTTATCTTATTTACGACATCCATGTCAGATAAAAAATGACGGATAATGATTCATATGTATTGCGACTACAAATTCAACAATTATACCAAAATGGCTGCTACAAGTACAAGTGATACGGTACGGCTTTACTTTTACCGCCAGTATGTCAACTAACTTTGTATATTTGATGTTAATACAATTTAATTTAATTTAATAAAATTCATTTAAAAAAGAGATGAAAATTTTGAGTATTCTTCGAAATATTAATAAAAAAAAGCAAGTGTACAGTTGTATTCACGAAGTGTGGCCTTGCCTAATAGTATACGTATACAGTAGGTCCAAAAACATTTGAATACGTTCCATAACCTATAGAATGTATGTAAACTAATGGATAATTAGCTTTAAAATTCATCTATAACAAATGGAAACCACTGCCAATAATCTTAAAACTCAAATAATTTGATAATTGTATCCAAAACAATGCATATGTAACCGTAGTGAAAACAAAACTCACAAAGTGATACATGAATGTAGCTACGAGTTGCAACACAATTAGTCACAGTAAAAACGTCAGTAACAAAAAGATGACAATTAGAAATACCTACGTATACCGCAATATATTAACTATTACGCAGTGGCTCCAGAACAGGGGGACCTTGCTCCCATCCTGGTGCTTATAGCGGAAGGGCTTAGCCCGCCCCCCTTAACAATTCCATAATAGCTTCAAAAAATATTTCAATAAATTTCAAAATAGTTCCGGAGCCTCTGCTATTACGCAAGGCGTGTATAAGCTTTGTGAATACAACTGTACTTATTTGAGTACAACTTTATAACTGAGTGTACAGTGGTTCGGAGGTAGAACAACGTGAATTCGCCAGTTCCATAAGGGCAAGTGCACCTTGCCACTCTTGGTTAATGGCGTCTGCAGTGGATTTCGCGCGAACTAACACAGTCGGACGTAACTGATTTTCTTTAAGAATGAGCCGATCGTTATTCCATGAATGAAGGTGGGTGAGATTCTTCTTTTTGCTGTTTTCGTTAACAAGGGCAAGATTTTGTGTTGCTTCGCGCAACCAACGTTTCTTCGGCAATTCAACCGGCAAACGAGTCTCTAGTTTCGGACACTCTTCACTACCTGACACATCGAACGAATCATCCAACGATTCCTCACTATTACTGCAATTTATATCTCTCGTTTCGCGTTTCAAACTTTTCTTCACTGGCACTTTGTTTTCTTGGTCCTTGTACGATACATTTCGTTTTCCGCTGCGAGTTTTCGCACGTCTCTGTGGGAAACTCGATGGAGCACGTCTATTAAAGGTACAACAAAATGTTTGATTCATTCATAATTATTTATTTTCAAAATATACACATAAAAGCTATGAATTAACGATATATTAAAATTATAATTTAAAAATAAATAATAATAATTCGTTAGCTCATCTGGCAGTTGGAATGCTAGGGAAATATTCAGTTGCAGGATTTAACATTTTAGCCTCTCACTTTGAAATAAATATATCTAAAGCCCGTTTGACACGATGTATAATGTGATACATAATATTTACATATTAAATTCAATATGAAAATTGATTTATATAAAGAATGTGTATGATACGCGTGTAAATTATAAAGTAATAATAATTATATATATATATATATATATATATATATATATATATATATATATATTATTACTTTATAATGTACACACATATCATACACATTCATTTACCAATCAATTTTTATATTGAATTTAATATGTAAATATTATGTATCAAATTCAATATCAAATTATACGGGCTCTAGATTTGTTTATTTCAAAATGAGAGGCTATAATGTTTAATCCTGCAACTAAATATTCCCCTAGCATTCCAACTGCCAGATGAGCTAACGAATTATTATTATTTATTATATATATATATATATATATATATATATATATATATATATATATATATATATATATATATATATATATATATATATATATATATATATTGCTTTAATTTCAGTTATATTGGTTGTTAATTTAAATAGTATTACGCGGTTTGGCTCGAGCATGATTTTAGTTAAACTCTTTATCTTTTTCGGCATATAAACAAGGAAACGTTCTATAGTTTTGAAATTCGTATTACCACCTGTTCCTTTGACCATGGCTTTTTTTTTCAGTGATCAAGAGTTTACCATAGCCCACATTATAAATAGTTTGATTGTTTATTTTTGAAAAAGTTTATTAACAAGCATCATCAAACAAATTACACAGAAATTAAAAGCAAATAACATTATTTGAAATGTGATGTGGATGTAATCAGGAATGCAGGCAATTTGTTATACGTTCTGATTACGTCCACATCCCATCCCATCCCATTTATTAGTACAGTCGCTCACCAATTTTGCATTATTTGAGATAATAAAATTTTATATAACTATTGATATTTGGTAATAATATTAATATACAATATTTGTAGTTTATAAATATGAAATTTAATATATTGATATTTATAGCAACGTTAATTGAGAACAGTAGTTTAAACAGGATTTAACTGTTGAATGTGTTGACTAATGGTTAAAACTATTCAGTTCAAAATGTACCAATCCTGTTTTGAAATGATGAAATAATTTGAAAATAAATCACTCGTCCATACATAATAAACATACATAATAAAAAAATACCTTTCTAGCCACTGTAAAACATCATTTGATTGATCTCTACAATTACTGATCATTTGCAAAACGAATCCATCACTTCTCTGAAGTGTGTCGTACGGATGATCAGGACAGTGGCGATTTGCATGTGTAAAGCGCATCGTGCAACCAGGTGCTGTACAAATAAACGGTTTTTCACCTGTGTGCAACCGTTGATGAGTTTTAAGTTGTCCACTTTGTGTAAAGGCTTTCGTGCATCCTGGATAATCACATGAGTACGGACGTTCCCCTGTTTACCAACATATTCTCATTTTGTAACACATAATATACGTAAATAAATGTATATAATTTGGCAAAATGACAGTCCGATCGTATAATATTCTTGATTTGATTGTATTACAAATACATCGGAAACAAAACACAATAAGAAAAACAAGAATAACTTTAAAACACTCTATTTAATTCGAAATTCCCGCTCATTAAAACATGTAGTTGTACCTGTATGTGTACGAAGATGAGCTTGCAATGATTTTTCTCTTGGAAACACACGAAAACAATAATGACATTTGATAGCACTCGCAGATGATGACCCTTCTAATATTAGGTGGTTTAGAACTTCTGCTCTGGGTCGGCCACGACGATTATTTTCTGGTCGCATGGTAAAGTCATCTGGCGTACTACAACTTCCCTCTGTTTCGTGCATATCCAAACACGGATTTGAGCCATCATCACATTTATCCCGAAAGCACACTCTTTTATTTACAATTGAGGAATCATTTTCCTTTAATTCTGGATTAAATCCATCTTTGTGTACATCCATTTTTAAAACCCCAACACATATGAATCACAATCACAATCACACGAGTTCACTAACACCCAAGAAAAAATGAAAAACACGAAAAAAACTTCAGGGGGGCATTAAACATATTTTATGTTCTACTTTCTATTGATGCCATATAGATGGCGATACTAAAAGATAGAGCATAGTATAGACGAAAAATGTGACATGTCACATCCGCCCGCGAAATACGAAAATAGATCTGCTCAACACGCACACGTCCACGCATTATTCTTATGGGACGCACCCAGACGCACCGATAACCGATACTATATAGACCGACATTCTCTTATGTGTTAAGTTATTGAACATTTGAGAAATAATACAGATAAATGCAAATTCTGTGTTTCATAACTTGCATCGGTATGCGCTGCGCAATTGTATTACCGAAAGTGACTCTCTGATTCGTTCATTCAAAATTTCTGACTTGCCGAACAAGCAGATTTCAGGTTTCGACTGATTTCGATTCGTTTCGGTTGTCAAAACGATCTGTCATCGCTGATTCAGTTACTTTCTGTTCTGTCGTGTTTGTTTGTTTGTTGTTAGAAATGCACACTTATTAAACATATTCCCGACATTATATTGAAGCTGTTTAAATTTGTCACTATCAATTTTCTCAAATTTCCAATAACTTAACACATAAGACAATTTCGGCCTAAAGTAGTAGTCCCATAAGAATAACGCGTTGAGCGGACCAATTTTCGTATTTCGCGGGGTGAAATAAACGGATGTGACGTGCACTTTTTCAATCTATAGAATTTCTAAATTGTTTGTAGTTTCGGTTACTAATATAGTTTTAAAAAACGGGATGGGTGGAATACCTAACCAAATCAGCAGTTCGGAGAAAAATTTCACAAAAAATTCAAGAATTCAATTTTAGTAAAATTAAATGTCTATTGTAAATATTTAAATTAAATAATAATAATGAAATATAAAGTTATAGTTTGGAAATTCGAAATGGTGTACACATTTTACACTTTTGTGACCTTTGCGTTCAAATATAGCATGTAAAGGTTCATTCACAAAATGAAACACACGGGAATATGCTTATGTGTATCCTTTCATGTCGGTGTTTAAATTTGGCACTGTGAACAGTTCTACATACTCCCGTATGCGAAATTCGTATGTGAATGAACCTTAATACGTAAAATATTTCAATGGTAAAGGAAAATTCGAAAAGTGTACACCGCTTCGAAATACCGAACGCAGCTTCTGACAACAAATTGTTTCATATTCTCTTCTTATTATATATATATATATATATATATATAGATGAAGAACGTGAAGAACTAAATGAGATGTGGTTGGTATCATGCAGATCACAAAATAATGTTTGCGTGTTGAAATAGAATAAGTAATGTAAGTTTTTTCTAATCAAAGCAATTGTTTAATCGTCCAAGTAATTACATTTGTAAGTCATTCATATATGTATGTATATTTTGAAAGTAGCAATGTTTGCACACAATGAAGGTCACTGGATGATGTTTATGTTAAGGTTTGTTCTTTCGTATTGAGAATTCTCTTCTCACTTGGCACGTGATTAAACGCCCTATAGTCTGCAACTCATCGCCGATTACTGTGCTTTTTAGCTTTTTAGTTTGCCTACAACTGCAACTGACTTCCGTTTTGTATAGAACTGTTTCATTACGTCACAGCTGAGAATACTCATTTCGCTGAATACGAAAGAACAATCCTCTAGTTTGTTTGATTAAATTTACTGGTCGTTATTGAGTGGAGGGGGAGATCACATCACGGGTTTTCAGTCAAAGGATTACATTGTTTAACACTGTAATTCCACATACATCAGTTTTGTTGATTATCGTTATTTAATGTGTACATAAATTATGCAGATAGTCAACTAAACATGACAGAAGTCGATGGCATCACTATGTTAGGACAAAAATCAAATCTAGCATCCGTATCTGACAGTCCCATCACAGATCCGGGATCGGGAAACAAGGTTTGTTCGACAAAAAATCATGTTCTTTTCGTATTTCGTATGCCGACCGGACAGTATATATTGGGACTCTTTAATGTATCACTGTGTTTTGAATAGAATATTATGAAACACATGTGGCTTGTCAATCATATTTAAATTCTAAGTTAATCTAACAATCAGAACAAATATGTATGAATAAAACGCATCTAATTTTTTCAATCTATTCATCTATTCCCTTTTATGTTTGAAATCAAATCGACTTCATCCAGTATGAAAATCTGTGCTATTTTGTTTTTTTTTAAATAGTATTTAATTAAGTGTATATTAGAATGTATATATATATATATATATATATATATATATATATAAATATAGATAGAGCGCAACTATTAGGAATGATCGTATTATTAAATATTTTCAGAAATTTCAGCAAAATTGCACAATTTTCTCTCATCAATGTTATTTCAGTTACATAATTTATTTTTAGGGTTTGGATGGCTCAAATCCATTCGTTGGACAAAGATCTAAGTTGGTAAGAATACATAAAAATATGTATGTTTTACCTACTTTTGGTCTTAGGATTTTTACAAAGTAGAATCTGAACATGCATGATTTTGTGCTTTTAATATCGTGTTATGATTTTAATCATGTGTTGATATTTACTATTTATTCTCATCAACCATTTTATTGTATTTGATGTTTTCAATTTATATTTTTACTTTATATTATACATTATATGCTTTATCATTGTATGTAGATGTACGTTTGGTTTCATTAAACCAATGTTACATTAAACACATTGCTAAATTTATAATCGCAACTGCAGTAATACATCACCCAGAAATATTAAATCTTACCTATATGTTTTATTTCGTATATACCGTATAATTGTCAATATTAATCAAGATACGGTTTTTGATCAAAACAACCTTGTTCATTGAAAATGTCTTGCTTGGTTTTTTATTCTAAACTACTGCAATACGTTGCGAAAGTTAACTTCTGGTTGTGCAAGTTGTAAAATTAATTATATATAATAAAATACAGTCAAATCAGGCATGTTGCTAAGAATTTAACTTGCAGTTAAATTTAGCAAGATTTAATGAAATCTAGCAGTAATCATTAATATGAAACAAAGAGAAACAAATTTGTTCTCTATTGTTATAAATATATATATATATATATATATATATATATATATATATATATATATATATAAAGGAGTCAAAAATCACTTGTATGCAAAAGCAGCAACTAATAAGTTGTAAAATAATTAGTTTCACGTTGACAGATGTCACTGCCAAAGTTTGAATCCAAATCACGGCTATGTATATAATATACAAGTATATTAATAATCATTTAACATTTATAGTTTTAAATGTGTTTCTATGTATGAAAGTAACCTATGCAAGGATTATAAATGTACAGAGTTTTGTTTTTAGTTGAAATAAACGATGGAATGAAATGAAAACAATTATTATTTATATGTCTTAGGATGTTAAAAGTTCTGGCGCTTTGAAAAAATCAAGTCGCTATCGAAGTCGATCATTATCGGCTTCGTCGACTGACTCATATAGTTCAGGTTCGTGGTGAATCGTTTATGTAGTTTAAATTTGCTCTTACTAAAACTTATATATCATTTAATTTATTGGTGTCGATTAGCTTCTTGCACCGGAAGCAGCTCAGAGGAAGATGATATCTCGCCTAGAGAAAAGATTCAGAAGAACTCACGTGGACATACCGATTTTTGTGTGCGTAATATTAGTCAACACGCATTTGGGCGCCGTGAAATTGAAATTGCTGAACAGGGTATTGTTATTGTTATTGTTTTTACTTATGTACCGGCTTAAATAATACAGATAATTATGTGTTGCGTGTAGAGATGCCTGGAATTATGGCACTTCGAAAACGAGCCGGTGATGATAAACCATTAAAGAACGCAAAAATTGTCGGCTGTACCCATATTAATGCTCAAACTGCAGTTTTGATCGAAACTTTGGCTGTGCTAGGCGCCAGTGTACGTTGGGCCGCCTGTAATATTTATTCTACACAAGTATGTTTTCTAAAAACCTCAATAATATTACATTTGATGGCACTCCCAGCTCAAAATATATATATATATATATATATATATATTTTTTTTTTTTTTTTTTTTTGTTAGATAAGAACTTGTTATTAAACATTTGAGCCCATTGTATTTAAAGTATTCTAGCTACATTTCCAGTGTTACACATTTATGATAAGCGATAAAATTATGCAACTTAAAATATTATGGCCCATATTAACAACTCCTTTTTAACTCAAAGTCGATTTTATGTAAATGGTTAGCAGATGATAAAATATAAATTATTATGCAATAAGCTTCAAACAAGTTACCTCACAGCATTAGTAAAAACAGCTGATTGGTTCATACCGCTTCTTACTCTTTCGTGGTTGCCTGTGGGGACAGTTTAGCTGCGTTTTATTTTAACGCTAGACATTGGAGTGAGTGAGAAGTCATACATTAGATCACGTGACGAGTTTGGAATACTATTTCGGATTTTTTTGTTCTCCTAGGTGGTGGCGCACGAGAAAAAAGCGTCGTGCCAGTTTGTATTACCTTTGCCTTCTCTCTACGAATCTCTGGTTCGTCTATAAACATAAACAATGATTCCGATTGTACTTCCGGTTCTGGTTCTTAGAAATCTAAACTTAACCAAATAAAATAAACGGTACCGGTTCTGGTACTTTTTGAAACATAATTAACGGTACCAGTGTTTGACCTTAAATAAAATATCATTCCGGTTCCGATAACATCGAATGACGAATTCCGATCCGGTTCGATTCAAGTCTCTGAATAATAGTTTAAAATAATGGTAAAACTATATTGTACTACCTTCAGCAGCGACCAAAAGAACGCAGCTAAACTGTTCACACGGCCCTTCTGTCCCCCCGTATAAAGCAAACAGTTGTGGAAGGAGCTGTACGAAGCTTATGGACGGTGGTACCTAGTTAGATCTTAATCTGTCCTTGCCAGTGCTCGAATTAAGGGGCAATGCAGGGGGATGGAGTTTCTCTTGTTATTTGAATTTTTAGCGTCTTGTTAAAAATAAAGCAAAAGCGTTACCTTTGTTATAATCCACAAACTTATATATATATATATATATATACAAAAGTTTGTGGATTATAACAAAGGTAACGCTTTTGCTTTATTTTTAACAAGGCGCTAAAAATTCAAATAATTATATATATATATATATATATATATATATATATATATATATATTTATATATATATATATATATATATATATATATATATATATATATATATATATATTTATATATATATATATATATATTATATATATATATATATATTTATATATATATATATATATATATATATATATATATATATATATATATATATATATATATATATATATATATATATATTGACAAAAAATAGGTGTATAGTAAAAAATATGAAAAACCAAGTCGAATTTCAATTGTGAATGAGAGAAACATACTTCATGCCTTATGTATATCAGAATTAAAAAATACAACTATTTAGAACATAAATGACACCTTCTCACTAAATTGTAATTATAAAACTTATATGTCAATTTTAAAGCTGGTCAATGTAATAGGTGTAGCTTATAATAACTAGAAAATATAACAAAAATATATTTATAAAAAATACTTAAACTATTAATATATCAATATTTTGTAGCATGGCCTTTATTTTTAATAACTGCCTCACATCATTTTGGAAACGACTATCAAATGTTCACACGTTTCCACTGGTATAGTCTCCCAGCTAGATCGTACAGCATCACATAATTCTCTTTTATTTTTGGTATTGGTGATTGCGCTGGCCTAGCGATAGTTTATTTTTGAGAAACCCATTTTGCTACATTGTGCTTCGGGTCATTATCCTGTCGAAAGGTTTAAATCAAGGGCAAATTATTTTAAGCATTAGAAAGAATCACATGTAATATATCTACATAAGTATGTCGCGTCATTATATCTTCTATCAAATGTATTGGGCTTACATCGTACCAGGTGAAACATAAACATCCCCATACCATGATATTTCCTCCGCCGTGTTTAACTGTCTTTTTTGTGTAACGAGGTACAAATTCTTGCCTTGTGGACGTCTGACGAATTTTCTGTCATCAGGCCCAAATAAATGTATCTTACATTGATCATTCCACAATATATTCCTTCTTTTTTTAATTACCTCACCAGCCCAATGTCTATGTTCCATAGCGAATGATTTTCTATTTTTAATATATCTCAAACTGAGAAATGGTACTTTTCTGGCTGTTCTATCATGGAGATTATTTTCCGTCAACCTTTTCATCAATTTCTTTTAATATTTTATTTGATGAGGAATGAATCCTTTTTAGCTATCATCACTATTTTGTGATCTGTTTGAGCTGACGTTTACCTAGGCTTTTCTATGTTTTCAATTTATTTATTTTTGTTTAAGAGCATTGGTTATCATATTCTGAGAACATCCTATAATATTTGAAATTTGTTTATATGTTTTTCCTTTTTTTTTTTTCTTCGTAATTTTCTACTAAGTTTCCTCTCAGCAGTCATGCAATGCCCATATTAGTTCTATAAAATAGTTCTATTTAAGTAATGTATTAATTTTATATTGCCATGTGATCTTACCTCTTCGTCAACAAAATATATTTGTAATATTTTCTTTATATATTTAATTACTTGGAGAATCACTAACACGCACCTATTCTTGCGTCCAACTAAATTTTAACGCTTACATGTATCAACACGGTATACTACAAAATTTACTACGTTTCATGTCATGTATTTTCTGGAAACGAACGCCCATTATTTGACAGTAGATGTCACTTCAATTAAATATTAAAAATTGATCAGAAATTTAAACCATTTATTACCGTTTTATTCTCATCTATTTTTTTGTCCACCACTGTATACAGTCGAACCTCGTTAACACGAAAACTTCTATAACTCGAAGAAATTCTCGTTTCTCTCCCGTAGAAAAGCAAAAACCTCTATTACACCCTCTGAACACGAAGTCAATTTTTCACCAATCCACACCTCTATTGTACGAATTTTGATGTTTCCGACCTCTATAACGCGAAGTGGAAAAGGGGGAACACTCTTTAACACAAAGTGATTGTTTTCTCGAAAAATTAGTTAGTGTCGCGTAAACTATTATGACGTGCTATCATTTATTGTTAATCTAGAAATGGTTTTTCCAAAAAGAAAACAACAAACGCTCAATATAAAAAAAAAAAAAAGGATTCCGTTGAAAAATCGATAAAAAAAAATTGCACCTGATTTCGCTATTCATCCTAGTACTCTATTCACAATTTTAAAAAATAAAACACTTTTTTTTAACTCAACGCAAACTCTCAATAACACAAAAACCTCTACATCACGAAATTTTTGGCGTTTCCCCTCAGTTTCGTGTTTTATATATATATATATATATAAAACCTTGTTAAATTTTCCCAATTCGAGCACTGGTCCATGTCTATGCCAGTACATTTTTCAGTTGAAACCGAGTTGTTAATTCGGACCAATAATCTTGTATAAGTTATCCTAAACATGAATTACTGAAATTTTTGGGTGAACTTTCTATCATGCAAAATTATTAAAGATTTTTTTTTTCTAATTTATTTTAGATGTTAAAAAAATAGTATAATGAAAACAATATTGCTAGAAACTTACATCATCTATAATAAAAACACAATAGAATCTAATTGATTGATATAGGTTCGAGTATACTTCATATTTTTGTAAACAGTATGGTTGCATTTTGTAACATTTATTGAATTACCAAATCTTTGAAGTTATTCATAACTTATAACTGGGAGTGTCAAAATATGAAAAGAAAAACAATGAAGAAGAATAAAAAATTATTTGTTAGAATGAAGTAGCTGCTGCATTGGCAGAAGCAGGCTTCGCAATATTTTCTTGGCGTGGTGAAACTGAAGAAGACTTCTGGTGGTGCATAGATAAATGTGTAAACGCCGAAAATTGGCAGCCAAATATGATCTTGGACGATGGGGGAGATGCAACACATTTAATGCTCAAAAAGTATCCAGCCATGTTCAAAATGATCAAAGGTAATATGACATGAAAATATGTATATACTTAACTAGTTAATTAACTCAGTCAACAGTACATCTTATACATTTGGTGATATATGCTGTATTTGTTCATAGGTATTGTAGAAGAAAGTGTAACTGGTGTCCATAGATTATACCAACTATCTAAAGCCGGTAAACTAACAGTACCAGCTATGAACGTTAACGACTCAGTTACTAAAACGAAATTCGATAATTTATATAGTTGTCGCGAATCAATCATCGACAGGTACAATCGTGCTTGATAACATTTCGATGGTTTTACAAATATATTTACGTTTCTAGCTTAAAACGCTCGACTGATATTATGTTTGGTGGCAAACAAGTTGTTATATGTGGTTACGGAGAAGTGGGAAAGGGTTGTTCGCAAGCCTTAAAAGGACTAGGTTGTATTGTTTATATAACTGAAATTGATCCGATTTGTGCCTTACAGGCTAGGTATATTGTAAGAAAAAAATCTAAAATAATTTTTACTAAATATTTTCATTGTTACAGTATGGACGGATTCCGCGTTGTTAAATTAAATGAAGTCATTCGAAATGTCGATATTGTAGTTACAGCAACTGGTAACAAAAATGTTGTAACTAGAGAACATATGGATAAAGTTAAAAATGGCTGTATTATTTGTAATATGGGACATTCGAATACGGAAATTGATGTCGTAAGTGACTTTAATTAATTATTGTAAAGGATTAGTTATTTGTTTATGGACGAATCAAGGCGCTTTGGTCTTGTATATCTAGTAGGTTCATATATACTGTCGTGACGATTGACAACCCCGTGTTACTGTCTAATAAATATAACATTATTAATTTTTACACATATATCGCATATAACAGCAAAAGAGGTGTAGTATTATTTAATTTTCGTTAGTAGACTGAAAAGAAACCGCATAGCTATTTTCAATTTACTACAGCCATAAGATTTGTTCAATACTGAATGTGTTCAGGATTGTCCAAGATCTGACCGACCTAGAACAGTGTGATCCGCAAACGAAAAATATCAGCTAGCTCGAGAGAAGAAAGTATATCGATCCATCATGAATAGAATGCTTCAATTTGACCTCAGTGTCAGAGATTATTAACAGCGTACTGGGTAATTTCTATCTCCTAAACATATAACGAAATTAGATACGCCCGTTCAAAGCTGCTCCTCGCTTGGTATGCGGCAATATGAACATCATAAAATACTATTGAGGAATTTGAAAATCTATAAAACCAAAAGACACAGTATGAGTATACGCTTGCTGGTAACGAAATTTGTGTAGTTGCTCCACGGCTGAAAAGAGGGCACCATCTGGCGTCAGTGATGCTTTAGTGAAGGTTCAACAAACCTTCACTATTGCGAATATGAGATTTAGACCGGTGCAAAAGTCTCTCAAACAAATATACTGAAGAAAGTAGTGAAGCCACTACACAGTACTTCACTCTCTGTAAAGCACTGAATATTTCAACAAGACTGCACTTCAGTCCAATGTACCGGAGTTCTTTAGGCGAGAAGATTGATCTTCAGATAGTCGCTTTTAAATCCTCTAGATTAAAAATTGTAGCACGATTTGGAGACCAAAGTGTGTTCTACTTGACACAATAACGTAAAGAACCTGAAGTCAGGGTCGCAGAATACAGTGGCAGACTATGATTTGCAAATAGTATATAATTTCTTTTCAAGATTCTGTCAACAGTGCTTTATTTTTTATGCAATTTTCTAGGCGACAGTATTTACGAATTTATATAAATAAATAAATATATATATATGTATATATGGTCAAACTGTCGATGATGGGCCTCACGTCCAAAATGGATGAAACTTTGTGGAAAAATCCGCAAAAAAATTAGGATTATGGGAAAAATAATCGCATGTGGGGGAAACCCTTGGATGACCTTGAAATTAATTAATTTGTTTTTATAGCTATTTATCAATTACAATCAATCTGTGCGTGCCTAAGAGTGTGTGTATGTGTGTGAGTGGGTTTGTGTGAGTGTGTTTGTTTGAGTGTGTTTGTGTGTAAAACACTCAAAAATTCTACTAAAAATACTAAGATATTTTATGCCCACAAGATTTTTACATATTGCTAACTCATAGCCCGAAAAAAATTATTAAATATTATAATTTTTAACACAAAGTTCCATCCATTTTGGACGTGAGGCCCATCATCGACAGTTTCACCCTTTTCTCCAGCCACGATTTCTGTTACCAACCTAAAAATAACAAAATCCCCTTGATTGGTTTTAGCGCAACGATTAAAACCAAAATTACTTCCCATCACTTAAAAATTAGACAACCACAACGTAACCACAAACAGCGAAAATGTAAATAATTCGTTTGTACATAAAATCACTGTTTGTGGTTACGTTGTGGTTGTTTAATTTTTAAGTGATGGGAAGTAATTTTGTATTAATAGTAGAGCCAAAATCAATCAAGGGGATTTTGTTATTTTTAAGTTGGTAACAGAAATCGTGGCTGGAGAAACACACACTCTTAGGCACGCACAGATTGATTATAATTGATAAATAGCTATAAAAACAAATTAATTAATTTCAAGGTCATCCAAGGGTTTCCCCCACATGCGATTATTTTTCCCATAATCCTAATTTTTTTGCGGATTTTTCCACAAAGTTTCATCCATTTTGGACGTGAGGCCCATCATCGACAGTTTGACCGTATATATATATATATATATATATATATATATATTATATTTTATATTATTTCTGTTCCATGAATTATAATAGGTATCAGTGGCGGCTCCTGTGGTTCACTTCCTATGCACTGCCAGTTAGGTGACACACGGCAAACGTCTATCACCATAGCTACTATTCCACATCGTGATAGACGTTGGTCGTGTGCCGCCTTACTGGCAGCGCATAAAAGTGAACGGCAGGAGCCGTTTATACAAGTTCAAGGATCAATCATTTAGGTGGATAATGTATCGAAGATGCATTGTTGGCAATATTTGTGATAATTCTATATTATATGTATAGGGAAAAGATTTATTCATGTCTATTTAATACATTTGGTGCAACATCAAAAAAGTTTGTGCAGTATAAGCGAACAAACCTAATGTGCCTTATATTTGTTTGTGTTATAGAATAGTTTACGTACTCCAGATCTGACTTGGGAGAAAGTAAGATCTCAGGTGGATCACGTCATATGGCCGGATGGTAAACGAATTATTCTACTGGCCGAAGGACGTTTGGTGAACTTGAGTTGTTCAAGCCTTCCATCGTTTGTCGTTTCGATCACATCGGCAACCCAAGCACTCGCATTAATTGAATTATTTAACGCACCCCTAGGACGATATAAATCTGATGTCTATCTTTTACCAAAGAAAATGGGTAAATAGAAATTTATTAATGTAATGGGCCGAATTCAGAACTCGATATTCAGTATGAGTGTACTGACATAGTCAAGGACACATTTTAAATCACTATACAGTACGGGCACAATGCGGAAAAACATGACCGAATCAGCTGTTCAAGTACAACAAAGTCATAATTAGCTTCCTCTAACTAATTTTCATTTTTATTCATCCGTTGATTTTGTTTTTGCGAAATAATAGCGAAAGAAGTATTTCACATACTAAATTTGTGATATATTTGTAATTTTCAATACAATCTTCAGCATGTCAGGTGTTATTTGGCGCTAAATTAGCCTTTATCTGATGATGTGCATTATTTTTTTTATTATTCTTTCCCCCAATTTTGAACCAAATAGTTAGATTTTTTATTATCGTAGAAAGATTCCTCAATAATTATCAGTGTGGTTAAAGAAGATTTCATAATTTTAGTGTTTCCGACTCGTGTATAATTTAAGTGTAAAAAATAAAAAAAATTGGTTGGAGTGCACGTCATCAGATAAAGGCTAATTTATCGCCAAATAATACTTGACACGCTGAAAATTATATTGAAAAATTCAAATATATTATAAATTTAGTATATAAAATACTTCTTTCGCTATTAATGTATATAATAAATATTATGTGCAGTTAATTTATGTGCACAATTTCGCACCAGGGTGAGATTGCTTAACTGTAAATACCAATCCAAAATTGAATTTCTATATCCGGTCACGAAATTTGAAAATTTGAATTATTGATCAGGAAATGTTGCTCTTTTATGGAAAATCCTGATGAAGTTTTAGCAAAAAATGTATTATGCACTTACAAGTGATCTCTTATAGAAATTATCTTGAAACTTTTTTTTAGTATCCTAACATATTTTAGGTGCGCTCGCGCTCGGTAATTATTTCTGGTGTCGCATTGTCAATCATATGTATAGTGATTTATATGCAATTTATTTATTACAAAATCAGTGTTTGAGTGAGACTATTTTGTGAACCTCATCTAGAACGCGTATTTTTGTTTTGATTATAGATGAATACGTTGCCAGTTTACACTTGCCAACCTTTGACGCGCATCTCACAGAATTGTCAGACGAACAAGCAAAATATATGGGTTTGAATAAGGCAGGTCCTTTCAAACCTAATTATTACAGGTAATATATAATTTGGTGTTCTATTATTATGTTTTTTTAGCTCACCAAACCTCGGGTACGCAGAGCAAGTCAAAGGTTCCCAAACTTTAAATATCTACGACCCCCTTTGTAACTTCATTATGAAACACTTTTTATGTTTCCTTAGTTGATGTTGATATGACTAGTGGCTTATTTTAATACACTCCTTTGCTTTCATACCAAACACCACATTTAAGTTAAGATAGATGCAAACTGATTTTGAGTCATATCAAATGTATATTATTCGCAATCGAGATTAACGTTGGTGGCACTGATGCATGCTGAAACATCGCCACTGAGAGCTGGTATTTCTTGCTTATATTTGACACGCGTGTCTCTTATCCGTTTTATATGTGTATTATGTTATTATAGACGAGGAAATTGAAAGTAACAATACGTTTGCAAGTATTATTACACAATAGATGTTGATTGACAAGATGTAAACAAACATAGCTGCTTTAGTTTGAATTTTCCCCGCTAGATATTGACCAGTTAATCTCGATCATGAATACCCATTTTTGTTTGTGCTACAAATTTTTATTATTTTATTTTTTATTTCTTGTCTGTTTCAGGTATTAAGTATGATAGGGGAACATTATCTTATGTAAAGTATGTGATTTAGCTGGTTGAGGGCTGTAGTTGTGGTTGGGTAGAAGCAGTTCTAGTTGGAAAATATAATTTATCTATGTTTAATCTATCTATCTATCTATGTTTAATCATTTGTGGTTGTATTCGTATTGAAATTCATTTATATTATATATTCTAATATTGAGTTCCAAATTTAGAATTATGTATAGGATGACCAGATTTTTTATAAAATTAACTTATAACAAGAATAGTACACCAATTGCTCTGTAAGCATTTACACAAGGGTTGTTCAACGTTTTTGAATGGTAAATCAAATTTACTTAAATACTCGTAATTATATAATATATGCTGCTTGAATAGGATAAATTAAAATTTTCATTTAAATATATAAATTAATGTAAAAAAAAAAATGGCTGGTCATCCGATGATTATGTCATTATGACTAGACTACTTTTATCTATACATTTTTGAAAGTTATTATATTAATTATTCTGCTTTTTACAACAACAAACATAAATTGAATCGTAAACTATAGCAAATGATGTAAAACAAAAATTGTTCAACTCTGTATGTATTTTAATTTTAATTAATAACTTGAAAGTTGGTATTCTCTGCAGATTGTATTCCATGTTAAACATTTGCATTGTGGCCTTTATTATAATTTTAAAGTATTATATTTTCATTTAACTATGCTTATAATTTCCTATTATATATTGTCCAAATATATTTTAACGGCATGTTATATACTATATTTTAAGTTATTTGTTATATCAGATGTTTTGTATTATTTTTCTGTAAGATTATACATGTATATAAAACCAAGTATTTTAATGAAGAAATAACTACCTATTTATATAAAATTATTTAATAACAATGCAAGTGCAGAACACTGGAAAGCCAAAGATAATTGTAGGGCACTTGAATGTATCTGTGTTTGTGTATTGTTATTTACTGAAATGCTATTTTTAGTACAGATCAATTAAATCCAGTAAAATGTATATATAGAATTACACATTCACGGATACATATAATTAAAACGAACTTGCAATGACTTTGTTGTCATAATTAAAATTTACCAGCGTGCTTTCAGATTGCTTTTAATTGGGTAGATTTTTTTCTAATTTTAAAGACCTTACATTTTTTATTTAATATATGCTTTTATAAAGAAATGGTATCGCAATGTTCATCTTTATTTAGGGGCCTAGGCCCGAATTTGAATCGTTATTACATTAAACAAACTTAGGTACAGGCATCTATGCCTTCAACTCGCCGAATAAATGCAAACAGCGCAGAGCATAGTACTACACTGCCCATAATGAGGTAACAAATCCTCCTGCCTGCTGGGAGCGGCGCGTATATATGTAAAAATGAATAAAATATTATGGCGTTTGGGTGGCTATATTAGCTCGCCGTACAGAAGAGCTAAAACATTCGGTCGTGTGTCTGTAGCATTCTTGGATCAAAATATTTCCTTAACAAAAATTTCTTGTCGCGTCGCTCTGAATCCAAAAATGCATATAACTCATATACTTGGATGTTGGTCGTCGCTCGCTCACTCGTAAGACTAAATTTGTGCCCATTATTCCTCTGAAGATACTGGAGCAATTTGAACCAAATTTGCTATACATATTCTTTCACGTCCCATTTAAATCAGTTCGTAGTTTAAATCTTATCACCCGTCTACTTCTGGAGTTATAGGGCTCCAAATTTTGAAGCCACTCTTAATACAATCCGTAGAAATAATTCTACTACAAAATTAAAATATTTTTTGTCCACAAAGTTTCTTCATATTTAAATATAATAATTATGAATTTTAAAATATTTATTTTTTGGTAATATTTTTTTATCAATAACATTTTTTTGAGATTTAAAACATACGTATATGGATGCGCGGAGTAGTGTGAGTTCATATCGGACGCGTTGATCCCTTATACTTCTTATAAGGCTGAAGCTGAAGGCATAGGTGTCTAGACCTATGCTTGTTTTTTATTGATTATAAGCTCGCTGTACGGTGTCGCAAAAAATCGTAAATATTAATTGGCATTGTTATTGTTAAAAATAACAAACACTAACAAAAGTTAGTTGCGTAATGCGAAATATGTTTTAGGCCTTCATGTTTCGCGAACTTTATTATTATCTTTTAAATACAAACACCAAAAGCATAAATTGTACCACAATAATTTAGTATTATGATATAAAAATGTAATCAATGTATTGTTTTTAGTTTTAGCAATAAATATTTTATCTTATATCATGCGATTATTTTATATGAGTGACAATTTCAATAAAATATTTAAACAAAATGATTTTCTTATTGCGCGCGCTTTGGTGGGTCACCTTTAATTAGAATATGAATATGGTCTGTTCGTTTGTCCTGCACTTTCTGATCTTTATAATTTATAAGAAAAGCATTGGTGTTAAAAATTTGATAATTTCGAGAATTCTCTACCATATGATTGAGAAGAGCATTTCAAATGCATAATACAATTGGTGCAACATCTAACATCATTTTTATCAATTTTATGCAGGACAAATGAACAAGTCTGAAGCTAGTTGACAATGGCAGCCAGTGACGAGTGACAGTGACAGTGACAGCTCCTTATTTACCAATTTTTTGTGGTTAGATTAGACGATCTAACGTTTAGCTAAAAACTGTGATATAGTATTCAACAATTCCACATATTATTAAAATTAAGTTGCTCACCTGCATTAAATATATGTCAAAGTAAATAAGAATTTCAATGAAGAAACAAGCGATTTACGAAGTGCCAGTAATTCCTAATAATTTAAGACATGAAGAGACGATTGTGCAAATAGCGGACGTTCTCAGCTATCTTTGCCAAGTATTTGATGATATTTTAACAAAAGTAAATACTCGCATCGATGACAATAAAACTCGTCTTTCTAACTTAACTGTTAGAATTGATAAGTCCAGCGAGAAAATACGGAAATTGACCGGTACTAAAAAAGCTACACAAGTATTTTCAAGTAGTAAATATCCAGCTACAGAAGTACATCAAAGATACAAATCTGTGTTTACGAACAATAACGAGAAAAGTGTACATTTTGAAAAAACAAATATGAAATATAAAGATCCTGTTCTGACGGACCAACCACTAGAAAAACTACAATTTTACCATGTAAAAATTAGTGACAAGACAAAACAGAAGTCAAGATATGCTGATGTTGAAGAAGGGTTGGGTAGTTGTCCAGCAGACATCGAGTCAATTAATGAGCTTATTTTGTTTAACACCAGTAAAAATCCGTACAAAAATTATGTCATGTCTGATCCTTTACAAGTAATACAATCGACCAAAGAAATGGATGTATCAAATGTGCCAGGACCAGATGCCGCACCGCTTTCAATCAGCCAACGGGCAGCATTGAGTCGCTCAATTGGCGAAAACTACTTCTATTCGCCAGGATTAGGAGACGTGCCTACAATCGATGTTCCACTAGACTTGCCAGATTTACCAGGCATAGCGGACGATCTACGCTATTTAATGGAATCTGGGCCAGGAATTGCTCCATCTGTGACGACAACACCTATTGTGCCAGATCTACCATCAATTGTTCAGTCACCGAAAGACGAAAAATCGCTGGCGGAATCGATGCCGTTGCCTCCTTTGCCATCGCCGTCTGTTGTACAAGAAGCCGCTGTTCAAGCATTAAAAATTACGAATCTTTCGGATAAAGTTACAGTACCCGAAGTGATAACGGTTGCGGTTGTCGATGAGCCTGATGTTGTAAAGATACCAACAAAAATAGCTGCACCTGTTGTTGAAGATGCCCGGGCTAGTTTGATGGCAGCAATACGAAAAGCTGGCGGAGCTAAGAATTTGCGTAACACCGAACCGAAAACTGAAGAAAAATCTGCATCGGTATATATTATTATAAATATATTATTATACATAAATAAAACAGCGGTTAATATAAATTTGATATGAATTGTTGATATTCCATTCAAATTGATTATAAAATAAAAACATATTTATGAATGTACACTTTATTCCAGGGAAGCAATAATCTTATGGCTGATTTGAACGCAAAATTAGCTCTGAGACGTAAAGGTATTTCTGGTTTGAAAGGCGGCGGCGACCGACCAGAGATGAGTTCTGCGTTGACTAAAGTTTCGGCGATGATTCCACCGCCACCAGTAAGTAACGACCTAAATGAATCCACGAATACGGAAGATGATGAATGGGATGAATGATCTTGATTTATTCTCATTTATAATATATGTTAATAATGTTACAACGTATATACACATATATGCAGGTTTTACTCAATTTGTTATGTTAACTCTGCAACACAATAAAGAACGTTATCGAATGAATTGTGTTTTATTGTGTGTATATGATATGCATGTATGTATGTATGTTTGTTTGAGTTGATTAGAAAGGCAAAAATGGCAATGTTTGATGATGATTATTAAGGGATTGTGCAAAGCAACGGTAATGGCATGTAAATTTGCCACGGTTGCCGCGTTGTACAATATTATCGACCAGTTGGTAGTTGGGCACGGTACGGGGTTGGTGGTTGGTTCGTCTTCGGGGTTGCGCAGGCCGCTTTGCGCAAATGAAGGGTGGCGTGCGCCTATGGTATACACCGTGTGACCAGTGTTACATACATCGTGTGTGTACGTCCGTACAGTTCATATGTTTGTGCTGTGTGTGCATTTGTATCTATGTACTTGCAACATCTCCAGCGTTCATTTCACTACAAAACTTATGTCGTGCAGTGGTTGCATAGCCAAGCAGAGATTGTGCATTCTAGTTCATTATGACTGATTTATCGGTCGATAACGGAAGAAGAGACGGGTCATTAGTTCCGTATTCTCTGCTGCTGTTGAGTAAATCAGCACCACAGGAGACGACACCCTGGCTCCCGTCTTATCCAGTCCGCGTACGTCGTCCTCGCCTGGTTTGTCAGCGCCAGTGGCCACGGCAGCGTCTGCAGTCGCGACGCCCGATTACGGATACGGTAACCACTGCAGATCCGCGACTGCACCTGCACATACAGAATCGCTCTCCCTTTCATTGTCACCCCCACTGCGCCGACGAGACATGCCATCGTACAGAGGTGCTTGTCCGAGTTTGTGAGTACCAATTCCAATTATGTATCAAATCATATCCATATCTATGATGTCTATAGTCTATGGGTGCTTTCCAACTAGGACTTTGTAGACACTGTGAAACACAGAGTCTGTGTCTCTGTGTCTGATAGACTGCGTTCCAACTCTACGCCAACGTACGACTCGTACGACTTTACTCGACTCTGTGAGTCACTAAGACTGACTGAGACACTGTGAATTGTGAATAGCAAAGTCTGGTCTCTGGTCTCTGGTGATGTAATGGTGTCACGAATACCAACCCTTACAAAATAATTTATGAGTAGATTGAACGCGTCTATGCGTCCCGCGCAATTTTAAGCATAAGCAAATCTAGCAGAGAGTAGTACATGTTTTATTATATTTTCGATGACAAATATGAGTGCACCAGATTTAGATATTTGGAAAAATGGTAAGTAACGACTTGCGCGCACTCTGTTGGTTAGAGTTCATAGCTTCTAAATCTAAAGTATTCCAACTGATTCCAACTAGCATGCGGCACAGTTGGGCACAGTGTTCGGTAGAGTTTGGGAAAGTCTGACAATAATGTCTCACAAAGTTCTTTTGTTGGAATGCACCCTATGTAGAGCGCGATTGCGCAATGATACAGTATGTGTATTTTGCACGCTTTATTACTTTTTCAAATTTGAACCTATATATTACTAAATGGCATCTGTAATTTGTACATTTCGTTCATTTGTATACACACTTCTAAGAAAACATCAAATTTTAAAATTCAAATATTTACCCGCGTAAAATCAAAGCGAGCATGTGCATCGTGCATGCATTTGTTTTGATAAGTATTGATAGGTATGCAAAAGAACACAAAAGAACAAAACCACCAAAACCACAAAACATAAAACGACCGTTATCTGATTCTTTAGAGGCATCAGTTGTGAGTGGTTGTGAGTAGTTGCAAATGATACGCTCTCAAATAAAGGTTTCTTTATCTTTATGAATAAAAGAAGAGTGTGTAAAAAAGTTTTTGATAATATTGGCAATAAAAACAAGGTCTGAGTTAAAATTGGACTTGAAGTTATAAATATTTCTGCATGCACGTGACTGCCAAATTTGTATGGTAGTATGAAATTTGTTGTCTTGATTTATTTAATGTGCTGTAATAATGAATATGCATGAATTATTAAACATAACTATTGATGCTATAAATTATGGTTTTGGTTTTTCTAAAACAAAACATTTGACTAGCTTATATACTGAGCTTTCGACCGAGTTTGAGGCCGAGCTCCATAGTCAGTCAATACTCGATTACATCGATATCCGAATTGGTTTGATTAGCTTGTTGATCCTCGCACTAATCCTGACAAACTCTAACACATTGTGGAGATGGATAACACGATTGTACGTTTTATTTTGGAGAAACGATCAGATTGAAATAAATAAAGAACTACAAGTGCTGAACGACACAGTGCATGCAGACCTAGTACATGTCGTGTCAGCGCAGCGTGTAAGTGGTAGTCTTCAAAATTTGGATGTTGTGGCTATTAACAATAACGAAGTAGAAATGGTGAAGGTAGAAAAACGCAAATGTGTCTCCTGTGGTCCTGTGTTGTCAATAAAGTGCGGCCGTATTCGTATATTTATATGTTGCTGGACTTCATTGTTAACGTTCGTTTGAATTGCTTTGAATAGGTCAGAACCCCGCCAGTATGCCAGCAACGCGACTGGTGTGGAATTCGAGGAATACGACGACGTCGATTTTATTGGCTTCTCAGATGGGGAGCAGGAGGACCCGCGAGACTACTGCCGTGGCGGCTACTATCCAGTGAAGATTGGCGAATTTTTGAACGGTCGCTATAGAGTGATTCGGAAGCTAGGATGGGGCCACTTTTCAACCGTATGGCTGTGCGAAGATATTATGTAAGTTTACTTACTACTACTACTACTACTACTACTACTACTAATACAGATGCATGCTTTTTACACATTTTTTTACTATCTGTTAACAATCAATCAATCATTCATTTAGTGTGTACTTTATTGAACTTACAGCGGAGAAAGATACGTAGCTATAAAAGTGGTGAAGAGTGCGAATACTTTTATGGAGACGGCAGTCGACGAAATAAAATTACTCAAATGGTCCCGATGTAGCGACCCAGACGACCAAAACCGTGATAAAACTGTCCTAATGCTCGATGACTTTCGCGTGAAAAGCAATAACGGCACCCATGTTTGTATGGTTTTCGAAGTGCTGGGGAAAAATCTCCTGCAAATGATTGTACAAAGTGGATACCAAGGCGTTCAACTACCAGTCGTAAAAGCAGTTATTCGACAAGTACATTATTTCTAACTTATGCAACAAACACTCAAATGTTTGATTATTTTATTTCTATGTGTTAAAAGGTGCTTCAAGGTTTAGAATATTTACACACCAAATGTGATATTATTCACACCGATATTAAACCAGAGAATATTCTGGTGGTTCCGGATCACGAGTATGTCACTAAATTAGCGTTAGAAGCTACAAAATGGCATAGAAGTGGAGTAAGACTCCCAAAATCTTTTGGTAAAGCAATATTTCATTTATTATGAACACATTGATTGCGGCGTTATCAAATCAGCTCTAAGATATGTGCATGTGGCAAACCTGCTTTGCTTTTCTTTTTAAAGAATCTTTAAGTTATTGTAACACATACGTCGTTCTAATTTTGTAATATGTACTTTGTTTGCAGTAAGTACGCTACTTCCGGAAAATGATCGACCAAAAACACTTCAGGTTGTTAAGCTTAAGGCTGTTGATATTATTAGTTCCACCGAAAACTCTTCAAATAGTAGTGCTGTCATTTCGAATACAGAAGAACATAGTTCAGATGATTGTTGGTATGCTGTTGATCGAGTCACACGTGATGAGCATCATTATATACATAAAAGACCAAATTCCCTACAACTAAGCGATCTCGATACAGATGTTAAAGTAAAAATTGTTGATTTAGGAAATGGCTGTTTCGACGTATGTATACTTGAACATTTTTAATATCCACTAACACATCCGTTCGTTTCCCATCAAAATTATACGAAAACATATTTTTAGCTCGCCGTACGAAGTACCAAAGAAGTTAAAGCATTCGGTCGTGTGTCTGTTGCATTCTCGGATCAAAAAATTTCCTTCACAAAAAGTGTTTGTCTCGTCGCCCTGAATCCAATATATATATATATATATATATATATATATATATATATATATATATATATATATATAACTTATATACTTGGATGTTAGTCGTCGCTTGCTCGGTCGCTCGTAAGACCAAATTTGTGCCCTCTACTCCTCTGAAGGTACCGGAGCGATTCACACCAAATTTGGTACACATTATTTGGCATCCCATTTGAATCCGCTCGCAGTTTAAATCCCATCGCCCGTATACTTTCCGAGTTATAGGGCCCCAAAATTTGGAGCCCGCCTTAATACTGCCCTTATAAAAATAATTAAAACACTCAAAAATTCTACTAAAAATTCTAAGATATTTTATGTCTACAAGATATTATCATATTGTTAACCCAAAGCCCGAAAAAAATTATTAAATGTAATTTAGAATTTTAAAATATGCACTAAATTTATTTTATCAATATAATCTACGAAAAATTGTAAGACTTTTTATATCTATATCATTTGTTCAAATTGTTAACCAAAAGGCCATAATAATTAAAACCCACTGCTCGCAACGCATATCTTACCTAAAGGCGAGCTCTACGCATTAGTGCGTTTTACGCGTACCAAATCTTGTTTACCCTCAAATCAATAATATCCGTGAGTGCTTTCCAATTAACACAGTGTTTCATTGGAAGCGTTTCAATAACGACACAACTCGGCATTACGAGATACAGGTAAATAGCACAGTTCTAGATAGTTTGTGTCCAAATTCAAATATTTGCTGGTAATTATTGGTGTGGTAATTTATATCGAGTTTTGTATTTAAAGGTTAAGTTAGATATTAATATATATACGAGGGTTGTCCGACAAGTACTTAGCCTCACCGGCCTATGGCGCCACAGTCGCAAGAGACATAACCTATTGTGTAGTACATTATCTTAGACGGCTACTGTTAAAATTTCAGCCGAATCGGACTCGTAGTTTTGTTTTGGCCGCGTGTGAAAGCGGGAGTATCCACAGATTTTAGAAAAATGGAAAAAGAGCAATATCGGTCGGTGATTCGATTCTTGTTTTTATATATACAGAGTGATCAACAATAATTGAACGTGCCGCTCTATTTTAATTTTTTCTGGTCCACCATTATATATTATTTACCAGTCTTGCGCGGGCCTAGTTTTTAGCTGTACGATGTACCTAAGAGCTAATGTATTCGGTCGTGTGTCTGTATAATTCTCGAATTAAAAAAGTCATTAATAAAAAGTTCTTGTCTCGTCACCCTGAATCCAAAAATATATACTTGTTCACTTCTTCACTCTACTCCACTGAAGGTACCGGGCGATTTAATTCAAGTTTACTACACATATTCTATCGAATAGAATCCGTTCGCCATTTAAATCCAATTGTCCTTATATTTTCGAAGTTTTATGGCATCAATATTTGGAAGCCTCCTTAATACTGACCTTAGAAGATAATTAAAAATATTTTAAAGAATATTCTAAGATATTTTATGCCTACAAAATTTCATCATATTTTGCACCCAAAGGCCATAATATATATATATATATATATATATATAAATAATAATTATGCATTTTAAAATATGTAATTTCTTTTGATTATATCCAAGACCATAATAAATATAAATAAGTTTTAAAATATCAGAGCGCGTCACTTGTCACGGGTCAGTAAAGAGCGCAGTTATTCGGTGAACTGAAGGCATAGGTGTCTGTACCTATGCTTGTTTATATTTATAACATATTTTTAGATTAAAAATATAGGCGTATGCAAGCGCTATCAATGGAAGAGGGTTCATCATATTTACGGGCAGTGTAGTGGACGGTTGTTATTTACTACTATTTATTAGTTATAAGGCCAGTTGAAGGAATAGGTGCCTGTATCTATGCTAGACTCGCATCCGACCCGACCCGATATCGATATTTTTTCCTGATATTTTATTTGATCAAAATTTGCAATATTTATTATTAAACATACAATAGACACGCATCATTTTTATCAAATATTATTTTAAATTTTAACTTCAGTAAATGTTCATTTTTCGTTACGCCTTCGCTAAAATGTAATTATTATTAATTGCTCGCAATCTCGCGGAGCAAAATGCAAACACAGTCCGCTTCGGATGGAAGCCATATTTGTGTGATGACAGCAGGCCCAGCTCTCAAATCAAAAATAATTAAAATGGGCTATCATTCAATTAGGGATTTAAATAAAATTAATTAAAGCGCTTTTGATAATGAGGATTTCAGGCTTTGGAATTGAATTCATTTGAAAAAATTAAATTGGATTGGTGAATCAAAGGCTTCAATCACTCAAGCCCATCAAAATTTATAATTGTTAAAAATGCTGAATGGTTCCAAATTAGATTTCAAGATAAAGGTTACATAAAAGATTTCTAATTGATACATATAAAATAAACTTGAATTCCTTTTGATTGTTGATTTATAATACAAAATCACATACAAGGCTTGTAATTGTCAAAATGGTTTCAATTGCTTTTGAATTTTACAATAATTGTAAATCAATTCTTTTTTTTTTCTTTCTTAATTTCCATTTATTTATAAAACAAAATCACTTAAAAGTCTTGTAATTGTCAAATAGGCTTCTATTGCTTTTGAATTATAACAAATTTGTTATTGGTAAATGGGTTTTCTTTTGATTAATGACCTATAACACAAATGTATATAAATGACTTGTCGTTGTCAAAATAATTTCAATTCGACTTGAATTGTGATTTGAAATCAATTAGTACTAGATAGATATAGTGTTTGGTTGTGTGCCAGTAACGTGATCAGATTAAAAAAATTCTTTAACAAAAAGTACTTGTTTCATCGCCCTGAATATAAAAATATAAATTACTTATACTTGGATGTACGTATCTCTGTCGCTTGTAAGACCTGAGTTTGTGACCGCATCGCCTCTGAAGGTACCGGAATAATTTTTACAAAATTTGGTATATATATATATATATATATATATATATATATATATATATATATATATATATATATATATATATATATATAATTTGCCCAAAAAGTTCCCATCGCAGTTTAAATCAAATCGCCATTATAATTCCGGACATTAGGGCCCCAAATTTTGGAGCACTCCTTAATACTGGCATTACGCTTTTTTTTTTTAATTGTACTTAATATTCATGTCTTCTAAATTTCTTCAAATTAAGAAACATAATAATTTTGGAATAATAAATATTCTTTATTTTTTATTATATAAAATAAATTTTCAAAAAATAACGTTTCTTCAGATTGTGAACTCAAGGAGCAGAAAAATGTATTGAAAATAATCATTTTTAAAATAAGATATTGTAGCGCGTTGATTGGTTATTGTTGCAATAAATCAATAACAATATTATTATTGTCTTTTATCAATTTATCTTCTTTAAATTCGTTGGTTATACCATAAATGTAGTAAAATGTTTAATATAAAAACAAAAAAAATTAAGAAGTTCACTAAATAAATAATATGGTGAGCTGAAGGCCTGTACATATGGTTGTGTTTGTTTTAGTATCATCACTATAGTGAAGATATCCAAACACGCCAGTACCGTTGCCCAGAAGTATTATTAGGGGCCAAGTATAGTTTCGCAGCTGATATCTGGTCCACGGCTTGCGTAGCTTTCGAGTTGGCCACCGGTGAATATTTGTTCAATCCGCATCACTCTGCTTCTATCTCAACCAATGAAGAGCATTTAGCGCTGATCGCCGAACTATTGGATGGTATCCCCGAATACGTTGCATTATCAGGAAAATATTCGAAGCAATATTTTGGGAGTACCGGTAAGTCGACATCCATAACTTTCAGTTAGTATTACATAAACAGGGCCGGCTGCTAATTTATAATGTATTTCATGTACATTAGCTTAGAGCCTATGAGCGACACCTTCCACCTTGTTGGAAATATATTAATTTGCTGTAATTTCACGAGTTCATTTATAAGAGCCAGTCCTGTATTCTAGAGCATTGCAGTAAGAATGTTGTTTACATTTTTTACAATTGGGGGCATGTTTATTGATTCTAGGCAAATTTAAACATATCAAAGAGCTTAAAGTGTGGAAACTCATTGATGTCATGACAGAGAAATATGATTGGGACCCCACGGAAGCCAATCAGTTTGTGGACTTTCTACTTCCGATGTTAGAAGTGGATCCAAAATTAAGGGCCACTGCTGCTGAGTGCCTACGGCATCCATGGCTTCACTGTTGAGGCAATGTTTGCCTTTATCTTACTTTATTTATTTTTAAACTGTTTAGAAGACTGATATTTTATTTATTTATCGCTTTATGTAGACATTAAAATTAAGCTTGTTTTACATTATATTTTTTCGGATAAAAATTAGTACCGATTTTCAAAGTAGCTAACATGTTCAATGTAAAACAGCAAAAAATGCATCCAAGTTCCATACTTATATGGTCTGAAACTTTTTCGCAAACTAGCTCCTGTCCAATTCAAGTTTCATACTTGATTAGCATAAATTCGGTAGAATAAACATTTTATTTCAACAGAGAATCATATCCTAAAACTACATTGTAATTACTAAATATCGAAATAATTGAAAATATAAGTCGGAAGTTTGTATGCTCTGCAACTAGTTCTCTTTCTCTAAAACCTGATTAAAAACTTGTACAATTTTTTAATCAGTAACTAAATTCTACTTTAAGCTTCAAGCGAAAAAAAAAAGAATAATGTAAAACAAGCTTTACATTGTGTTTAATATTTGAATTAGTAGTTATGTTTCTAAAATTTTGTTTAGAATTATCTTCGTTTTTTGTAAATACTGTTAAATAGTGTTTGTTTTATAATTTGAGAATAAAATAACTAATGTTAATAATATGTGTTTGATAAAATAAAATAGAAGTTAATAAAACAAATCTTGTTTTATTTGATTGATATCATTTATTGACTATAACGTCGGCTGAGAGAAATTCGCTGGTTCCAGTGATTACCGAGAGTGGCGAATTTTTAAAGGACTTTCTCAATAGATCTGGGAACAAATATGGTATAATAATGAATTGATATCATGTGGGATGTTTTTAATGTTATAAATGCACATACAAAAACAAAACAACCATTAAAATAACCTGAGCAAAACAATAATGTGTATATATAAAATGCGAAGCTAATATAAAATATGAAAACCAAAACTATTAACAAGTATATGTCATATTCATATATAAATCGAGATATTTGATTATTCTCACGCACACATCTCATAATAAAACTTCTATATTCCAAATTAATTAATAAATAAAAACTTATGAATACAATTACACAATTCGCTTTGGTAAACAAATTAATATATGTCATAATTCAAACAATTGATAAATATTCATTATTAAAATGAAATAATGTTAATATCTTGTAATATTAACAATTTAAATTACAAATAGCAATAAAAACAATAATACATATATGCTTACGCTTATCATCAATGCCTTAAGAGTTATTTTTATAAATTTTATTTTTAAAAATTGGAAAGACATAATTCGAATTTAATCAACAAAAATGTCCATTCGATAAAACGCTAGCCATCTTAGGTACACATTATTTAATTTATTATTTATTTATTTTTCCTCTTTTTTATTTTTTGTTTGACAAAACTTATATAACATCCAAGCATTTGTATGTGTTGCGGCGAGATTGTTTGGTTTACCAAAATGAACCTGAAGACTTGCCCCCTGGTGGATTCTTGACACGTATACAAGAGCGTCGATCGCCGCCATCCATTTCCTCTGCAAATGAAACACCACAATTTTCTATTACGTACGACAACGTACAAACAAACAGAGCCATCAACAATCTCTTACCGCTAATAGAGAACGTGGAGTCCTGTAAGTTACGTTGCCCTTCTAGTCTTGGTCCCTTGCACGACGGGGTGCTGACCGCAGATTCTGGCAGTGTTGGCGTTACCACGGTGTCTTTTTCGATAGACAATTTCGATAGTTTTTGTTCAATTGGCATTTTATCGATACCATTATCAAATTTCAATTCAGGCTTCAGTTTTTCTGCGAGCTCAGAATCGTAAATGAAAGGTGCGAATGTTGGTGTTTCGACAAAACGACCATGACCTTGCGCGACTTTCAACTCGCCCTCATCCACGCATACTCGTCCACTGACAATCACATATTCAGGTACACCATGAACTTCCATTCCCTAATAATCATAAATATATATATATATATATATATATATATATATATATATATATATATATATATATATATATATATATATATAAACAAAAGCAATTCAAATATGTACGTTCGATATTTTATTCATGAAATTACACTAATGGTGCAATTCTGAGCAAATGTATGCATCTATAAGTACAATCCGTAAAATATTGATAGTCTAATATATATTTTAATTGAATTGCAAATCATTTGTAAACTGATTCTTTAAGATATACCCGAACATAATACATGATATGTGTAATTAATAATACTAAAATATGTCTCCATTAAAGAACTACAGCTTTTTCAAAATCATACTGATTCTCCTTATAGACTGGATCAGAATCGCACCATAAATGAGTTATGAACTCTGTGATTATTAATATATATCTTGTCTGCATTTGATTAATGTTTTGTTAATTAAATTATATTTTATTCGTGTATTTATTTCTTTAATCCATATCACACTCAAAAAGGCGAACTCGTGAGTTACATGTTCACATACGAACGTCCGACGTAAATAGGGGTCAGATTCTTACAGATGTATGTATTTGTGTACACTTATTCTCAGTACTTCGTTAATTATTGATGTCTTTGACATTAGAGGTGGTTTTCACCCTCTTAGGGGTAAGAACAATTTTTTTTTTATTAGGATATAAATTTTGTCCTAAAATATAAGAACAAGAAAAAAAAGTTCTACTTGCTCGAAACAAGCAAAATATAGCTAATTTTTCCATTGCATTATAACGGCCATATTATAGGTGCAATCGCGAATTTCAAAATTCTTACTTCAGATTCGCATTCAGCGACCTCAAAAACATATACATGAATTTTTTCAATAGTACTTACTCTTAATACTTGAGTCAGTATACATTTTGAAATTAGAATTAGAAGTTTAAGAACCGCAAAAAAACAAATGTTTCAAACCGCTATAGAATTAGTTCGAAGTTTGGGTACTTTTTAACACCAAGTAACTGTACTATATAAGAACATAGCCGCGTGCAGACCGGGTTATTTTGCTAATGCAATCTAATTTATTCCGAAATATACAATGTTCGTTGAATACCGTGTGTCTGAGAATATATGAGCTGCACAGAAGTATCGCGCATTAATTTTGTTCCCATAAATGCACATATTTACACAATCTCACCTCAAAGATATTAAAATCAACAGCTTGGCGATGTGTCTTCGCTGAGATGACTCTAGTTCTAGCCGAATCCCAGATGACAATATCTGCATCCGATCCGACAGCAATGCAACCCTTCTTTGGATACAAGTTGAACAACTTGGCTGCATTGGTACTGGTGACAGCTACGAACCTGCATGGATCCATGATGCCGGACTGAACACCTTTCTCCCACACGACAGACATACGATCTTCGACCCCATTTACACCATTTGGTATTTTAGTAAAGTCCCCTTTGCCCAACTCCTTTTGAACCTTATTGAACGTACAATTGTCGCTACCAGTTACCTGCAGTTTGTCTCTAAAATTTACAAACATTTGTGATATTATTTTTGCAAATATATTGTTGTGTTTAGATGATTAAGCGTACGACACATTTATGAAACTCCTTCGAAAACTATCAAATAAACAATCGATAATATATTAGATCACTTTGACAAATAGCGAATTGGACATAGAATACTTTTACTCCGTCATGTTTAAAATTATTATGGAATAAAATTGCTAAACAATATTCAATTTGATTTAAGGGGTTCTTTTTGTACTATGTATAGTATATTCAGGGTAAGGTTGATGTAAACAATACCACGTGTTTCACCTAAATTCAAATTAGTTGTAGAATACATTTTCATATCATATTTTTTATTATTACTTTAACATACTTTATGTTAAAGTAATAAATGAATACATATATTCATTTTTGTTAATTTTCCAACTAGACATTTAGAGTGAGTGATTTAATTTAAGAAATTCGCAGCACTGTATAAAACATGTAATTAAAATTGAAGAAAAAATGTGGCAATGCGTTTATATGCAATACAGAATTATAAATTTTTACTCTTAAAAATCATATTTGTGGTATACATGTAGTGATTCATTCAGAAAATAGGTAAGTCATTTGATAACAGTGTTATATATTATCATTCTTTGTCAATAACAGTGTTCTATTTCAAAGTATAAAACAATTCGCTAATTTAATTCTCATTTAGCAAGATTTATAAATATCGGCGCAACCCTGGCTATATGTATATAAGATATTGTTTCTTTATGCAACCAATTAAATTTTAGATCATGTGCTCTTGTTTACATCTACTACAACCTTACAGCAAATGCATTATAAAACATAAATTTGATTTTGTATTTTATGGTGGCAGCTTTTTTATTTTAACTAAAATTGACATTTGTGTACTTAAAAATGATTAATATACATTTATCAAAGTACCCTATATTTTATCTATTTATTTTTGATAATATTTACTGCAGTTTTATATAATGGCATATAAGTTTTGTTTATTTGCTTCGCACGGATCATGTTCATTGTTTTTTTTTATGAAGAAAACTAACTTCTGAGAACAAATAACAGCAGTAGTACAAGTAAACAAACCTGTATAAGTGCTATAAGCGTATGATGTAATGTCGGTAATGTTTATTTCTAAGTTGATATATATATATATATATATATATATATATATATATATATATATATATATATATATATATAAATATATATAAATATATATAAATATATATAAATATATATAAATATATATAAATATATATAAATATATATAAATATATATAAATATATATAAATATATATAAATATATATATATATATATATATATATATATATATATATATATATATATATATATATATATATTGTTTTGTGTTAATTTAACGGCATGCATATGTTAGTTGTGTTAAATGTACTGCTGTGACACACACTTACGATGCCAAAAATTCCATGAGTTGGTTATGAATGTTGGGATTAGAACGTAGAGGTGGGGCAGTAATATTAGCAAGAGATCGAGTGTCTCCGACCAGTCCGAGAGCAGAAGCCAAGACTTCTCCGAACACAGGTAGTCCATCATTGCGTTTCTCGCCGATTATCTCAACGGACTGAGTACTGGAGACGTGCGTTACGTAAAGTGGCGCCTTTACCTGTACTCAACACTGCATTATGTAGACGGGTAAATTGCATAGCTTTTTGTACACACACAATAAAATAAAACACAACTCATAATATACAAATATAGTGATGATAATGACTCGGTGAGTTAGCGACTTACGGTATTTTATTAAATACTGTACTTATAAGTATTATAAAATACAATGTTTTTCTGATGTTACAGCGCTTTAAAATATGGCGATTTATTCAATTATTCTTGCAAATTATTTCCCCATCGAAGTAGGATTATAATAACCATGTATTTATTCTACAAGAACAAGGAAGTATAGTTCTTTTTTGCAAACACCACTGTCAAGATTAGCCTAATAGGCCTACTATTGAAATTAATATATTTTCACTAAATTCTCTAAAATCTTCTTATATAATAACTGCAAAAAATAAAGACAATTTTATATGTCCCAATAAATGCATAATTAATATGTATTATTAAGATAGAAAAACACTTGGTAAGTTTCACAATATATTTATTAATTTCTCAGTCATCATTAATTCCTGATGATGACCGAGATGTCGAAACATATGTATAGACAAGTTAAGAAATATTTTGTGAAACTTACAAAGTGTTTTTCTATCTTATTAATACATATTAATTATGCATTTATTGGGACGTATAATAAATGTTTTTATATTTTTGCATTTATTATATAGGAAAACATGGATAAATGAGAATTTAGTGAAAATATATTAATGTGTATTTCTATCTTTATAATACTTGAAAATATTTCACAAAGTGCCCACCAACGAAAGTGTTAAATTAATTATACATAATTAATTTACAATGAAAAAAAAAACATATTACATTATTATTAACACCGAAGTTTCCATATGTAAAATTTAGCTTGTATCGAAATAGTATTTAAAATATTACTGACCGAACGTTTATGAATACGCTACGAAAATTTTAATAAAATTTTATGAAACTAAAATGTTGGCCATTACTTCAGACATGAATATTATGATTTATAAAATAGAAATCATCAACCAATTTAGAACAAAAGAGAACATTTTTTGTAAAGTGAAAACACAACATTGGGTTCTATTGGGCTAAAATGTACATTATCAATTATTGTAAAATACAGGTATCGCCATATTATCGAAAATAAATTAAATGAGTTAAATGTAAAGACGACCTCAACAAAATGGCATATATATGCCATTTTATAATTTAAATAAAATGTTAGGAAACAAAAATATTGGCCATTATTTCAGATATGAATCAAATTATTTATAAAGTGAAATCATCAACAAATATAGATGGCAACAAAGAAAACATATTTTGTAAAGTGAAAACACATCATTGGGTCCTACTGGGCTAAAATGTACACATTATCAATTATTGTAAAATACAGATATCGCTATATTATCGAAAATAATAATTAATAGTAAATAATCAATAAAATTAGCATCACTATATACAACATAAACAATAATAAAAATAAAAACAAGTGCACAAGATGCGTAATATTAATAAACATTATATAAATAACAACATTGACATGTTCGAGCAAAATTAAAAACAAATATAAAAAAATGCACAACGTTGACAACATAGTTAACTAACTTTATATACAGCTCTAATGTTAGTAGAAAAATTAAACTAAATGAAATGTGTGTATGTCTATAGATTGTAGTGTATGACAAATATGAAATGATCACAATGCAACATAAAAATTACATATCTCTATATATAAAATGAAAAAATAAGGCAGAGACACATAATTTACAAAAGAATGAATGGCATAAGATGAAGTAGTCATGTGAATTGGTTCAGTCTGGTGAAGGCGTAAAGATTACAGATGGTTATCATATACAAGTACAAAGAAATGACTAATATTCGCAAAAAAATCTATAAGTTTAATCGATTTGCCGGGCCGGGTTTATAATACAACTTGACGAACGTTTGTAAAAATCATTTTTTGTTAACAAAGAAATAAAATATTATTTATTTAAAATAAGTACTGGTAATGTGATTAGTTTAAAATAATTTGGATATTTTTATTTTGTCTGTCAATTCGTACTAATGGAGTTTCTTAGTATCCTATTAAATAGAATAACATTTTGCTTGAATTGCGACAAAATCTTTTCCTTAAAAATAAAATACGTACAGAGTTACGAAATATATAAAAGAAGGAGAATGAAATCGAAAGTCTGAACGGTCCGAACCACACTACTGATTTTTTTTACAGATAAGCACCATGGCTGTGAGTGTTGCAAGTAAATCAATAATGAAGTTGTTCAGGATTGGACCTGACGCAATACCAGGGCTATAATTTTTTTTTGTACCAGACGTTAGTCACTCCCATTTGTTTTTGCGAATATTTATCTACACGATTTAATAATTTACTGCAGTGGTTTTGACATAATATTTAAAAAAAGGAGTAGGAAAGAATAATGAGATGTTGAGAATGACGAGTATAGGAAAACAAAAAATGAATTGAAGGTTTGCGTCATCGGTCGTGTCAAGAAATGTATACAAAATTTGATTAGACCTAACTAACTAGGTATAATATATATTTAGTTATTTTACCCAAATACAATTGCTTATTTCGAGAGGAGATGATTACGCAAATTTCGTTCACTTTTAATTTTAAGAAGAAATATAAACAAAAATGTCTGAGATATCACTCTTGGTTCCATTTTGAAAAAGGAAGAAAATGTATTCGTATAGGTGTATATATATATATATATATATATATATATATACATATACACCTATATATATACCTATACGAATACATTTTCTTCCTTTTTCAAAATGGAACCAAGAGTGATATCTCAGACTTCTGATAAATGTAATTTCCGTCAAATTATGAAAGGGTATAGCAGGATAAGATAGTAAAAAGTCCCCCCAAACGGATTAAGGGTCAAGATAATTCATTCGATTCATCTTCGAGAGAAAATCATTTTCCTAGATTTTCAACTTCGAAAATCATTCCTAGCGGCCATAACCTCAAAAATACGTTTTTTCTTTCTCTCTCAAATATCTCCGGTTCTACTCAACCTTTTGACATGCGGTTTGATGCATTCTAGCGCCTCTACTACCGCTTTGGACACTAATTTTAACTTCAATAAGGGTCATATATGCACCCATGTCCCCCCCCCCCCACCAATTCACGTACAACAAAGAAAAGTCGAAAAATATGGGTCAAAAATTATATTTCCAAAATTTTGAGGCACTTGTCATGGAAAAAAAAAATGTATTCCCCCATATGAAAGAAGGTTAAAAATGCTTTAAAAGAAAATAATAAAATTTGTTGCACCTCTTCGGCAAATGTGTGAAAATTGTGTTTAAAAACTTCAACACGCCATAAAAATTAGAATTTCCCGCCCAAAAATTCGAAAAAATTACCACGATTATCCCTATAAGACCTTTCGAATGCATCAAACCGCATGTCAAAAGGTTGAGTAGAACCGGAGATGTTTGAGAGAGAAAGAAAAAACGTATTTTTGAGGTTATGGCCGCTAGGAATGATTTTCGAAGTTGAAAATCTAGGGAAATGATTTTCTCTCGAAGATGAATCGAATGACTTATCTTGACCCTTAATCCGTTTGGGGGGACTTTTTACTATCTTATCCTGCTATACCCTTTAGGTATAATGTAATTCTTAGACATGTTAGTCAATCTGCTCAATTCTGTAAAACAAATATTCTTAGAGATTTGAGTCATCAAAAAATACAATAGACGAAAAAAGTGGGTACGTCATTCCTGCGCGGGAAAGGCAGAACATTGTTAAAGTGATGTATATTTTAGGTCATATAAAACAAAATATAATACATATTAAAATCTTTTTTTTTTGTATCATACAAAAATTATAGTCTACAGAGTTTACACAAAATGTTTCCGGCAAATTCGGGGGCGCTCACGAAAATACCAATAATAATAAAAAAGATATAAAAAAAAACATGAAGATTGTTAAAATAGAAATAAAACGACCGTCAAAATTTCAAAAGTCTGTGAATTTATATTACCCTAAAAAAATTCTCTAAACTAACATTTTCGTGTTGCAAACCAGGTTCCCCCCTTCAACGTCAAATTATAATAAGTTAGTCTATTTAGTTTTTACATTTAGCTGAAAATGGTGATATCGTAATAGTGTACGCATGAGGAAAGTAATGTTTTTACTGATCACCTAGCAAGATGGCAATGAAAAGAAACGACTCTAACCGTTGAAAGAAAACAATTGTGCAAAAAAATTAAGCACTCTTTTGGTACACAAAATAGAAAATATGTACCTTCAAATCTTCTGTAACCATTTTATCAGAAAAGCGATAGGGATCTAAATGACTAATAAGGCCAATTTTTCCATATATCATTCTTTAAGAAAATTTGAATAAATACATAGCATTTCTTTTTATTTTAATTATATACTCAAAAACACTCAAAACAAATAAAAATTATATTTCAGCTAAAAAATGTAATTTTAAACTACTTACAAGTAAATATATGAGAAGTTCTCAAAATTTACTTAAACTATCAAACAATTATGAGAGTTATTTTGGTAATAATATAAACCTTTTCTTGCATTATGATAAAATAGTTATCTAATATTATTTCGTAACGAAGCATCATTTTTTAAAATAATTATTATAAAAATGACCAATAAAAAAGATTGATAACCACCAAACAGCAGTGAGTGACAGTTGTCACGTGATATATGACGTAGTGTGACCTAGAGGTTAGCAACTATTGTACGTAGATAAATCGCATACAGAATTGAGCAGAATGTGTACAAGTGTTGGTTTGAGGTAGATTCCTGGAGAATGAAAGATATGGTATCGTTTTGTTGAATGTCGAAAGAGAGAGCGAAAGTGACGAGACGAGAGCGTAAACTTACTGTGCCAAGAGAGTCGTAAGGAATTGTGGAGTAGTAGCGTCAGACCTCAACGGGGGACTGAGAACATGGGCTGCAGCATGGTGCCAACAAGTGTGCTTGGAATGAGAACCATCAGTGCCTATAGCAGCTGCTAGGGTCTCGCCGTAAATTTTCTGCCATCGTTCTCTGGCCTGGCACAGAGCCACGGCTGCCGATTTGCTCATTACATGCACTACATACACTGGACAAGCCACCTACAACATATACCGTCATGCCACAGACCAGCACCAAAATTTTACCTACAACTGAAAATTAGCGGGTCTTTAACGACAAAAATTGAAATATTAAAACAATTCATTTAAAATAAATTATAAAAAAACGAAGCACCGAATGCAGCTGTAGAGATGCCATAATAAAAATAAGTAAATAAACAGCAATATATAGATAATCAAGTACTGGTAGTGTGAATAATTAACATACAAGTGAACATTTAGAGAACTATCTAGTTTACAAGAATGAGTCCTTATTCAGATTTAAAATTTTACACCTGATATCCATAGAATCTCCGCTAAAGTTCCGGTAAAGTTAAAAATGCTTTAAAAAAACACCATTTGATATACAGTAAACGCTGATTCCGTTTTTAAATTTCCATGGATACAAATTAATTTTAAATGCCAAATAACAGACTCCTCATTGCTAGTTTCACATAAATGCGATAAAATATATGTAGAAATTTTCGAACATTTTCTATACTTAATGTTACAAAGCTAGTCCAACCCTGTCCTTGAGTGCCGTTCGTAAATGAAGCTACTAACGTCGATTTCATAAAAAGCTCACAAAAAAAAAAGTTTTTTGTAGTTCATACAATAAATTCATGCCACATTTCGCTGAAAGGTGAGTTAGTCCAACCCTGTACCTGATTCATAAAAACTGATTCACATTATAACGTGCTAGCAGGTAATTTACTTTGAAAATATAGATTATTTACGTCTGATTTTGTTCGCCAGAAATATGATTTTATCTCATTTACATGTAGACCACTTACACCCGCTTGCACCAAATAATAATAATTACTACTATTTTAAAAGTACCAAGACAATTTACAATGCTGAGACAAGGTCTAAATTTGACCTGTTTTATTGATTATATTTACAAATATATAGCACTGTTCAAAACTGATCTAGTTTTTAAACGCCCTTTTGACAAATAATACTATTATATTATATCCCCAGCAAACAAACATGTTTCTACAGTGGACACGTGACATAGTGAACACCGAATATTGTCTCGAGTGAACTACCAAGGTAGGCTGAACACACGCCATTTTACTTAGAGTCGCGATATAACGAGGAAAACGAAAATGAATTTGAATATTCCAATTTGCTTCAGTTACATAATTTAATACAAATATTGTTACAAATTATATTTAGCAAATAAAAATAATTTCATTTTTCATGCCCACACCATAAAATGTTTTCATTTGCAATTTAGAGTTCTATTGGCATTATTTATGTAACTATACTTCTACTATACAACGTTGATTTTCATAATACGTCATTCATTCATCAATATTTCCTGAATAAGTGAACACCCCCGAAATCGTGAAGAAGCCTTGCCAAAATTAGTTCACTAAATCGCGAATTCACTGTATTACATATCCGGTACATAACATTTAGAGAACAAAGATCACATATGATTTTGTATTATATATTTGCAATGTTACTTGTTTATTTATGCAATAAAACCGTTTTTCATATTTTCGTTGATTAACGATTGGAAAACGTTATGTAATAATCACAAGTGTAGTAGTCCAAGCGGGCATAAACCACTGTATAAGAAAAATAAAAAACAATGATCTCACTTGATGTGCAATGACGCACGCACGATTCACCGCCTCGGCCTCAACTTCTTCTGGACGTGACATCTCGTGGCCTTCCGGTCCAGTCACACCGGAAGCAAGCAAACGTTCCGCGTTCTTCATGATAATCGAACCATTTTCAGCGTGCACCATTGCCAGAGCGCCAAGTTTCTTGCTGTTCTCGAACGCTAAATACAGTTCCGTGTCGTTCAACATGAAGTCGTACGCCATAAACATTTTGAACGAATTAACGCCCCTTTCCTGACTGATGATTTTCATCTCTTCCTTGACGCTCTCCGACCACCATGTCACCGCCATGTGCAGCCCATAATCACAACAGACTTTTTCGTCGGCTTTCTCTCGCCAGGTATCGTAAGCTTCGAGCAGGGATTGGCCTTTCTTTGGTAGCACGAAATCGACTAAAAACATAACAAATAAATACCCCATATGAATAATACGTTTAACTCTTTATTATTTATCCTACTTAAACTGTAATAAAGTAATAAAATTACATTTCTCGTAAAACTTTTTCCTAGGGGTGCCAACACTGTTATTTTGAACCGAAGATATAGTATATTGTAAAATAAGTTGTTATATTCCTATGATTTACAATTGACAAAGGTTATATTACATTAAGCTATTTTAAATAAATAAAATTATTATAAGTTTTATTTATAATGTAAAAACAAGATTTGGTACGCGTATAACGCACCAATGCGTAGAGCTCGCCTTTAGGTAAAATATGCGTTGCGAGCAGTGGTCTTTAACTATTATAGCATTTTGGTTAACAATTTGAAAAAATGTTATAGATATAAAAAGTCTTACAATGTTTTGTAAATTATATTGATAAAAAAAAAATTTTAGGGCAAATTTTAAAATTCAAATATTTAATCATTTTTTTCGGGCTTTCGGTTAACAATATGAAATAATCTTGTAGACATAAAATATCTTAGAATTTATTAGTGTTTTAATAATTTTTATAAGGGCAGTATTAAGGGGGGCTCCAAATTTTGGGGCCCAATAACTTGGGAAGTATACGGGCGATTGAATTTAAACTGCGAGCGGATTCAAATGGGATGTCAAATAATATGTGTACCGAATTTGGTGTGAATCGCTCCGGTACCTTCAGAGGGCACCAATTTGGTCATACGAGCGAGCGACGACTAACATCAAAGTATATAAGTTATATATATATTTTTGGATTCAGGGCGACGAGACAAACACTTTCTGTTAATGATATTTTTTGATCCGAGAATGCTACAGACACACGACCGAATGGTTTAGCTTCTTCGGTACTTAGTACGGCAAGCTAAAAAACTAATTCACTTTGACCTTTATTATTCATTTCATCACCAATAAAAATATGTATCATCGGGTCGGCATTGAACAATGTTGTCTCAATTTCAATAAATGCTGCACATTCTTTGGGTCATTCTTGTTTACAATTTATTTTTCATGTTTATACTCTAATAAAGTAATTACATTAAATATCCCGTACGACTTTAGCTAACTCTTACTTTTAATTCATGATGCACATTCCAAGGATACATACATAAATCAATATTTTATATATAATATAATTGCCCAGGCCCGCTTACTTTTCAGTCGATCTGTTATCACTTAATTCATATTCAATTGAATTTATTCAAATATTTCAGGGGCGGCTCTGCACCCTCATTCCAGTTACTTTACCCGATATAAATTATTTTAGTCATAATAATATACCGAAGTGATTTGGCATCTAAAATGTTTGTTTGTATAGTACAGGTTTGTTGATAATATAACAATAAAAATAATGGCCTTCAATGTATCACAATACGATTGTGATCAATTTCCTAATGCTATGGTTTTACACCAAATAATTTAAAATAGCAAAATGCATACATAAAACATGCGCATTGATTAATTTTCCTCTTTTTTTTTTATTAATACTTATATTTGTTATCTTATTTTTCTTTATTTAGTTTATTAAATTTACCTACTTATAAATATTGATATCAAATATATATATTGAGATAATCTGAAGTATTTGTAAAGTAAATAGTTAAAATTAATTTCAGCCTAATATATCAAACAATTATAGCTTAAAAATAATTTAAGCAAAATGGGTCATTTACGCCCCACTTGATGTAAAAAGGCGCGCACCCATAAGGGTTGTTTTTGAGATTTCAACCCACAACATTTAGAATGTATATTTATTTTTATATAAAATCTATGATTCTTCAAAATTATGAAGTACATTCCAATGTTATAATAAAAAAAAAAGGATTTCGGTTGTCATTTATAAAATAAGCATAATTTTTTAGAAATAATCCTCGAAAAAAAAAATTGGGTGCGCCTCTGGATGTAAATATGGAAAAACGTATAATCTTTTACTTTATAAATGATAACATAATTTCGCGTTTTCCTCTTGCTGTCTAATTATAGGGAACATTTAAAAATATCGTATTTTCTCCTAAATAAATTTTGTTTATTTATTCGAGTAAGATGACGTCCAGGTCCAGCAGCTAGCACCACGATATATATATATATATATATATATATATATACTAAGGTATTCGTTAAAATAACCATTGTTTATAAATAAGATGTATCGATCCTGTAAATAATTTGCAACTTACTGATCATTGTGGTACCGCCAGCTACTGCGGCTTTCGTTCCCTGATAAAAATCGTCGACGCTAGTTGTTCCCATAAACTCTAGTTCCAAGTGTGTGTGAGGATCGATACCACCTGGAATCACGTATTTCCCACGTGCATCGATAACACGAGTTCCTCCAGGAATAATCAGATTGCGTCCCAACTGCTTAATAATTCCATCCTCGATATAGATATCTCCTTCTGTGATCTCATCTTCATTGACGATTTTCCCATTCTTGACTAAAAGTCTGTTTTGAGCACTCTGTGACACACACATGAAATTATTCATCAAACTGCCATGCAAATTAAAATAAAGCGCATTAAATAAAAAGATGCCGACATTTAAAAATAAATTAGCATTATTTACACGATTATATAATGACAAATCAATAATATTATGAACTTACCTGCAAGTGGATTGGAACTTTTTTTACCGGGGTACTCATTTCAAAATTAATTGTATTACTGCACGTTTACACAAACAGAAAAATAAAATGATATTACGTCACTAACTTTTCACAGGAAGGGAACAAAATATACACACACACAAGGCCAAGTAGTTATAAACGGTTGTGCCGTTGTGCAGATGCACAAGTGTGTTGGTGAGCACTGTTGCTGTTGCGTAATTATAAAGTTCCAATCGCGTTCGCTCGTTTCGCTCACGCCGCTTCCTGGACCGCACCGTACAACTGTCAAAGCGATAACTTCATAGGTGAAATGCAAACGAATATAGGAGAACGTGAGGTCACGCCCATGGAAAAGGGTCAATTACCCTAGGATAAGTTCGCGTTGCCAGGAAGTGTGAGGAGAAAAATCTTTATATATTTTCCGCACCACTCACGAGGAAAGCTGTCGGCGTCGATCGTCGAATGTGGTCGAATGCGCCAAATAGTATGCCACTTCGCCTACAGATGTCTTAATAACCAGAACTGGCTTTAGGAAACTTCTAATTCGCGAATCTACAGGGTCTACAGGACACCGGCGAGTGCGCATGTGGCATGTCATCTTACACACTATTTGTATGCAGGATGAATTCAAATTGAGCACATAGGCGTTTACATGTTCTTTTTTACATATGCAAATATTATGTTCCCATAAAACAAAAATACTAGAACACACAGTTCCAAACTTAACATTTGTTGTATGTACAAATACATTAAATATTCATTGTTAAAATATAATATTTTAATTAGAAAAAAAAAAAAACTGCCCGTGCATAAGAAAAAAATTATTATCCATGGTTGTTCATTTTTCCATACTAAAATCATATTTGAATTTTAAATGTATTTTTGCTACAAAATTAGGCTAAATGAAAGCAGTTTGAGATTTTAAACAACTTTGCGTATATAAAAAAATAGCATGTAAACACCGTGTGATGCTTTTAGGAATATATATAAACACACTAGTGGCGTAACGAGAAATGGTGGGACCTGGCTTTCCTTCCTTGTTACCAGAATTGGGCATGAATAAAAAATAATTAAAATTTAGTTAGATATTATTTTAGAAAAAATATGAATATAAGGCTTACGATTTCAGCCATTTAAATAAATTAAATTGGGGTTGTGAATTATGTGTGGGCTTAAGCTCCAATAAAAGAGCTTAAAACAATTTCAAACGGCTTAAAAATAATATATATATATATGTTTATTCACTTTATTATTAATGATCCAAAAAGCACTCGCTCTATCTAATTTATAAAATATCTTTTATGTAGTACATAATATATTTATGAATAAAATCGTCTTGATATTATCATTATTGTTTATAAGCACCTATATTTATTATTTTATTTAAATTTATTTAATATATACATTTTATCCTTTAAGTATTTATGCTCGATAATTCAGTCGAGGTTTAAGGTTTATCTTTACGTTGACGCAAAACCTTGAACTCAAACCAAAACTTGAGTTTAAGAAATGACGGCATTAGTAATAGTACTTTGTATCTCACAAAATAATAAAAGGATTTATGAATTGTGATTCCCATAGTTACAACTCATTTTGAATTATGATTTAATTCTTATTGAAAGTGAATTGGAATTATGAATTTATAAAATTATATTTGCTCATGATTTGTGAATTAATTCTTTACTTTCGTGCATTGGCGGACTGGGTCGGCGGGAAACCGGGAGAATTCCCGGGCCGGTTGTATTTGTCAGTCCGCTACTGCATTCGTGATTTTACCAAACTTTTTTTGCTACTATAAATGGGCGGGAAACTCCGCTATTTACGCCACTGGAACACACCATTATAATAGATTATATGACCTGGATGTTGTTATCGCTTAGTAAACATTGCAAATATTAATTTAACTAAAAACTGTTCTAATTTCTAAACAAAAATACCTGAGGCCCTTTTTAACAGGAGAAAAATAAATAAATAAAAAAATTTGTAAATTTCCTACTGATGTTACCCCTAATGTCGACCCTGTACGTAGTAATAAGTTTTTAAAACTGTTTATTTTGAAGTGGTGTCACCTCTAAATGTACAGTAATTTATTAATTAAAATACATATAAATTGAATTTAATTAAACAAATTTATATTGTCAGCGACATTACAAACACTTGTGAATTAATAACATAGGCAGTTATTGTTGCGAATTAAAATGAACTTCCGGACCTACATTCCCTTCAGCTATTTCCGCAATGTGAGACGTAAAGAAAATTCTAATTTATTCTATTAATAAAAACCCCCATATATGAATTGAGTATTGTTCAGTTAAATTGTTATATTAAATATTAAGAGTTACAAAATATACTCGTTGAACTATTTCACTTTTACTAAGAAATGGATTTGTTTATAATAAGAGAAACAGTATTAAATTATACATTTTTAATTATTCAAACTTTTTAACTAATCTAAATAAAGGCACACCTATTTAAAATATGAATATTTAACAATTTATAGATACATACGTTTCTTTATACATTTTTTGTACCATAATAATAATAATACAGAATTATGTTAATGATTATATGGTGATAAGATAAAAAATATGTTTTTTTATATTGCTATGATTTGTACAATGTGCTGCTATTTCTATGTTAATACTAATTTCGCACATAGCATTAAAATATCAATTAATTAAAAAAGTATGCATATAATAATAATTTAAAAAAATCATTGTTACATTTACAGTAAACTTGATCTATAACACCAATTATTTGAACTTATATTGATTATTCTTATATATTGAGATGTTAAATAATTTATTTTTAAATTAGATTATATATTGAAAATCGTGTGAACATCAGTAATGAAAACTTAACTTATTTAGGAGGCACAATTACTCATAGGTCTGTGTTAAATACGTAAAAAAGTTACTAATAACAGTACATTTTTTAACACATAAGCCAACAGATATAACTATCAATTTTGATGGAAATTTCAAAAAATATATTATATAGGTACTAAATATATATATATATATATATATATATATATATATATATATATATATATATATATATATATATATATATATATATATATTTAGTTTTAGTAATTTTATATTCATTGTGTCCATTTTTTGTTTATGATTATTTCAAATATTTTTATCTATAAAATAATTACAAATATTTCATTCTTTTCGACGAGGCATAACTCGAATTATTTGTTTCCAAGGCCTTTTGGAAATTGGAATATTCTATAAGATAACTACAAAGTATATGTTCAGAGCATAAACTGTGACTTTTCTTATTCAAATTACTTATCCCCTTAACACACCCAGCAAACATACATGTGTATTTTACATATCTGATACAATGCATTTAGAGACCAAAGCTCAGGGATATTACTTTATGTACCATAAGTGTTTCAAATATGTTTTAATGTTCTATGTTTGCTGAGCAAATGCCCAATGCAGCTTTAAAAAAAAAAATTGAGTAACCCTTGAAGTATTATTTTACTAGTACGGTCGTAGTAATGTATATTAACACTTGTAATCATGAAATATAAATAAATAAATATCATCACGATATATCCCCAATTTGTATCTATTCTTAAAACATTGTTTGCAACCATCTTTTTGAGAAATACACTAAAAATTGGACATGCGAGGACTCTTTATGGTGCGATTCTAAACAAATTTGTAGATCAGTAAGGAGAATCTGTAAAATATTAGAAGTGTATTAAATATTTTAATTAAAAATAAAATGAAACATTGACTAAATATATTGCTTGAACATTATGCTTTTTTATTTAAAAAATACAAGGCTTTCAAAGTTTATAGATTCTCCTTAAAGAATTACATGCACAAAAGTATGCCTGTCTGATTGTCCGAGCTTTTTTACGCATTTCTGAACCGATCGCTTTGGTACTTTGAACAAAAATAGAAATAGTTAAGTTACACAGAAACGCAGTGATTTATGTACCGATTGTACTCTGAACAGATGTAATTTTTTTACATTATTATAGGCGCCGATTACACGGATGCTTAGATACTCAAGCACCCTGTTATAGTATTAAGATAAAAACATACACAAAAACTTATTACTTGGGAATAGTGAAAATATATGGGAGTGTCAACACTTATGTAATTGAACATAAATAATGGAATACGTTCATGCGAATTAAAAAATAGTGCAATTTCGTAGAAAATTCACTAAACATACTCATATAAAACATATCAATAACAATAATTTACTTCTTTAAAATGAAAACGATGTATAGGAAATTAAATTAATTTATTTTATATTTTACATATTCATTTTTAATATGTGATTTGCACTTCAATGACTTGTACATTTGTTTATTTGATTAATTTCCATTAGATGTTTTTCAGATTGTGATGATATTTTACGGAACTTTGTTTCGTAGATAACATTTTCTAAATACATAGATTAATAAAATTATATCGTAGGGTTACTGGCAGAAGTTGGCATGTATATTTTTGTCAATTATGTCAGATAATAATGAATATATTTACAGACAACGTTTCGCGAACTATAACTATAAAGAGCATTTCATTAAATATTGCTCAGGAATGCGAAATACACATAATGAACGTCTTGAAATGGAACTCGTTCGTAAGCCGAGAGTTGCAAGTATATATTATATTTTACGGTATAAAATCTCATACACATTAAAATAGACATCATTGATGATTCAGTGGTAATCGTGTCTCAAAAAATATTTTCAATTTTAAAATTAATTTACCCAAAATATTACGTTTTAACTTCTAGCAATAACCCGGAAGATTCATTTATTGGAGAATAACAATGAGGCAAAACTAAAAATATTGGCGCTATCGTCTGTGAAACACCGTAGCTTAAATAAATTATTGGGGTTATATTGCTTTAAAGTAGGGATCCCCAAACTACGGCGCGCCTGCCAAAACCAGACCTGTAGATGTCTTTAAAATGATTACATATTATGTATGTATTTATTTCTTGACAATTACAAAAAATAATTTTCGATATTGACAAAGTAGTGCTGGTAACAAATAAACAAACCCATAGTTCTCATTAGCCCTATTACAATGCCGGTGGCAAACTAAAATATCTGCATTTTTTATTTGAATAGTTTATAAAATACTTATTGTCATTATTATGAAAAATGTATTGGTTTAATTATATATTGCTATTATTAGTTTAAATCTACATGCGTTTTTTTTTTATCCGGTCCACTAAGCAATTTTATTACTCTTATATGAGCCTATTCTTAGAGTTTGGGATCCCTGCTTTAAAATTAGAAATATATTTCATAAATTTCCAAATCGCAGTAAATGTTAACTTTTAAATAAAATTTAAGATTTTTCTTCATAAGAAAGGCTTGCCACATAACTAATAGTACAATATAACCAATCAATGCAAATACAGATTTTATATTTGTTAAACAGTAAAAATGATTAAAAATTAGTAAAAATTGTTTAAAAACTGAATATAATAATATATATAGATATATATTTTTTTTATATTTAGTGCATGTATATTAACTAAGTTTATACTTCTATTTGAATCTTAAATGCAGTGTTGTTGGTCTTACGGAATAGTGTAAAAGAATCATAGGCAATTATAATTCAACATATCAGATAATACTGTTGAAATACTTTTTATAAGAATATCATTGTCCTGCATAGCATTTAAGATATAAACTGAAGAATATATTCATGTAAAAGAGAGTATAAATGCAAAAAAAATAAAAATTCTTTCGTTAATTTGAAATGGAATTTAAAAAAATAAAAACATTCATATTTAAAATGCTATACCAGCCCTGCTCGTGTATATACTGGCATTTTAAACAAAACTTTTTCATTCTCTATCTTAATTTGCAATGGCATTAAATTTAAATCAATGTTTATTTTTTGGTTTTTACGGCCGGTAATTGCTGTTTTGTATTAGCTATAATGTCACGCTTATTAGCATTGATTTGCTTAGAAGTAGGCGTAGCATTTAAACTTACGGAATCGGCATGATCTACGTTGTGCGTATGCGATCTGCGTAAAACCTTTACGCTTAACGGACTCGCTTTATCGCGTTCGGTAGTCAGCGAACGTTTGGCACGTTTTACTTTGCCCAATGCTACTTTTTTCGAAGCTTGTTTCTCCGTGTTTTCATCCTCTAACCAATTTGTAGTGGATGCTGCACCTTTGGCGACACTAGTATTATTGACAGTATCCCCGTCTTTCAGTGAATTAGGAGATGCGTTGATTGATTTCGCCCGTGGACTCACTCGTTGACTGCATCTCCTGGGTAATGCTGCCGGTGAGACAGTTGTTGATATGTTTTTTGGAGTAGTTGTGTTGTTCGCGTTCCTATCTTGCGTGGTAGTGCTGAGGATTCCATTTCTGTTAACAGAACGAGCTTGGATCTTAATAGCTGGTAATTTGGTTTTACTTTTGGTTAGTCATCTGATATATGCCGTTTTGTAGACGCGGACACCCGTCGCTCTGGCACTGAACAACATACAAGATAGTACATCGTTGGACATAGCTGTTGGGATTTTTTTTTTTGTGTGGTGGTACTGTACAGCGTGATATCTAACTGCAAACACATATATACAAATTCGTTCACACCACGCAAGCGAATAGTATTGATAAGGCTTTTAGATGTGGTGAAACCATTGTACCTTGGGTAAATTAATATTTATACAAATATTACCACAAAAAAGAGTAAGTGTTATTGTTTTATGAAGTATTGTAATATTTGTTTCTACTTGATTACGTTAATTGCAAAACATACTTTTGAAAATGTGATAAAATAGCGAGTAGCAAGAATACGAAAAAGTACAAGATTGTCTATTTTTCTAATTTAAAATGTATATCAATACCCAATAAAGATTATTATTATTTAATAATTTCACACATCAAAATACATGCATTAAATTGAATATTTGTTATATTTTCAATGTAAGAATATTAGCAATAAGAGTGGAAAAAAGTTCTTCAAAACATAATATGGCAATTAATGCTTAAAAATTATGACTATGTCTATTTTAATAACGCGTTTGAAAAATATATCGGAACAGTCGGGATTCGAACCCGAATTCTCACTTTCCGGACGGGTACTCTTACCATTTGATCTACAGAGCCGTATTGCTACAGTCATCTATACTAATACTGAGTTTAATTATATCGGCGGTTTCAGTAAAATTTTCAGTTTTATCCAAAGTATATAAAGGAAACTAATTCAATTAGTTAGTGTGTATTCTGAAATGATGAATGATGGAAATTTTTAACTATTTATTAGTACTGTCAAAGCTCGAGCGCAAGGTTGAAAAAGATCGAGTATCAAAAAGCTCGAGCAGATCGCGAGCTCTAGTTACTCGAGCTTGAGCTACTATTTCTCTCAGTATTTTGACAGTTGAAGTTATGGGTATCACTCTTTAATTGTCAATTTGATAATGTTTCATTGAACATTTTCAATGTGAAATTGAATTTTGGGGAAAATGTGTCATTATTGCATTCACCGTACGACTAATATTGCACAATATATACCACCGACTATTATACATTTCGTCATATATTTTATTAAAAATTAAATAATAAATAAGAATACAGTATTCAAAAATATCGTAATTTTGTAAATAAATTCCTTTTTAAGTTAATATAATACACGTGATAATATAATGCATTTTAACTGTAATTTTAAATACATACTTGCATTTGAAAAAAGATCAGATACCTCAAGTAGTTCAAATAGTTCTAGCTCGAGTCCGAATAGTTCAAGCTACTAGAACATTGCAAAAATGAAAAGCCTAAAAATTCGCAATTTAGGTTGACAGCACTATTTATCAACTTCAAAACTGCAACAGATACACACACGCAAACATGTATACATATAAACAAACACGCGTGCGCGCATAGCAATAGCGAACATGTATGTACAAGAAAGACATAAATAATGATGATTTGTTTATCGCAAGCACCTGCGCGTCACGAATCTGTTAACCCTTTGACGGTTGAAATACCAATATACCGTTTAATTTATTTACATCTATATCCAATAACGATATAGGCAAATGAAATAGTTACCATTTGTAATGAATTAATGCTTAGCGAAAGAGAGACAAAGACAACCTGACGTTGAGAGTTTTGGCCACCGTACTATCAAAGTGTTAACGGACACGTGCTCCTGTATAAAACAAACATAGAACATAAAAATACAACAAAAATAATAATAATAAATAAAACACAATTAAATAAAAATCATTACAAAAATACAGCAATGTTCACTCGGTAACTTACGGTAGTACGTTTACATTTCAAAATTTAACCAGTTTACTTGGTTGAGACCATAACCAAGATTTCTTGGCTGTTCAATATAAAAAGGATTGCTTATTTATCAACAAATCCAATCAGTTATTTAAATATATGTTATTCTCGAAGTTTCGAGAATTAAATACACTCATTTTTACTTAAGCGCTACTTAATTTATTTATTTATAACACTAGCACTACAATATTTATTTGATCAACGATATTTATTTTAACTATAAAGAATTTATTTAATATTAAATTTGGGCATTTGACTTATTCCCTGCCATTACATCTAAAAATGATGTCCAGAAATTTTCAGCCAAAAATATTAACCCTTACAACACGCACTTCCACCCTTTTTAAACGAGCCATGCTTTCCTGAGGCGCAAGTCTGCGAAAACCGCAATTTCTACCTATGGGGTGTTTGAATTTAGGAGTTAAAAGTCTTATAAAGTATTTTTCGGGTCGTTGAAGAAGATTAAAAAGGTTCCAAGACGGACTTATATTTTCCCTAATATTTTCAAAATAACACTAGGGTAAAAAAATTACAATTTTCATAAACATACCATGTAAATTAATTTCAACCGGATCATGCTGCTGATAAATTTGGCCAATTTCTATGTATTTTGGTTCGCTGAATTCAATGGTACTATTAGATTAGCTCCGCAGTCATTAGTTTTTTCATTACTACCAGGTATAAAAAAAAAAAAAGGAAAATGTAGGGTCTTTTCTGTTCTAGGGCGAAACCCAGATTCTAAGCGCTCCGTTACAATATTTTAATGTATAAGCTTCTTTTTAAGTTATAACATATGTATAGCCCTGTTTTAAATGTACTATAGTCTAAATTTAATGAGAAACAAAAGACATATTATAACCAAGAATATTGTTAAATTTTTAAACTGTAAAATTTGTTTATATTCCTATATATAAATGAACCAACCTGTAATTTTCCACAATTACAAATATCCAAGAAAAAATTACTAATAAATCCGGTAATGTTTTGTAATATATTATTGTAACAGCGGAAACATTGAAAGTACTGTTTATACTGTCCTACTAATTTCCCATATTTTCTAAAGATTGGTATACAAGAAGTGCTATCATTTAAATACTTTTGATGTTCTGTCCAAGGGTATTCTAAAAGTACCACTACTAATTTAAAAGTTCTTTAGGCAAATTACTACAGGGGTGGGTTCGAAAATTAACCCTTGTTCACTTGAATGTACTAATAAAATCCCAAAGTAAACCCTTCTTCTTGAAGTTAACTATTCAAACTCATATCGAACTAGGTAGGTTGCATTTACTTATTATTTAATAGCGTTTTCGATTGGTCATTTTCAGGCACTCTCTGAGCACACCGAGTGAAATTAGTTTGTTTGATTTAGGTAAAAAATGTGGTTACAGTGATAAAGAACCCAGCAAAAACACATTCTTTAATATGACTTCCCAGAGATGTCGCCAAGACGTAACATACGCATATTAAGTCGCTGCAAAATCACAGATGTCACAAGATTCAAATTGTTTGCTGGGAAGTATGATAATTAATAATCGCAAATTTAAATTGCAATATTAATTTGTCACTGAAAATATAACAAATTTATGATCGATTGATCATCCTAGAAAATAATTTTATAAAAGATCATGGTGGCAGGTAAAAATATTTCGAAAACTGTTAGTGCACAATACCAATCGAAATCGCTACAACTTCGTCCATTACCTAATCCAAACTCAAGAGTTCATTTGTAAATGTACCCCTGACCAATGAACAATGTTTGAGAACATAGAAGAAAACTATAGTCCCTTATTTTGAAAGCGCCAACTGCGAAGACGAATTGCTTGATGCCAGATAGTTCGCTAAAACCCATGAGCATGTAGTGAGTATTAACTGCGTATACAATGTATGATACACGGACAACAAAAATCACTGTAAGTTACCGGTCAACGTCACTTTTAAATAGTATTAGAAAAACATGAATTAACGATCACAACCTAATGCAAATCACATACCTCTTGCCCAACACTTTGGTGACCGATGACACAGTCTCTTTGCCAGCAAGGGGTGTCATCTTCATGCTTGTAAAGCGCGTACTGGTTTCATTGCGACTCTGGGATTTCAGGCGAGTGTTCAATTTATTCCCGTCATGCCTACACAAACAATAAATCGTTTTGTTATTACAACATTATTTGGTTCATTTTTAGTTTGTAACCATAATCGAGCATTTATCCCGGATTTCTATTTTATGCCGATAAATACAAACTTATAAACATTTGTTAAACATATTTAAGTATAATATCTGTGTACATTTTAAAGTTCTGGTACATTTATGCGATCGTAGTAGTACTACCTTAAATAAAAATATTCTACTCACAGAACAGTTCCTACTAGAACCGGTCTGGTAAGTCTCCTTTGAGCCTTAATCTTATTCAATTTATCACCCTGCGTCATCGGTGATACCATTTTATTTTTCGCTTCTGTATCGACAAGACCAACAGCAGTATTGCAATTATCGTCCTCGAGGTCACTTAGTTTCATCGTATCCACTTTGTGGGAGATACGCGTCACATTGTCAGACTGTCTTGTAATGTTTGATGGTTTGGCCATGCTATAAATGCCAATTGTGTGTTTGTTGGTTCCATGTACACCCCTTTTCCGTCGGTACAGTTCTCCTTCTTTCCACATTAGAGCTTGTTTTCTAATAAAATTTGTTGTTGTTGTTGACAATATTTCAATGTTAACATGAAAACGGAGTAATATTACCCTTCAAGCCAATTCTGTTGATGTCCAATGATTGAACCTGGTCTGCACAGTCGTATCCAGGCAATTGATTCATGGGCAGTTAACCCATAATGCTTCATTATATAGCATGCAATCAACGATCCGGTTCGACCCAAGCCCGCTATAAAATCGAATGAAGTAAAACTTTAGGCATTTAATATTGTAAAAATGGGAATGTTTAAAAAATAACTATATTCCAATATTATAAAATGATGATAACTCGAGCAAACGTGGTATCGAAATAAATAACTATTTAATGAAAGCAGGTAGTGCACCTTGTACTATTATGTAGACGAATATTTCCTGATTTTCAAAAATTAATATGATTTTATTTATAATAACAAGGTTACATTTTTTTTTTTTTTTCCGACGTCGGATGGTCGAGCAAGAAGCTAAGGTTACAAGTTTGTCAGCGTAATTCATTACATATTTACTTAACACCACTATTACTTTTGTAATTTGACATGGGTTTTAACTAGTTTTAATATCAAAATACAGTGCCGCGACGCGTGTAGTACATTTTACTTAAGCAATTTGTTCAATTTATTCGATTTCTTCAATGTGTAACGCTGGGTATTCACCCTAGGGTTGTATTTACTCCAGGGTTGCACATCATCTAATGTGGTACATTTCTCTGCAAAACTAGGCGCGGTTTATGTTTCCGACGTCGAATTTTCGTGCAATAAACCATTTTTTGTCAGTCTTGTTGCACTTATAAATATGAGACACGAATGGCCACAGTGAACGCATTTTTCAGTTATATAAATTACAAACTTAATATTTTAATAGAATATATTCAATAATATTTCTAAAGCCTGTTTGTTACGGTCCAATATTTTATAATATAAGATATATGTTGTAAAGTTGCATAGTGTAGAATATAATTTTCATATCTGTATGTTGCAGTTTTGATCAGTTTATATGATGAAAATACAACTCGCTCCATTTCCAAGATTATAAAACTAAAAGTGTTTCTGCTTGACAATTAGTAAAACAATAATATTGGTAATAATGAATACTGTCACATCACATAATTGCACCATGAAATGTATTGCCTGTTCATTTTATTTGATGCAATTTATATAATGAAATTTTTCATATAAATATATGTCAAACAGGGTTCAAATATAGTAATGTTGAAAGATATTCCAAATATTTGTGTAAATTATATTAAAGGGATTCACACAAAATTGTAAAACACTGCCGTAATGGCGAATGTAGTTGAATGAAGGTAATCTCTTCATTTAAATACATAATTGAATAAACTATCTACTAAAGGTCAACAAAATATCGAGTACAATGCAACACATGCAAAATTACAACTAGCTGCCTTCATTCTAAGGACATGTTGACAACGAACGTAACACTGCGATCGGTAAATCCAGTCAACAATAGCATATTAATTTTACTTGGAATTTAAAAGGTGACATTAGTTTGATAGAAACCGAATAAATACTTCCTATAATAATAAATAACCTTGAAACAAAGGCTTCAGGCGCTGAGCCACCTATAAGAATTGAACGTAGGGGTATGACCAAACAATTTTGTTTATAAAAAAATGATCTAGTTGAGTGGGCGTAATTAACAGTAATTAAATAATAACGTTTGACGTAGAAAGTGTAATTACACCTTACCTTTGCAATGTACAGCAAGAGCACCATCAGTATTTTCGCTCAATGTTAAGAACTGCTGGAGTATTTGGTCACTTGGTGTGCTTCCATCAATAAAAAATAGATCCATATGATCGAAACCAGCATTTACAAAGCGATTCGAATCATATATTTTTTTGTTCAATCGAACGATAGTGGTCACATTATGTCGCCGGAAGTATGAAAAGTATGCCTCCGGAGCATGAAGAGGATAACCACTCTCTAATTTTGATTTATTATGTGGTCCACAGAAGGCGATGAATTTATTTGGTAGAATCCAATTAAGGTCACCGTTTTCAACCTTCTAAAAAATAAATATATAAAATTAAAATTAATTTTGCAATTTATAATGCAATTGCAAAAGTGTAATGGGTTGCTTATGTGATTTTTATTTTTTAGGTACTTATAAAGTATATGGAACATGGAAAAAATTATTGCAAGATTATAACGGATATAGCCGTTCGGAGGTTCAATGAAAACATATGTATACGGGCGTTATAAATAAATTGATGCATATGATTCGTGAGCAATAATAGGGAGAAAGATTGTGAATGCTTGAAAATGTATGTTTAATGTTTTTTTTTATATATTTAATATACATATTTAGTAGAATTATTTTTAATATTAATTTAATCTAAACCATTTCAGGGTGGTCACTTTTATTACAGGTTAAATTTCCCCGACTTTTACGGCTAATAATTTGTTTTTCCCTTATGTCTTTTTCACATGAAGACAGGATCACAATAACATATTTATATTATGTTAGCAACAGTGGACACTGTATTAGCTCACTTAAAGTCTTGATATGAAAAAGGTACTATGCAGTCAGCTTGCCTTATATAAGAAGTATCAGCGTACACATATATTTTATATTTAAACAAAAATTCCTATATTCCACTAAAATTCTCTGGCATTACCAGGAAGGTAATCCAGACTGTTTATTCATTAATATTAATTTCAATTATTTATTTATATTTCAAAGTATATTAGATGCAGGTTTTTGTATTAAAAATAAAGAATAATTATTATAAAATAAGCTCACCTCATAATGTTCGTATTCAACAAAGTCGAAATTATCGAAATTGAAAAAGCCAAGGCTCATAGCTTTTTGAAAACCTTTCAGCACATCAATCAAACATATTTGATAAGTAGACATACCATAAGAGGCATCGCGGAACATTATGTAGTTTACATTGCTGCTGTCCGTTAATATTCTGTACGCTTTATCGGCAGAGAAATTCAGGTAGCATATCTGAAAATTGCAAATAACTGTGAAATTACGGTTCGCTTTGGAGAATTAAGTGGAAATTTTGTTTCATAAATGAATTTTTGCTGAACTCACAGAATAACAAGCAATCAAGAATGCCGCATTCAATCTTTTGCAGGCATCCATGGATGTGTAGTGTACTATTTTCTTTTTGGAGAGTGCAAGTGCTTTTAATTTCTTGTTTAGTTTTACACAATAGTGATAAACCATTGAGATATTCAGTGGGCCGAAGTCACTATAAAAATTTTCGTAAACCAACTCATTGTCTATGTTAAAATAATGGGTTTGCGTTGTCGATTTCGGTTTATCAGTCGTTCGAAGGGTAATAAAGTACAGTCGATCTAAATAACAAAAATATGATCATTTAACAACAAGGTATTAGTTCTAAAGCGGATATTTAAATATAATCTGCGAAATATGGCTATAATCATCGCATTTGATCCAGTTTAGTGCCAATCGAAAATGCAGGCAGGCAAAAGTTGATTGTAGAATGTTTGAGTAGGCCAAATTACAAACGCGTCACTGCACTTAGCGATCAATTGAGACAAAATAAAGCAAGTTCTACATCTTAAAAACATAATGTAAACTTACCCTTCACAAATTCTGATGCACAAACCAATATATCGTTATGGTCTTCCATGATTTAAAAAAAAGTGCTGTTCCGTAAATGATTTAAATGCACATATTCATAAAACTACTACCGATGTAATTATGTGTCATACCAATTTTTTGTTACATTTCTTTAATGTAATGTGTATTACTACACAATATCATCTGCGTTTTGGATCTACGTTCCTTCATTAACAACCTTGCGTTTTAAATCATAAAATCCTACGTTTGACACTCACGCAATAAATGACAAATTGCAATTGGATTTTCTAGAAACGTAGGCGCAGCTGTATGTTATCACATCTACAATCAGAAAAAATTTCAAATGTTTTCCTGTTTTTTCTTCTATTTTTGTTTTTATTCTCTGTTTTACATTTGCCGGGTATAAGAATAAGAACCGTTATAACGGTTTTATTCATTTAATCATTAATTTTTCAAATTATCATATGTATAAACACAAAGAAATGCGTACCTGCAGTATACGACAGGCAAGTGAAGGTTGTTTTGATAATTTTTGTAGTAATTTCGGTATAATTACCCGTAAAAACACTGGTATTTGATAGTGATTGTACTCAAGTAGCTGTTATCGTTATTTACAAAGCTCTACCAAAATGTCGGATGGCGTTTGGCGTCCCGTTGCTCTTCTTTGCCTTGTCTATATAAAATTGTTGATGGCTAAGAGATGGCGCTGCAACCAGCTGCAACAATAGTTTGCAAAACAACCCGCGTATATCAATTTTGAATAATCTACTTTGGCGATGCATGTAATTTATAAAACGCGTGTCACACATTTTTAAACATAAAAATACACATAAACATATATTTCAATGAATATATATCTTATACTTTTTGTAAAAAAAAAACATTTTCAATGTTAATCGTTGATGTATTCTTTTTTTGTTAGAAAATAATTAGTTTTGCTAATGTATAAATAAAAACTGCTATTTGTCTATAGGCGGGTGAGGTATATTATTTAGGTGTAAATGTTTTATGCGCACTATCATTAATTTAATATGCCGCATTTATAAAAAGTACGAATTTTCTATTGAATGTTTTTTTATTTTTTTTTTTTTGCGTGGTTTTATCAGTGGTAATGATATCGACTGCGCCTGCTAGTATTTCGTTCGCTGCTGCTGTGTTCACGCGAGTTTTGAAACACACTGACCGATATTTTCTAAAATTTTATTCACAATATTTTTGTAAGTGTTTCTAAAATTTCTAAACAAGTATATTTATTAAAAAGTGAATTGAATTATATAAAATAAAAGAATGATTCACATATCGGGGTGAGTTATTTACAAAAATAGACAACAAAGCGCAAAGGCATTACAAATTCAATAACGTCAGCGTAACGACGCCTGCGTCGGATATTATGTATAAGGTGAATCGACGTCCAACACAAATGAAGGAGTGCACAGGGTAAAATACATTCTAAATTACGTTATAAGTTCATAATTGTGAATCAGTGTGTATTTGCAAGAAATCAATTACGTGATTTTGACGCGTTAGTGACCGCGGCGTCTGGCAGAGGTAAATATGAGGAGCAGTAGCTCGGAGCTGCTCCTGGACCAACAAGAGGAATTAAGGAAGCGAAAATTAAAGGAGCTAACAGCAACAAAGAAACAACCAATCCGACACCACCAAGGGCAATCATGTAGACAAAAGGCTAGATTTTACACGACGACAATGCTGGCTGTGTTTTCCATGTCGGCAGGCTCGTCACTACTATTTTTAGTACCATTGTACGTAGATCCTGCCATATCAACGCTGGTGGCCAATTTTGTGCCTGAACCCGTAACGTGTGTAACGACACGGCGGGAAGACCTGACGGGGCTGTTCAACTGCACGTGGAGCTCCTGTCGCGAAGGATGCACCAGCGATATGTATTACTGCACACATATCTATGTGCGCTACAACGCGTCACCGCCATACAGGAACGACAGCGACAGCGACAGCGACAGCAACACGGGCATCGCGACGACCACAACGACGCCACCACTTACGGCTGCTGTTAATAAATCTAGTAATAAGGACGGCGTCGGAGGGCGTCCGCAAACTCATCACGAAATGCTATTGGCTCAGGACGAGGCGATCCTCTTGGTCAACATCAAGGGTTGCGGATATCCGCCTGATGTGCTGTGTACGAACTTTACAAGTTTGTACGGCATCGAGGGTGCAGAGTTTCCGTGCTACCATTCCAGGGAAAATAAAACGGTGGTGTTAACGCACTACAATCGCGATGAACATGTGGCCATCATCATCCACTATTTTGCCGTTCCGTTTGTCATCACTTTGGCTACGTCGGCTGCCCTGTGTGTCATGCATTGTGACTGTCGTTGTCAAGCTACCACACGCCAGAAACGCGATAGTCGACGGCCTCGATTGCAGGAACTCAGGTAAAACATTCAAACATTCATTATTGGACTTACAACAGTAATAAGACTTGTTTTATTAACACACACGTATTCATGTTTCGACACTTTTATACATTTTTAATTCGCTGTAAATTAAATATAAGTTTCATCTATTATTATATTATTTATATTCAGCAGTCAAGAAAACCTACGAATATACATATTAAAATAGTAATAGTCCTTCCGTAGCGTGTAAGAGCGTTTGCCACAAATTTGAAAGCTCCTGCCTTCAAATCACGATCATTCTATGACTTTCCTTACAATCTCATTTAAAATTGGACAATTACATTTACAATACATTGTATTTTTTTGGGACCATATTGGAAAAATGTCTAATTGGCCATGCACGAATTTTCCTTCTTATACGATTAACTATTTAATTTGGAGCCTGTGGCTATTGACTTAAAATAATTAAGAAGCCCATTACCATTACCCAGTATGTATTATATTCCAATAGATGAAAAATTTTATGATGTCATCTATTGGACGTCTTTATTACGTCTTTAGGCATTCTGTGCTATTTGGGTATCTTTTAAAAACATTTTGTAGTAAAGGGTTTTGTTTTTGTTTTCTTATACGCTATTTTAACTATGTTCATGAATTAATTATGTTTATGACTATAAAAACTTCCTAAAGTATTTCGCATGTATCTGTGCCTGTCTGTTTTTGTATACATCTATAAAAACTATACCCTACATGGCCAAAACTAGGTCGACTAATTTTAAAGATAAAAAAATGCGTGACATAGACATATGATATTTAAACTAATTAGTTAAACCTCTGACCTGGCGATCGATGACATTTTCAATATGAATATATTTTACATGCCTATGCGGCAATTATACTTGCAAAACGTGTATAGTTATATCCCCTTATTCCCTATAATTACATATCACTTATTTATTATTACAATAAATACATTGACTGCTGTTTGTACCTGGAATAATCACTTTTCTTTCAACAATGCGCCATTATATATTGCGTCATATAATGACTCACCCTATTAAAATGATTGAAAATATACGACGTAATATGTCCATGATATAACTAGTACAGCATGGTTATATTTCTATTTATAATCTATTCAGAATATAAGTAATTTCCGATTTTATGAAAAGATTATTAAAATTTCAGTTGCTGATTATATGAAATATTGCAATAATAAACTAGGAAATTAAAGCTGATTCCTTGTCGGATTACGAACCATTCCAAAGATAAACAAATATCGGCTAGCATTTTCTAATATAATTATTTAGTTATTAAATAATATGCTAAATCGTGGAATAAGTTATATATCTACAATAGCGCAACATTTACATCATTCATATTTTTTCTAAGTCTTATAAACTGTTCTCTGGTGGAGTCGCTATTTAAGGAACTTCTTCGCTACATTGGGGTTGTACACTTTTTCGAAGTTAAGAAAGCTTAGACATAATGATATATAATGAAAATAAACGTGTATATGTGTCAAGTAACACAAATAACGCCAATAATACTTAAAATTGCAAATGAAAACAAAAACTTTTTGTGCGTGGCCATTGAGAATGAAATTATTTTGGATTCAAACTACTTATTGTTAATTTAATTTGTAATAATGTGTGACTTAAATTATTTAACTGAAGCAAACAGGAATATTCAACATCATTTTCGTTTTCCTCGTTATATCGCGACTCAATGTGAAACATCGTGTGTTCACTCTACCGGGGAGTTCACTTGAGATGGTGTTTCCTATAGCGACTCCACTCCATTTAAATGCGACAATTCACAAAAGGAAAAACTGATTTATTTGTGCGATCATATAATCTGCTTGAGCAAAAAATTTAAACATTTATATTCTCCTTTTTTGTAAAATGCTGAGTTTTGTAGATAAATACCCCCTGTTTAATGTTTATGTTCATCATTTAGTATGAATATTTTGCTAGTGTTCTAAGAAAAATAATATTTTCTTTTGTGGTACAACAGCGACGGTTCCATTAGCACAGGCGTGGATCTATTGGCATCGCATTCAGGTCTACCATATCCTAGGGACAATTCTATCGCGGATCTGGTGGCTATTCGTCCCATGTGATCGTGTCTCATGTTTACCGCACCCGACACCTTTTACCACTCGCTGTTGCACACTTAAAAGTCTGTGATTCTGCTAAAAAAAGAGGTGCATTTAACATGGTCACAAGTACCATATTTATTTTATACAATGAAAAGTGTGTACCCACTAAGTGGGATAGTTTTAATGAAGAAAAATTTTAGTAATTTTTATTATTTTTTGTTTGTATACACCATGTGCCAACAATAAAAATCAACAAATAACGCTTCTAAAATAAATAAAAAGAAAACTAATAAAATATAAATAAATCGTTGGATGCTGGCATAATACACTAGGGTAAAATGTATGGTAGGTACGTCTTCAGAAATAGCAGTATATCTACTACGGGGCCAATATAAAAACTGGCATATGAATAGTAACGAATTTGCATTCCTGTTATTTTTTATTTATAATATATTTAATTAAATTGTTGTATTATTTGAAAACATGCTTGAGTGACTGTCGAAATTCATAGTAAAAAAATATTCCTCAGATACATCGTACCTTCGATGAAATAAAGACGCAAATGCAATCGTCATTTTTGAGGTTGGATGTAGTTATAATTTTAAAAATTGCATTTTATCCTATTAATTGTAATATCAGGGCATTGCACTTTTGGTGATTTTTATTCCATTGGAGGTATGTTTTGCAGTCATGGTTCATTGTATTTTTAAGTTAAAATTTCAATATTTTTTTACATTATTAGTGTATTGTGCGAGTAATCGTATATATTAACATCAACTGGTATTACAAAATGTTCCTTATTATTATATACAATAATCGTGTTGTGCATTATCTATATCTATACATGTTTACGCGTCGCATATATTTATATTTATTCATTGTTGAATATTTACAGTAAATTAAAAAAAAAAAATATATATATATATATATATATATATAAAGATACTGTAACTACTACTAAAGGTTAGTTGCCACTGCTTTAGCAAAAATGAAATGTCGGCTGAGTAGTAAAGAAAAAATAAAAATGATATATTGTTTACTTATTAAATTCGCGTGTTAGTTTAGCCTATATTGATAAGCTTAGCCCGAGTAAATCCAAAAATAAACTATTTGTGACTTGTTGGCACAAAGTGTAAAACTATCGTACATTGTTGTAAAACAGATCGCAAGAATTCACCATGTTTTATTGATTCAAATAAAAAATATATAAGATATTTACGAAAATAACACTGTTTATTTATTTATGATTCCCTAATCACCAGAAACGACATCAAGACCCAAAGGTACTTTAAAATAATTTTGTGCTACCTACGGTTCCAGGTAATTTAATATTTAATACTATACTGCATCGTTACAAATTTCCTTGTATCTAGTAGAGTAATCATAGTCATGCTAGGGAGCCTCTAAAATATCTACACAGCTAAAAAATAAAACGCTTGGAAATACTGGACTGTCAATGTTGTTGAAGAAAATATTTATATGTGTTTAAAAATATTTATATTTGTATAATAATATATTTATATACATGTTTATTTGCATTAACATTAAAATATGCATATTATTAATGAGATGTATTGTGTGTAAGGTATTTACGAGTTTAAACCCAAAAATATATGTATTTCACGTTCCTGTAGAATTAAAAATATATTTGTAAATTGTTTAAAAAAATTATTAATGCGACATGCACATGCACGAAATAATAGTCTGAAATGGAAATATGCATATTACGGGATATGTGTATTTGTTTATTATAAAAATAAAGACATAATTATTGTGGCCCATAAATGACTACAGTTTTAGAATATTGCGTCATATCAAGGTCATGAACACACGCAATATAACAATATTAATTATGATTCAATTAATTAATTAACATTATATAATTATTACAACGAAATATTGCACCAAACACTGTACTCTTGTACAAATACGCAACGTAAGGTAGTACGAGTAAAACAGTTCACCACACACACGATATGCCTTGTGCCACACGATCAGACATTTGGAAACATGTTTAATATTTTATAACAATTTTTGTTTGTTTTGTTTTTTAGATGTACTATTTTTTTGGTGTTTTAAGCTCTGATAGTTAATCCAAATATTCGATGATATGACACAGACATTATATTTTATATAAATAACCATGCATGTTAGGCACAAACATTTGACTAGTTGAAAATATAAGCAGACCTGCCAACATTGAGGCTACCGTATGTAAAGAACTTTTAAACAATTCTTCTATTTGTAGATTGTTGATTCTCTTATAAAATTGGACTTAGAACTGTATGACTAATGTATGAAATAATAATAGATATATTTTATTTTTATATATAGATTTAAGAAAAAAAAAAAAAGAAAAAAAAAATTATTCGTATATGGCCCCTAGAGTTTCTCTATCACATAATTGTAAGGAATGGTGCTGCACGCAATCCATTCATACTTTGCTCTCAGGTCCCGCTGCCGAATGCTTGAACGAGTTACGTATATTTGCCAAGTGTAGCCCGCACACATGGCCATAATTCTTATTGTACCATTCAGGGTTTCTACCCCTGTAAAAATAACCACAAATAAAATACAACCAAACATCGAATGTATGTAAATATTACCAAAGTGATTTAACTCGTTCTTTGACCAAATCAAAAAATTGATAACATGTGTATTTTAGTCACAGATATACTAGATAGCCGATACCATGTTAATGAATAGTGGCAAATTGAACAACATGCAAGTAAGGTGTTGAAATGTACTGTCAATAGGGTTTGAAAAGGCAGAGTTCTTCATTATATATTTGTAATATATGTTCGAAAAGTAATCTAATAAACATTGTATATACATAAATATGTATTTAATATTATTTAAGAATATTATGAGGTAAAGTAGGTTAAACATAAAATTTATGGTAATTTCTTATTATATATTTATTGGTTACTAAAAAGTACTAATTTTGATAACGTGCACCATTTCTAATGTATTATTTTAAGGAAATAGAATATTAAAAAATGTAAAAAACAAAATAACTGTCAAACAGATTATTTACTTTTTACTTAAAGTTTATTGGTTAATTTGACATTTTGTTTCGGCGGTAAACATAGTAGGTGGGTCTAAGATTGCGCGCGCATACGAAAGACCGTTTACATTGGACCCTACACCTGACTTGCGAACTGTCAGATTCTATTTGCTTCCAAAATCTCATGTGTCGGCCATATCTATCGGCTATCTAGTATATCTGTGATTTTAGTACATCTTCCCCTGTATATTATGTATTACCTTGTATTCCAACTGTAGCATGTGTAGAGATGTAAAGTTTCACAAAATTTATAATTTTGGAATGTTTCATGAAAAGTTCCTCAAAATTTTCAAATAAAAAAAATGGCTGTTTAAATAAATGGATTTTGTAAAAAATAACATGATTTTTTATAGAAAGTATATACACTGCGAGCTGCGGACTCCCACCTTAAAAATTTAAAAATAGTTGTTCTTTTATTATTATGGCCTTTTGGTACACAATTTGAAAACTTGTTATAAATATAATAAATCTTACAATTTCTTGTAGATTATTTTGTTATAATAAAAAAAAGTGCATATTTTAAAATTAATAATTATAATATTTAATAACTCCAGTAGTATAAGTGAAGTGATTGAATTTAAACTAGGAACGGATTCAAATCGGATGCCAAATAATGTCTGTAGCAAAATATATATCAAAATAATGTATAACATGTTTTCAAATTGTTTACCAAAAGGCCATAATAATTAAAAACATTTTTTTTAATTAAAAAAGCGCTGGGTGGAGTCCGCTGCTCGCATCGCAAATATTACTTATAAGGCGAGCTGAACGCATAGGTACGTTGTACCTAAGCTTGTTTCTTCAATCTCCAGAATTATGGATAGGTTTGAAATGAGCCCATATAAGAAAATAATCTACAAAGCTGGTATTTCGTCTGTAGTATATGTGTGATCTGGCCATAGTACTTTCATTCGTGAAGTATTACAATGTATTTCGGTTTATTTTTCTATATACCGACTGTAGTAGGTGCATATCGACTGTAGTACTTGTAATTTTATTGTATTACAATGTATTTCGGTGGTTTGTGCACCTTATATTACTTGTATTCCGACTGTATTACGTGTTGTAGTTATATATTACAAATAGTAGTGTATTACGTTTAGGACGGATGTATTACAAGCAGTATTAATCTGTTACATGTTAATCCATATAGTAGTGATGTATTACGTATAGTACTAGTGTATTTGTGAAATTTTGCATGTTCAAATTTGATACATAATTCAGGAATTAGGACATTATTACGCCTAGTACTGATGTATTATGTATGTATGTATTAAATGTAGTACGTGTGGTACTTATGTAGTATTTATGTATTACTTTGTAGTTATATTAAGGTGTACATTAATTCCTATGTAGTCTGTATCACGTATAGTACTGGTATACACGAGTAGTACTGATGTTTTATTACATGTAGTACGTATGTGTTACGTGTGGTACTTATCTATATGTATTACCTTATCCTTAGGTGTATATTAATTTCCATGTTATCAACCCCTCGATTTAGATATACTAGTATACACATTCGTGTTAATTCACTTAGCCAATATGTACTCTTAAAGTCCCAATGGGTGCGATTGTTCGTCTTAAGTTCTCTTGAGCAGTAATATTCAGCCCTATTTGTTTGCGTATCTTTGTGACTAATGAATTCTTTTTTTGTACCCCAAACATAGAAATTTTATTTTGATACTTATGTCTATGTTCTTACCAAGGTGTGGTATGAACTATTTTATTTTTGCGTATCCCCGATTGAATAACTCTGCTCTAGGGTACAAGAATAAAATAGCATTTATTCTGTCTAAATGGATCAAAATTAAGAACCTTACAAAATGAATATGGTGAATATATGCAATCTTTTAGTTTTGTTATTTAATAAAACTGACAGTACTAAATGTAATAAATTTAATAATTTTTATATAATTAAATGAATATGTAAATAATGACAAAAAAAAAGTACCATATAGAACTCTAATTACTCGATCAAAGTAGACGAAAAACGCACCAAATAATAGTGTGTGCACTTACATTGTGTCAACTCTGGAAAGATGCATGACGCGCGACTTTCCTGATCCACATGGTTCGATTAGGTACCGGGAAGCAAGTACAATTGCTTGCACGGAGTTTGTTTGCATTGAATCCGCCTCGCCGTGGTCTACGGATGTTTCTACTATTACGCATGCGTCTCGCGCTAATTTCGTTCGCCATGTTCTGCACACGCACAGCAATAAGAACAACAGTGTAATGCTACAGTAGTATATTACCTATTTTTTTAGAGCAGCGGTTCTTAAACTTTATATTAGAAACTATCCGCGACCTCCTTGTTTTCGATTAATTTTAAAGTAGGTACCAATGCAATAATTTTGTTTTATGCCCCGCAACCGGATGAAATATCTCTCGTGAGCCCCACTTTAAGAACCGCTGTTTTCGGTAACTAGGAACCTAATCTACAGACACTTACCGTAATACACAATAATCTCGAGCTTGCATCGGAAACATATTCTCACAAGCATATTGAAATACTTCTGAAAGTTGATCCAACGTTTCGAGAACACGCATTTTTGTGACACTAGGATCCCAAATGTGTCGTTCACGCAATATTCTGCGTAATACTTCTTGCGGCGGTGCTTCGACTTCTGTCGCGACGCGCCACAATCGTAATGGATGACCATCCCCCACTTTTTTATACGCTAGTTCAACTTCACCGCTGGATAAATTTATCCAACCTCTAGATCTGCAATATAGAGAAACATAAAAGTATATTAGACATATGTAGTAAATATACATCGAAATTTCAGAATTTAAAAATTTAAAGAGGATCGTCTACTTTACCAATTTAAAATCTAAACAATTTACATTAGAGCTACAATTTTCATTATTTTTATTTAACGTGTATCGCTTTAAAAATTCCAAATTAGCATAGTCACATAAATACCGCCAGTTCAATTTCAACAAAAGTAAAATCTTTAAATTAAGCAATTTTGGATCTATCTTCTTTGTTTTTTATTTATTTTTAATTATTTACTTTTGTTCATTAAAACAAACCATCGGGTACGTCTAGTTCTAAGTAAAGCCGTTTCGCACTGGATCATTTCTGTTAACGACGCCACCTATTAACTTCGAATATTCATGCCAGTATTAGAAATATGCAATTTTTACGCTACAATAAAAAGATATTACGACAAATAGTACTTGTTTAATGAATAAAAAAGTATTTTGGACAAATCGTGACACTTTTGATTATACTTATATTTCTTAATTCCATAAAACTACTGAAAATCTATCATGATGAAACAAAGCTCGAAAAATCTGCCCGAGTTATTTTTGCACAAGCATAGGTGGCAGGTATGCCTTAAGGTCACCGTATTATCTATTCAATGGATGTTTTAATTTCAGAAAAATCCGCTTGGTACCAACAGAGGAGTTGCGGTCACAAAGTCAGATCTTACGACCAACTGAGCAAGCGAGAAACATATATCCAAGTATATGAGTTATATATATTTTTGGATTCAAAGCGAAAAGACAAGAACTTTTTGTTAAGATTTTTTTTGATCCAAGTGTGTTATAGACACACTACCAAACACTATATAGTTGAATTCACGAAGGCTTGTCCTTGCGCAATAGTAAGTAAATGTAGTAATGCAAAAGACGTACGTATTTCTAATTATCATCCTTTTGTTACTGACGTATTTACTGTGACTAATTGTGTTGCAAGTCGTAGCTACATTCATGTATCACTTTGTGACGAGCTAAAAATATCAGTCGGTGTGTAATAGCATAAAAAAATCCTAGTTTTTCTTTTTCCTAATTACACAGTATCTGAGATAAAAAATAAAAACTATAAAAAGTGCCTAATTGGGAAGTTTTTATTTCTCTTCGAAACTGCATTAAAGAAAATATATTTTAAGCAGACATTTTTAATGCAATTACACATTGACTGATATATATTTTTTATAAAAATAACTCCGGACCAATTTTGTTTTTCGAGCTTGATGTTTGAGTATAAACATGACAAAAAAGGTCAATTTTAGACTATAATTTAAGAAACATATAATTTTAATTGAATTATTAATTTGTGAAATGCTAGGACACTTTTCACAATATATTGTTCGAAGTAGACGAGCCCTTTAAGCAATGTTAGTGCCAAAACAATATTTACTTTTCTTTTGCTTCTTTAAGCAACGCATTTTGACACTGCGTCAAGTATCCACGCCAATCCTGGTGTTGATCCGTGCCTAATTCAAGTAACGCTAAAGGTTTACTTTCGTCCATATCGGTAAAATTACATTGTGTAAGCATGTCTTTTGATACCTACAAATTTCCATAATATAACAACAAATAACTAACATATCTACACTAGGATCATTTTAAAGATACCAAACGTTATGCAAGTTAAAGACATATAAAATCCTTAACATGACCCAAGTGTAAATCATATTTCTAACGTACTGTAAATAATGTACAATAATTCCGTATGAAATACAACAGACATTCGTGAGCTGCTTTATTTTCGGACAATTCTTTGGGATCGGGAACACCGGTCGGTTTTCTTCTACGGGGTGACACTGAATTCTGTCTGGCGCCATTAATTGCAGAAAGTGTTTGATTGAAGTAAAATACAGAAGGAGCAAAACATAATGCAATATTGCTAGCGGTCATTTGGTTTATTGACGAATGTTCAGATGTGTATTGTAAGAATTCCACAAGTGTTTGTAATACTTCACAATGTTCATTTGGCATTAATAGAAGCACATACGATACTGCTTCTCCTCTTAAGACGACAGGCACATCTAAAAAAAAGTTTTGCAAGAAACAATGCTAATTGGATCAATAAAAAAAAAAATTACCCATTACATACTACATGGGAAATAAGCAAGGTTGATCACCTAAGAAGTTCATACGGTTATACATTTGTTATTTGTAGCCACATGTAGAAAATATTAAATATCAATTAATATATATAATAAATATATCGAATATCATTATGTATCGTACTGATATTATGAAATATTTTAAACAATTGAATGATGAAAAATGTTTTTTTTTTTTTACTAATTTTATGATTGAAATGCGAAAAATTACGCGGTAACACTACAATCACTGCTTCACGTTGTAAATTGAATAATGCAAGAGCCCGACTAATTTCAGCTTGGTAAAAGAATAATTTTGTCCTCAAGTTGGTACTAGACCTGTGATCCGCCGCGCCACGCTATAATTTTTGACACGTCGCCGACGCCGTATTTTGAAGGGCGGCGCGCCGATTTTAGTTTATTTATTCTATAACTGTCTACAAAAGTCTTGTAACACTCATACTTGCACTGAAATGCAGATTATTGTACAAGGTTCGACATACGGAACATTTTCTGGAGAAAGAGTGACGAGTCAATCGGTAATAATTTACTTTAAAATAAACTGGTTTTACGCATGATGAACACAGTTTGTATGGAATATACATTTTATTTCTTTGTAAAGTGATGTTCTAAATGCCATTAAAAGTAATTAACTTATGATTAAAATGCCCTTTACGATAAAAAGGTCAGAAATACATATTGCAATAAAGTAAAATGCAGCGGTGTGGATGCCGCCGTAAATTATTTTACATCTCGCCGCCGTTGTATAATACTCGTCGGCGCACAGGTCTGGTTGGTACCAGTTAACGAATATACCAGTCACTGTAAGTGTTTACACCGCAGATAACTTCACATCTATTATTTGATTTTTGAATAAACATCAAAATGCCGATAGTTTGTTGCATTTCAAGTTGTGTAAAGAATTATGTAGTTTATAATAAAGATGAAAAGGTATCTTTTTATAGACTAACCAAGAAAACAACGAAAATACAAAAACGTGATCACAAGGAGATACAAATTTCAACTTCACCCTCATTATTTTTCTGAATAAATGCTATAAACCATGGCGGTGCATGCCTAAACAAGGTATAACATATGACGGTAATCATTTAATCATTAAACTACTAACTTTAGTTTGGTAGAAACTACTATGAGTTTATTGTAGCGCCCATTTAAGTATTAGCTAGATACCTTGTATGTACTGCGTAAACTATTACGACTAGAATATCGAGTGATTTATCGACAAGACCCTTATTAATTTAACATCGTGCGTTGCATAAGAGTGTGTATTTCAAATTGAATAAATGGTGATATTATCTCTGCAACAGAATCTGTTTGAAATTTCACAGACATATGAATAAATTCATAAATATTTCAATTGTATGATGTAGCTGGTGATCAACCTTAACATTGAGGTGTTTTTCAATTGTTAGAATAATAGGCGTACAAAACATCGGCAAAATGTTGCAAGTAATGTTGCTGCTTACATTGAAATATTAAAATCAGGGTCTCTGATAATTTTGTGGTGAGCAACGCCTCAGGTAACTCCCTAAAATACTGTTTTACTAGGTCAGCGACATCGTACGCCTGTTGCTCATCATATGTGATATAATTCGTTTCATTTTCCAGCATGGTTTTCAATGCTTGGATACGCGAACGAACGCCCGACTTTCGAAATATACCAACTTGATCAACTGCGTGCAGTCGAAGCCAATGCAATGCTTCTTGTATACACTTAGGTAAAGGTTGGCCAGTTCGCTGTAGTGTTACAGATATTGGTATGCCGAATACTGATTTATCTACAGAAAAAACATACCCAACAATAACACAAATAACCAGTGTGAATGTGTGTGTTATACCTTTGTAATCGGGCGTTTTGATTTTACGAATGAATTTGGGTAACTCCCAGTTCCATCCTGTTTTATGAGTTGGGCAATGTCTTTCGATAAGTGCCGTTAGTTTTAATAGCGCCAATTTGCGTAAAACTTGCAATTGCCCACATGTTAAATGTGTGATCGAACTGCCTGCAGATCTCGAGAAACCTATATGACCTCGCTGAAGACTATGCCATGATGCTCTAAATCAAAAATAAAATTGATTTCTAAAACTTCAACATTTTTTGGAGCTAACTTATAGTAAATTTAAAATATCAACATGAAACAAAACAAAGACTACGTATACACTGTGTGGACGTAACGTTTGGCCCGCGTAACAAGTGACGTAGGCAATAGGTTCTGTTCGGTGTAGACAGTCTATCAAGCACATGATAGGCTGTTGGTACGTTTGGATAGTTTGCTTAAGGTGGCATTCACCTTTAGAGCACGAAAAAAAGGCTGTTTTTTAACTTTTTTTTTCTCAGGGTACGTTCGAGATATTCCCACGCGGTTTTTCGTATCGTATTTATTCAACTTTTCTCTTTAATAAGGTATTTTTTAAAGTCAGGTACGTTCAGCCCCGGCGAAAATGTCCAAGTCCAAAGTGGGCAGCTCAATTTAGGCGCGCGGTAGCATAACTCTGGTCCTAGTTGTTTGAAAAAAAAAAGGTTTTAAAGTATATTAAATTGTCTATGAATTGACCCTCGGGTGGTCCATTTGGACCATAATTAGCAAAATGGCGACCATCGTACGAAAAGTGTCATTCTTTGCCACTTTTTTTCTCCTTTGGCGGGCCTTAAAAAATATTAATAATTGTCGGACACACTTCGTCGAAGATCAACTCCTAGAGAATTTTATTACCTTTAAGATGCGCTTATTGAAAGTTAAATCGGTTAATTCGTTGTCGAGATATTCTACCGCGCGATTTAATAAATATGGTTTCGAGAAAAACGCGTTTAAAGTTTAAACTTCAGACTGACGCGCGCGAAAACGCGTCTGAGCAAAAACGTTGTTTTGTTTAAATCGCAATTTCACATATTTCCAACTCGAATTTCGAAAAACGGCTTCAGAAACCCATAGTCAACACTTCAAAGTGTCCGATACTGCAAAAAAAAAAAAAAAAAAAAAACGATTTTTTGAACCCGCTAAAGTGAATGAAGCAAGTATTAGACGAAATAATATTCGGTCTATACGATGAGCGGGCCAAATTAAATCTTGCTTTTGTGAGATTAGGATGTAGATGACTTTTCGCTTTGATTTCCTCTTGTAATATGAATTATTGTACAAAATATTAATTAAAAAGTGAGAAACACATGTTCCTTCTTTAACTGGTTTAGTAAATATATATATATATATATATATATATATATATATATATATATATATATATATATATATATATATATATTTATATATATATATATATATATATATATATATATATATATAAATTTATATATATATATATATATATATATATATATATATATATATATATATATTTATATATATATATATTTATATATATATATATTTATATATATATATATATATTTATATATATATATATATATTTATATATATATATATATATATATATATATATATATATATATATATATATATATATATATATATAGTTTTCTCTGCTGTATATGTACAGCTGGCCAAAATGAAAACCGAACGACTCTACGGGGGGTCTCTAAAATATGGAACAAGCTCGCATAGACGGCACCAGTTTGATGTACAAAATATATATGCGGTAGACTTGGGCTTCCCTTCGTAGCTTGATCCTTGTAGATATTACCCGGTACCCACACAGAAATCGCCTAGTAAAATTAGGAAACCTTTTCTACAATATCTGTTCAATGTTTTTTTTTTTTTTTTTAACTTTAGCATGACTAATAATTGCTGCTATAGATTCTATCTTTGTATATATTTATGCATGTATATATTTTTGCATGTATATATTTTTGCATGTATAATATTTATGCATGTAAATATAGGATCTTTTCTTCACTTATACGAATCATAAATATAATTTTTAATTAATTATAAATTAATTTTACTTTAACATGACTAACAATTGCAGTAATAGATTTTATTTTTGTGTATATTAATGCATGTAAAATAAAATGTTTTCATCAATGCCATATACGAATTTTAAATATATTATTATACTTCTAAATATTGTTATTGTTCTTAAAAAATTGTATTATAATGAAATTATATAAGTATGATATATAATAATGCTATTATTATTTTTTAATTTCCTATCGATGTTCAATATAGTTATTTTTATGTAAATACATCTTAGTTACTACTGATACATGCAAGGCATATCTCGGAAGAAAAGACATATTTCTTACAAATTTGTTTCAAACCCTAGTAGAAGCAGGTATAAAAGCACTCGACTGAAAATTCTTAGACTTAAACGACGTAAAAGAAACCTAAACTAGAACTGGTTCTGTGTGTCGAATCTTGTTGCAGAATTCTACGCTGTCTACAAGTACGTTCGGTTTTCATTTTCTCCAGCTGTACACTGATGTAAACAGTGTTACACTAACTTGAATTTAGTCCGCATTTATTACGCGTACCAGAAAAGTCCGCGCGATGTATACGTTGTCTATAAGTATAATAATAATCGAAATTACCGTGACTGATTCCCCACATCAATCTCCTCAATGTCACTGTCATAATCAGACGAATGTGTAGCATAATTCTCAGATTTATCCAGCGAACGATAGCTTAAATCTTGGTTCGATGGGTGGCCGATGTGTTTCAGCTTTCGGTGGTTTTTTTGACACTTCGAGTCAGACAATGCTTCCACGGCATCTCGTGCGCGATCAAAGCTCACCGAGCCACGTCGACTTGCCAACGCTTTGCGGACGGACAACTCAACGGCGGGAAACAGTGGGGCTGAGATCAGCGGTCTTCGGGGCGAAGGAATGGGTGAACAAGGTAACGGTGATGAATGCGGCGCATTAAATTCAAATGCATACTCGCTGGCTGGTGTAGGACTGGGTATCTCTAAGCAGTTCAGATCTTTAATTTTCTGTTGCATTGTGAACATGTCCGCAACTTGTGGGCCACTGATCACGATGCCTTCCCGATTTTGACGCTTTCGTCGTCGCGATTTGAGCGATTCAACCCGTCGAAGAAGTGCCTTTGCACTATCTCGTATTCGCTCACTGCCGGTTCTAGAGAATGAACTATCGTCCAAGGAGTTTGTAGATTCGGCGGGAAGAGTTGCACAGGTGTGATTTAAAATTACATTCGCTTCCTTTTTAATTGGTTTCAAGTTTTCGGTATTTTCTAGATTCAAGTAATAAAAAACTATAGAATTCCTAATGGTTGTTTTTAAAAAGCTATTCGCAAATATGAATGTGAAATATTAAAAATGTATATGAATTTCACTTACCGAGGGTAGGTGTGATATTTTGTAGAGGTTGCAAAGATTCATTCGCACGACACCGTGACCACCGTCGTTGGTCATGTTGAAACGTCCAGTTCTCACTAAGTGCGCACTGATTTTCGTCCGCATCGGAGTCGTCAACCTTAAAAATCAGTTTTATAATTATTATATCGGTCAAATGACTATAGTCTATTTAACTTTGAATCTGCAGCAGTACAAATTTAAAGTGGAATCGACTATAGAACACACCTATAAGTTACCTGGCTTGATCTCCACGTGTCTACTTTTATATTAGCACATCGGTTCAGAGTATCAAGTCGCCGGAATAATGATTTCCATGAATCGAGATCCAGAAACGAATGATCTTTTTGTACCGAACTCAAATCGATTGGAAATTGATGATCTAATAAAATTGAAAATAAAATAGTATTAAACAATATTTATTCATTGGAAACTGTAGAGTTGAATTGATCTCTACAATAGTCAAAATAAATATGTTTGACAAAATAAAAATAAAGTGTAATTGTATAAGCTAACCTTCATACATTTGGGCATACTGCGGGAATCCAGCCGCTCTTAACCATTTGCATGCGTCAGCAGCTTGAATTTCTAGAAACATAAAAGATAAAATATGCAACTTTACTGGAATGAGTACTCTGTGACTGTTGTTGCAAAAATTAGTTTGAAAACTACGCAAAAAAAACTAAGCAGCAAACAAGTTTATGAGTGATAGTACAGCTAATACTGACTTAAGATTCCGTTCGAAGTTCCCTTGCGACACTTTATATTAGTTCACAAGCGGACTAGCAACGGAGCTTTAAGTTCTCGTCCATGCTACCAGCTAATATGTCTACACAACCAATCATCGAGAGAGTTCACAAACCTGCAAGTCTGTGATCACGTAAACGTCTCCATAACTGTTCGGCCTTTCTGATCGGCCAGTTATCTACTTTGACGCTAAAACTGCGAAAAAACTTATAATCCCTAGCTCGTGTGTTATCAGACATAACTGGTCAACTTGAACATATGAACGAATCAAATGGGAGAGCACAAAATATTTTGTATAGTGAACTTAAATGCCAGTTACAAGAAGATGTACTCACCAGCAAGGTGTCGATCAGACTGAGACCGCGGCTGCTTCGTTATCTGTAAACATAAATTGATTTTGTATTTAGTTTCAATAAAGCTTCTGGCTGGCTGTACTTGTTTGCAAAAGGTGCCATGTCAACCGAACCGGTTGACATAGTTGAGTGATCAAAGGAATCAATAGCAAATATTCAGTGAGGGGTAACCACGTTTAACGAAACTTTACACATGACTGACACTTGATAAATCTACTATCCACTATTATACGTATATAAATAAATATCCCAGAGTATAACTGCTCAACAAATCAAATACAAATCTGTATATCTGTAACTACACATACGCATATTCTGATAATTTTCACTTAGTACTTATGATTTACGGTTTTCATCAATACATGTCCATTCAAATCACAGAACTTAATGTATATAGTTAAATTTAATTCCAATACACGTCCTAGATCCATGCCCTAGGTTCGACAAAGTAAATTTACAATCATCGAATCACGATTAACTGGACGATCACTCCCTATTATTTCCATGTGCAATTGGTTATTTTAAATAAAATTATTTAAAAAAACAAACATAAAAATGTTAACATAACAATAATTAGATAAGCTTATTTGCTTATATCTACGTCCTGCGTCTGTGCATTGTTTTAAAAGAGGTGTCGCATGAGTAACATCTAATTCGACAAGTAAGAGTAACAGTTTCTTAAAACGCGTACTGTATCGTTTGTAAACAGTCGATTTAAAAATTGTAAAATGTATTCTCATTATGATGGTAAGTAGAATATTTATGTGTTACAAAAATCGTATTATAAATATATAAATCAACAAATCATTTTGTACATATATAAATCAAAGTATTGAAGTATAACTTTTTTTCCGCAGAGTTCCACATCAAAATTTATAGTGGTTGTAGCCTACACTATTATCTAATAAATAATGAAGAAAGCAGCCACCATAAAGTGCCCATATGCATTTCGTGCAGGTTTTTGCAAAAAGTAAAAATATAAATTAACCCATTAAAGCCCTTGACTAGCACAGCTATGATATCTCAAAACTAAACTGTGTATTAATAGCATAATTGGAACAACACTTTTTTTTCATTTCCAATTGTTTAAGAAAATTGTTCAAATAATTGAATTTTTGAAAAATAAATGCTTTCAATCGTTTCTACGGTTACACATAATAAATTTTAATTCATATAATTTTTTCGATTCAATGCTTTGTTTATTCTTAAAATTATTACAAAAAAAAAATGTTTCTCAATTATATTATGGTTATTGACTTGCAAAAGAATTCAATTTCTTATCTTTATAGTCAATAATTATTTAACTTAAGGGTTTTTAATTTTATGTTACAGAATCTTCTGGTAGCATTGGTAATATTGGCCTATCTCGATAGAACATTTTTCTTTTGACGAGAAACCACTTGAACGACAATGTGACCGTGACTTATGAGAAAATCGAAAAATGTATGTCCAGTAAACCCCTAGATACCAAATCTTAACTTGATTTAACTTCTTTTTATTTTTGGTTCACCATATTGGACCCGCCATTTTATTTTTTGGCTTTAATAACACCTAAATATCAAATTTTAGCTTTTGATTTTTGATTCACAATATTGGATCCGCAATTTTATTTTTTTGAAATTTTAATTTTAACCTAGTATACGATGTTTCATACAAATTGAAAAACGTTTTCAGCTATGGACTAGTTTTTCGAAATCATGCTGAAAATTCGATTCAGGGATATCATAGTCAATACGTGTATTTCCGTTAAAACCTCGGGTCATAATTACAATAGTTCATTATACACATAAATAGAAATGCATGTAAAATACTATGTAATAGATTTTTGTCACTACCCGGTATATAATTCAATATTAAACTATTCGCAATCGAGAGTATCGTTGGTGGATTCCATTGTATTTTTAGATGACGCAAGTTTCTAGCAATATTATTTGGATTACAACAAAAATATATGAGCAATTGTATTAAATAGGGATTTTAATTTATCAAATTAATTATTAACGTTTATTCAACTAAGTTCAAGATTTAGGTTAAATAGGCAAAATAATGGTACAATTTTCGTTTGACGACGATTCCTTCCCAATTAGTTTTAGGGCAAAAGTATAAGAAGAAAAATGAATAAGTATGATATTATTCATAACTTTTTATTATTATTTACGGGAAATAACCAAAATAGAACTGACAATTTTAAGTAACTTGCAGTATGAAAGAAACAAATAGCAATTTTTTGTTCATATCCAACAACACTGAATGGCGATTTATTCGAGCATTGTTATTTGTTTCATCTCCATAGCATACTGCAAGTTGTCACTTTTATCACGGCATTTATTGGTAAATATATATAAATATATATATATATATATATATATATATATATATATATATATATATATATATATATATATATGTTTATTAAATTATTCTGAACATCTTTGGTATTTACGTTTTTCTTCTAAAAATAATAGAGAAACAATCGCCAAATGCAAATTTTACCATTTCCCTAAATAGCAAATCATATGATTTGAGCAACGCAAATGAATACTCACCTTAGTTACATGACTAGAGAGTTGGTCAGACGAATGATCTGATTTCTTTAAAACTGGAGCTGACGATGATTTACTTCCGAAATTTAAAATTAACGTATACGATCGGGGACTAAATGTTGATGATAGCAGAGCAGGAGTGTCATGATTCTGAGAGGTAGGCAATGAATGAGCGCTCAGATTATTCAACGGTTCATCTAAGTCATCGCCAACGAGGTCCATCCATTTGGTCGGCTCATCAAATACCATACCACGGCGGTCTTCCGATGACCGTTGACGTCGTTTGAAGTCCGAGCGCAACACCCACACTTGGTCATCCGTCGTGCTGCTAACGCAATCGCTCGACGAACCATAACAGTGCTGCATATACATCAAATTGTCGTTGGGAGGGTAGTGTTCAATGGCTAGATAACATAATGCAATACAAATAATACAATAAGAGATTTCTGAAATTATTTTTAATCTAAGAGAATGAGTTGCGACTTTGCAAATATAATTTACAATAAAATATTTTTTAAAGCCAGTAGGAAAACAGAGGGAAGGAAGCTTGCAATATTTTACTATGTCTACACTAAACGAAAATAAACTGATATAAAACATCAAATCTGTTATTTTAATTGGACAATAGATTCGATTGGTCGAGAAAATGCTACAATTTAATTTCCATAAGAAGATCGTGATGTCACCCAATATTTACCTCTATCTACACTAGGTAAAAATATGCTTTATATTTCACATCAAGCGTGTTAATTTTTTTATTTGACATTGAATTTTTGATTGGTTGAGAAAATGCCGCAATTAGATTTCCATAAAAAGATCTTGGTCTTACTTTGCAATAGAATTAAGTTAGATTTTTATAAACCTAAAAGCAAACAAAATGCAAGAATTTAGTCTTATAAACATAACACAGACTTGATATTTTTGTTCAATGTCAAAAGTAAAACGACATTTTTTGATTCGAGAATGTTACAGACACACAACCGAAAGACAACATTTTTTCAGATTGTGTTCTCAATAGCCATAATAATTAAAAATAATTACTTTTAAATTTAAATTAATTAACGTGTACGCATGCCCGATGTGGGGATCCGTATTTTACAACGGGAAGTGTAGTACGCTCAGCGCTATTTGCATTTATTCGGCGAGCTGAAGGCATAGGTGTCTGAGCCTGGTACACATATTCTGTAGCATCCTATTTGAATCCGTTTGCAGTTTAAATCTAATCGTCCTTATACTTTCGGAGTTATAGGGCCCCGAAATTTGGAGCCCTCCTTAATACTGCTATCAATTTATTTTATAAATTATCGAAAATTTTAAAGATATTTTATAATTAAAAATAAATATTTTGAAATATTCCATTAAAAAAAATATGAGTATATACATAAAAAAAATCTATAAAAATTATAAGTAATTTTATATCTATAACATTTATACAGATTGTGAATCTAAATGTCAAATAATTTTATTTTTTTGAAATTTAAAATATTCAATATAAATGCTTTCATTAATGTATTTTATCATTTTATCTCATCAAAAATGTGGCTTAAATAGGTTTTCTGCATTAAAAACAACAGGGTTAAAAACTATTTTCTACATAAATTTAAAAAAATATATATTTTCAAACCAAACACGGGTTAACGACATGGATGTTTCTACGTGAATATATAGTAAGAATAGTAGTAGAATTTGATCGAATTATTATTATTATTACTAAATAGTTTGAAAGCTTTTAAGGGTACGTTCACATAAGATTAGTGCGGTTGGTACTGCGTATGCGCTAGATCCGATTGGTTAGATTAATACCAACATTTGGAGTTTGTAAAATTCCGCACTACATCTACACTAAGTTTTTAAGCGAATGAGACACATTTTTGTTTAATTAATTTCTGCACTGCAACCACAGTAACCATTGTGACCGATACTTTAGGATTATAAAAATCCGACATAATTCTATTACGATGTAGTGTAATGTCACTATTTTATTTATGGAAATCGAACTGTAGTATTTTCTCGACTATTCAAATCCAATATCAAATAAACGGTAAATATACTAGATGTTGAATATGAAGTATCCTTTCCCCTAGTGTAGATAATACATACATGTCTTTTATTATTTAGTTAAAGCACTGACCACTAGTATTGCTTTAAATTTAATTGGTGACATATTGAACGTCAAATTATATGATGTTTATAGTTTGCTGCTGGTAACGCATGTCATTAAGTTTATATAATTATCAAAGTATCAAACATTGTTTCCCTCTTAATTGGGAAAAAACTGGGTGATATATTTTTACACTGTCGCTCAAAAGTAAAGTAACATTTGAAAAAGTCACATTCTTTTATTATTAATTAAAAAGTAGAACATATACATAATGGTGTATATTGTAACTCTCTTATAATAGAAATAATTAACTTAAATTGAATTATTTATAAAAATATTACTAAAAGTTATAGTTTCTTAATAAAATCGTTGTTCAAAAGTAGAGAAACAAGTGAGAATTACACAAAATAAAATAAAAATAACACAAAGTTATTAGTAATAGGTGGAAAATAGCCTTTATTCTTGATCACCTCCGCACATCTGTATCTCATAGATAGTAGTAATTTGTCAATTATTTCCTGTGATAAATCTTCCCAGGCGTTCTTTAAGAAAACCATCAGGTACGTCTAGGTCGATATAATGCCGCTAAACTCTGGGCTATTTCTGATAGTGGCGTTACCATCAACTTCGATTATTCAAGCAACCAGTGTTAGAAATCATAGACACAGTATTACAAAATCAGCTATTTTTAAGTTACAATCAAAGATATTCCGTTGAATAATGACTGTTTATTGAATAAAATGGTATTACGAACACATTGTTACAGTTTTGGTCAAAGTTATATTTCTTAATTACATATACTCAAGTCCTATCATGATAAAACAAACCACGAATATTCAAAATTGTGACGAACGATTTTTATAAAAAATAAATTAGTCGGTCCGCAATTGCATAGATGACTGAAAAAAAAATTGAATGCAAAGTTTCGGAGATAAAAAATAAAAACTATAATAAATGGCCTATTTTGGAAATTTTTATTTTTTATCTCCGAAACTTTACATTAAAAAAAACATGCATTACTTATGCAATTACGGATCGACTGATATTTTTTTATAAAAATAATTCGTTACAATTTACTTTTCGAGCTTTAAGGGGGCATTCACCTTTTGCGGATTCAAAAAATCATTTTTTTTTTTCAGAATCGGACACTTTGAAGTGTTGACTATGGGTTTCTGAAGCCGTTTTTCGAAATTGCGATTTAAACAAAACAATGTTTTTGCTCAAACACGGCGTTTTCGCGCGCGTCAGTCTGAAGTTGAAACTTTAAACGCGTTTATCTCGAAACCATATTTTTTAAATTGCGCGGTAGAATATCTCGACAACGAATTAACCGATTTAACTCTCGATAAGCGCATCTTAAAGGTAATAAAATTCTCTAGGAGTTGATCCTCGACGAGGTGTGTCCGACAATTATTAATATTTTTTAAGGCCCGTCAAAGGAGAAAAAAAGCGGCAAAAAATGACACTTTTCGTACGATGGTCGCCATTTTGCTAATTATGGTCCAAATGGACCACCCGAGGGTCAATTCCTAGACAATTTAATATACTTTAAAACCTTTTTTTTTTCAAATAACTGGGACCAGAGTTATGCTACCGCGCGCCTAAATTTAGCTGCCCACTTTGGACCTGGACATCTTCGCCGGGGCTGAACGTACCTGACTTTAAAAAATACCTTATTAAAGAGAAAAGTTGAATAAATACGATACGAAAAACCGCGTGCGAATATCTCAAACGTACCTTGAGAAAAAAAATGTTAAAAAACAGCTTTTTTTTGTTGTGCTCAAAACGTGAATGCCCCTTTAAGCATCAAAAAATTTATTCTTATTTTTATATTTTTTCAATCTAATATTTCTGTCGAGTTAACCCCAAAGGTTCCCTATTGGGTTTAGAGCGGGATATTGGGCTGAAAGATTAACTTTAAGGTCATGTTATTTTTTGTAAATGATAGCATATGATCTTGTAACAAATTTTTGTAGTAAAATCGGTCCATATTACCTTTAATTTGAATTAACGGGCCTATACCGAATTCGGAGAAACATGCCCATACCATGACGCCATCTCCTCTATGTTTTACAGTTTTCTTTTTGTGTACTTGGGTTCAAATTTTTGCTTGCTGGATGTCGCACCCATTTTATACCATCTGATTAAAATAACTTATATTTGCTCTGATCTGAGAAAAGCACTATATTCCATTTTTGAACTGACCAGTTGAGATGATATTTTGCAAACTCAAATCTAGCAATTCTTATTCTTAGGAGAGATGAAATGTTTTTTTGGTTAGCCTGTATCTATACAAACCAACGTTTTTTTAGATGTCTAATGAGTTTTTTATTCCCGTTGCTGATGCAAATGGGTTCTATATCACAATCATTTTTATGTTTCTATCAACAAATTTATCGGTTTTTCGGAATCTGTCTGATTTTGGTGGAGAGATATAACTTTTTCTTATATTAAAATTACAATAGTTTTATTAATTACTGACCGATGATGATTTAAATGTTTGGCAATCGATATTTGTTTCTCACCACCTTGTTTTTTTTTACTATCAGATTTTTAATATCATTTGACAAATAAACTCCTTGAGGCATTGCTAAACGTTAAAATTAGCCTCTAAACACAAAATAAATACCACTGCAGTACTAACTTGTTAAATATAATAAATTCAAATAATGTTTCTCATTTTGCCCCCTACAAGTTTGAATAATTTTAATACAGCATCCACAAAGTGAACATTTAAATCTTAACAAAATACAATTGTACTTGTGACAATAAAGTTTTAAATAAATAAAATACGTACAAAAAATGGTTTGTTTCTCTACTTATGAGCGACAGTGTATATATATATATATATATATATATATATATATATATATATATATATATATATATATATATATATATATTACAAAAAAAAATCATGCTGCAATTAGATACATAATTCATATAAGTGTTTCAAAGTTACAAAACTGAATGAATAAACAATAAAATTGAATGAACACTTACATATCTTTGGAGTACGAAACTTCGAGTGTCGCATTGTAGGAGATAGGTTTGCTTGTCGCATTCTAGACATCAGCTCCGAATCCGAACTAATGAGATCGACTTCAGTATCCTGGCGAACGATGTTATCAAACGACGATGTATCATCGCCGTGCTCAGAACTCTCGCTGGAACTGTGCAAAGCAAAAGAAGATGAACAGTCCGATATCCAAATGGGACTGGAACTCTGTGACATGGGTGGTGAGGTTTGTGTTGCCGTGTGCACTGCGCCACAGCAATCGTTCACTGTTATCTCAATGGCGTCTTGTAATACCGCATCGTATGATAACGAATCCGATGAGCGATCTTCGTGCGATAGACTATCGCATATATCTCGTTCGGTATCATCGCTATTATCATCATTCGAATTGTCAATTGTGGTCAGCATGGCTCCCTCGTATATACACTGATCAGAAACCTTTATTATTTCTTCCTGGAATTGTGAATAGAAAGAAAATATTTACTGCAAACGTCAACGACAAGAGTATAAATATGGGTTGCTCTTTGCTAAGTCACGGAAAGAAATGACCATAATTTACATAAATTCTTCTTAGAAAATGAAGGGAACGCATATTATGTATTCGCAAGAATTTAGTTGATTGGTCTTTAGTTAAATCAATGAAGGAATATATTTCAACTAACTCAAGCATATGGACACATTGTGATTTCTGAAAAATAGGTTGATTAAAGATGGTAATTTATGGCCATCCAAATATACAGCATATTTTCATATTCAAGCTCTTTAAAGTATGCTTTATACTCGAATTTGTTGTATTAATAATGCTATAAATCCATGTAATCCACGTGAGCCCTTAGACATTGCGTATTGTTTATACCCGCACTGTTTCCGTCCTTGCTAACAAATAACAAGTTTACGAGTCAATTGACGAATTTAATTTTTTAAATATCAATAATTTTGATATAAATGTTAGTGTATGAAGCCGCTAGAGAATAGTGAACGCAATCAGAATGAGGTAAAGCAAAGCATATGAAAAAATAAACAAACAATATATGTGTAAGCTACCAATCAGAATATTACGTCTAAAAAACGACGAGTAACATGGCAGTTGGTCCCCAAGTCCCGGATTTAATCTGATCTGACAAGTGACCTGTGCCCGGTAGCCCTCCAGCTGCCCAACAACAACTATTTAAACGTAAGATCCAGAAAATCTGACGCATTTTGTCGACAGTGATTCATACTGTACATACAAGAATGATGTGGTACATAGCGTGGATTATCCAGTGCATTCAAATAATCGTACTTGTATGCTGCGAAGAAGATTTGGGTACAATGCCGAAATATCGAACGTGTACACCGTTATCTGCATGCAAGTGGTCATCGACAGTACTACAAAAACGTTACGATGTAGACAGTAACACACCATTTTCGGCAAACCGTGGGCGCCTTGGCGACGAAGGGCCCTTCTGGGCGAACAGGGGACGACGTAACGAGCAGCGTCTGGCAGGGATCGTGCAGCCAGATAGTGCTATACGAACGAAGACAGACCCTAAATGGAATAGAAGAATTGAGGAACCGTTATATGTGGAAGAACCACACTGGGTACTTCGAAACAATGCACAACAAGCAAGAAATAAGCTGGTAGCATCTTATTTTAAACCGTATTTTGTAACACGCGGGAAACGACCATCATTCGATAGTCAACAAGATCAAACGCGTCTCGATCAACACAACACTGACACAAATCTCGAAATAACCATTGGCGCAACGGCTGCAGGTGCTACCTGCACTACTAGCGACGCACAATGCGAGGCAAGCAGTTCTAGCAATGAAATTAAAAGCAAATAGCCACCATTCATGTCAATGCAACTGCTGCAGCAGCAGCAGCAGCAGCAGCAGCAGCAGCAACAGCAGCAACAGCAGCAGCAACAGCAGCGATTTGTAGTCAGCGACGCTCGACATTATATTCCAACTGCTTTGTCACGGCACGGTGGTGGTATCGGTGTCGATGTTGATACCGGGACCCAATCGGCTGTTGCTAATTGTAATGCGGAGCGTGGCTTCACGAGTCGGTGGAATGCCGATGGTTGGGTGTCATTCAACTTGGTACAGACGACGCTGGAGTTCCAGTGACAAAACTATCGATGCGATGCACCGTGACCATGTGCATGTGTGTGTTTGTGTGTGTTGTCCATTCCATGACATGTCCATGCGGCGTACATGTTTGGAAATGCGTGCAGCGTACGCGACCTGAACGATGGACAGGTAGCATGAAGTTTGCGGCTATTATGGAGAGGGCGGGCAAAAGCGCGGAATAACAAGAGTAGATTACACACAAATCGTTTGTCCGTACCTTCTTGTGCCTGTGTATGTATAAGAACAATTACAAAAGAACAGACTTCAAAAGAGTATTTTTCGTTGCACCTGCACTTTTTGTTTAAGGCAAACAAAATTGTCAATTTACTATAATAACATAAACTGAATTAAAGTTCTTTTAACAAATGAATATTATGGATTAAAAATTCTTCTACTATACCCGTTATTTACTATGATTATACTAACACTTCAATCCTTTAAACCCAATTGTTTAAAAAAGTCCCGAAACATTATCTAGTCTTTGGTATTTTCATTGCATATTAGGAAATATCGGATCTTTTAAATGTTATTTTAGTAATATATATATATATATATATATATATATATATATATATATATATATATATATATATATATATATATATATATATATATATATATATATATATATATATATATATATATATATATATATTGCAATCAATTGAAAACGAAATAGATAGATAGTTTTTGAAACTTAGTCAAATCACGAATTTAATCATTATTTTGGATTTTAAAAGAAAAAATATGTTGGTATATAAAGCGTTGTCGACTTTATACTTTTTATGAATGAATATATTTAAAGGTCCAAATGCAACAAATTTCATTTCACGGCCAACCAAATGGTAACTTGGTCTCTTCTTAGATTGGAAACTTCATGTTGGGCAGGTTGCATCGTGCAACCAAGCAAGCAGCAGAAGCAGTGGCGGCGGTTGCAGTACGGCCGTGTGGATGTGAAGTGTACAACTACTACAGGACGTACACTTCCAATTTCCCACGGTCCCGATGACATCATGCCATCTGTTAAATGCACCACACGTCACATCCAATTGCGTATTCGTGTGTATCTTATCTATCTACTCGTGTTTTTCATATATTGTTTATATGTGTACGGGTTTCAGCGCTAGTGTGAATACGTGCTAATTTTAACCGTCGCGCGCAAACACACAACGCGTTTTTTCCCCGACTTTTTAGTTAGCAAAAGCCGCTACAGCTACATATGCTGATTGACACTGCTTGTTGCTTCATTCATACAAGCAGGACCGTACACATTATACAATACTCAACTGATTCGAGTTTGCAGGCAATTTCAAAAGGCCTGCAGTTTTTAAATAATTACATTCTGTATAATTCCATGCGTAAAACAAGTAGTATGCTCTATATACTTGGTAGATTCAATCAATGTTTGTTTTGCTATGCAATTAAAATATTTGAAGAATCGCATCAATAGTTTTGTTATATTAATTGATGCATAAACTAGACTCATATATTTAAGTATTGAATCAAATTAGGTCGTTGTTTAATTTTCTGTTTTGGTCTGTAAACATTTTATCTTCTTCAAATAGTGTTAATAAATAACATATTATTCGATTATTTAATGAAATTCATTTTGAAACTTAATTGCTATTGCGCAGGGATGGCCAACAAGTCGATCTGCGTAAGTTATCGGACAACCCTTTAACTGCATAGTGTTCTTATCTCTCCTCTCACCATCAAACATAAAATGCCGAAGGTAGATCGCGAATCATTGTTAATCTATGAATGAAGTCGATCGTAATGACAAATAAGTTGGCCACCCCTGCTATAGCGTAATCATCTTAAAGTTGAAAGGATTTGTAAACCAAAACTGTTATTGATACAATTGTGGAGGCGTTGGAGGTGGTAGATAAATCGGTAAAATCTTAGAATATCAACCAATAAGAGTTGTGGTGAGAGACATGTGAAATTGATTACAACATCTACAACTTTAAAATGAATACATTATAGCAGTGGTTCTCAAACTTTTTCGGTTCCCGCCCTTAATATATCAGTTGCAGTGCGTATTTGGAATTTTTCGCAGTTGGAGAATCACTGCACCATAGTATTTAATACACAACATTAAATTTTGTTAACTACTCACTAAAATGCCAAAAGCAACCGTTTTAATACCTATTATTCAAGGATTAGCTAAACATAAAGAAGAAATCCAAATGTATTCGTGTAAGTATATTTTAATGGATTGTTGATCGCGTGTTAATATATAATTTACATCCGGAAAAGGGGGAATGTCAGGTGTACACCTCTGCACACAGATGCCTTTCCTGCTGAAACGCTTGTCAGGATGCCGGACCGTATCGAGTTATAACGCAACGTGCCGTACCAGGGCGTACTCTATCAAAAATATAGTACGCTACGGCCGTACCCGTACCGTGCCGTACGTTGCATTGCGTTGCGACTTTGTGTTTTGTAATTTGTAGCCCGAACAACACAGCCGGCAGCAAATTGTTTTTCATTTTATTTGCCAAGGAAACAGAAACATTGTTGATGACATTTTTATCAAATATAATTCTAAATATTTGTACAAATATCTTCTGACAATGTGTACCATCCAAACATTACGTGTCATAGATTGAAAAAATAAATAAAATAGACATATCCGAACGATTGATTATATATATATATATATATATATATATATATATATATATATATATATATATATATATATATATATATATATATATATATATATATATATATATATATATATATATATATATATATATATATATATATATATATATATATATATATATATATATATATATATATATATATATATATATATATATATATATATATATATATATATATATATATATATATATATATATATATATATATATATATATATATATATATATATATATATATATATATATATATATATATATATATATATATATATATATATACTATCCCTCATAATTCACATTAATAATTCATATGGTATAATCGATGGTAAAATGTGAACAAATAGTTATAATTTATGTACATACTACATGTATGTTATCATCGGATAATGTTTGTAAATGCAATTCGAAGAAGGAGGAAAAACAACAGTGGAAAAAGAATAGATGCATGTTTGTTGCGACGTAATTTAATGGCGAATATTCGCGATATGCTACTAGCAAATAGTTTGCAATAATTAGAAAATAAAACGAAGTGATGTCACTAATCACATTATCACGTAATTTTAACAATGTAGAAATGTGTCGTACTCGTTTTACACTTTGCTGGGCCACATTTGAAATAAATAGATACATTACAGTAAAAAAATGTCGAGAAATAGAAACATAATCTCATATTGATAAACAGAACGCGCAAATCTCACCCAAATAATCTAATGAAAATTTGACTCAAAAACTACCCTAAAATCGACGATATATTATTTGACAATGTTTTTCATGAAATATCAGACTTCAGATGTGCCCAGCACGCACAGAACAGAACATATTCTATATTCTTAATTTGTGATGTAAAAAAATTGAAAGTAATCAAAGTAATGAAAGATTCTAGTGACGTAGATCGAGGCTAATGTTGCGGTATTTGATGATTGTGTAAAGTAATTTTGTGTGTTTTATATTTGTGTGGTGATTGGTGATAGGTGATATTGACGCGGGGTATTGGGGGATAATGGCCTAGCTCAATACGCTACTCACATTTACTTTCTCCAAATACAGTTCTAACTCAAGGTAAGGGTCCGGTCTGGGTCTGGGTCTGGCCACGGCTGGGCGCTGGGCCTGGCTCATGGCTGGTTTCCGAACGGCGCTAGTTGTCATAGGCGTCGACCAATTGTGGACATCATCCGAGCCACCGTTCTCGTTGGTGACATTATCCTGTTGATCATTATGATTCTATATGAATTAAACAAGCACAAACATGACAACATCAACACTAGCTTTTTTATACCGCTCCTCATCAAACATGCGTAACATTTATTCAAATTACTAAACCAGAAGTATGACAAAATCATCATAACAAAAAAACAAAAAGAATTAACACATCATTATTTATTCATACAGTGACCGTATTCAATATGCTTTTATACTTTCAGTTTTTATTTATTGGCGTACATAGACTTTTGTTTGAAAATCCTACAATTATTAAGAGGATCGGAAAGGTTTTGTATACTATTTTGTGTGATTTTCTATTAAATGTTGAGATCGAAATTATAGATGAAACATTAACAACATTTGTTGCATTTATAAATATATCAAAGTGCTAATATTTTATGATTATTATCGTTTCTTCAGCAACATCTCTGTAGCTTGGGGAAAAAAGGACTAATGTCCAAATTCACTGATTTTAATCATACTAAAAATGACTAAATCAGCTCTTACCAAACATTTGTAAAATGAACAAAGTATAGATTTATCTCTATGAACCTTAAAAACATTCAGATAATTACAGTTACAGTTAAGAATGTAAATGTTGATTGTCAGATTCTAATAGGATGGTTTATCCCTCAGTTTTGGATTGAAATGTCTAATTTCTAAGGCAACATAATACGATGAAAAGTTGCATGTTTTTCGACGAATATATATATATAAATATATATATATATATATATATATATATATTTGGATTCTGATAAGAAATGTATGTTAAGAAATTTTTTTTTGATTCCAGCATGTTACAGACACACGTCCAAACACTATAGATATATATATATATATATATATATATATATATATATATATAAATAATATAAGATTTTCAAACCTACCATGTTACGAGTAAATTATAGACTTCATGTTTCACGACACAATACGAATGAGTACAAATTAAAAAAGGAAAACACTTTTTGTTCTTTTATTATCTAAATTACAAACATCCTTAAGGATTGTTCCCAGATAAAATTAGTAATTAAGCTTAGAAATTATAAGTAATAATTCCAGTTTGTTGTATGGCATACAAGGTTAACGTTCACAGCAACAAAATTATCATAAATTGTGTTGCTTGGAATGTTAACATTGCTTGTCATAATACAAACTAGATTGTTATTTGTAATTTTCTAAGCTTAATTACTAATTGTTTCGCTGTGAACAATCCTTTAATCAAAATATAGACAACATTAATTTTATAAATGGAATATATTTTCATAAACTAGTTATTTAATTTTGCAATTAAAACTAAGAATTAAAATTAATTTAACGAATACAGTATATGATGTATGCTCAGTTTTTTAAATTTTTATAATAAAAAAGCGTTCCCACGAATATATATATATATATATATATATATATATATATATATATAAAAAAAAAACAAGTATAATAACAGATAATGGACAGTGGCAGAGTGAATTTATTCGATCCTTAAACAAAAGCTTAAAATATGTTTATGCAAGGCACGACTTCGCTATTGAATATTTCCATATTTCTAACAATAGGATTTATGAGTTATGCCGCAGGATGTGTCATGTTATTTGTGGTCAAAACTAGAAAAATTATTCGTATAACGAATCATTCATACAACGTAGATACGTAGACTATATAAAAAACGGGGTAAACCCAATATCTTTAATACAAGCTATCAGTTTAAAAAAAATATCTGAATTCATTTTTAGAATAAATCGTCTACGGGTCTTAATAGCTTATGTATATAATTTTAGAAATGACAAAACACAAATTTGTTTTGTTGTCAAATATTAAATAATGTATATTCGAGTACGATTGTTATAACACCCTTGTGCACAGCAGAGTGGCAGGCGAGATAGAATAATCTAAAAATACATTGCTCAATGGTGTTCTAGCTGTAACGGACTTGCGGTAGCGGCAATTTTGACGTAAATTGTCGCTTGGCAGACATGAGCACATATTTAATCCATGAAAAGGAGATGATCAGTATTAGTGTCTCAGGAAATAATAAATATTGTGTAGAAAGTATTTTAAAAAAATGTTTTTACCTGTTATATAGTGCGCGTATTAGTTTTTGGAAAGTGTGTAAAAACACCGAATTTTTTAGCGCTATAATGCTCCTTAGCAGCAAACACTTATTTGGTTTTCACGAATAACAACGATTATCTTTCATTCATGCACGCACACACACACACACACATAACTCTACCACATTTTCAAATATAAACTGACCAATTTACTCGAAAAATAATAAACAATAAAATGCAATCAAAATATATAAATATTATATCGTCGTGTTGGAATTAAAACACAAAAATCAACAAGCAGAAACGACACAACTAATTATAGTATTATATCTTTTATGAGCAGTTTACCTAATTAGAAATAATTTTCAATGGTGTAAGATAACATAACGATAAAATTGTTTTCAACATAGAAGTTGGTATGACATGTTAGTGGATTTCAAAATTACGTCAGTGTAGAAAAAAAATATCATTGACCACAATCCTTAGCAATTTAACACAAAAACTGTGAAAATACTGTTCAAATATCACAGAACATAAATAAAAACTTCAAATATTTGCATTGAATAATCTCATAATATTACTGATATTTGGTACATAAATATTATGAAACTTAAATAAATAATACAAATATAAACAATTATTAAAAACTGACCAATGATGTCGTTTTTCCAATAATAATAAATGTTCAGGATGCACTATCATCACACAATACATAACCACAATTCACAACTGGTAGAAACACAACCTGATTAAACACAAATCATGAAAATTCTCATAAAAGTGTTAACGTTAATCATCAATACGCATAAATTGTTAAAATAGAAGACAGTTTGTTTGAAACTGACTGACTGTCTAAAGAATTACACCACGCACAATCCCTATGACACATCGAATGAACTGTGAATTACGATTCAAAATAAATAAACCAGTGGCGTACCGTACATCCGCTTAAATATATATCCGTGTATATATTTGCTTGTAGATACAGAATGAATTACGGAAATCGCTGTTTTCTGATAACGTATTTAAAAATATCGAATAAATCGAAATACACGTGTGTAAACAGCGGGAATGAAATAATATGCACACGGCACTGTAATAAAGTGCGGGTAATTTGAATAATAGCACTGTAAATAATTACATTAAAACAGTAACGGCGTGGATTGTGTTTATGAATGAATGAAAATGAAAGTACAAGTGTAATAAAATATAATATACAACGTAAATTATTAAGAATATATTTTATATAATATAATTATATTATAAAAAGTAATATAATTTAAAATTCCAAAACATACTAATATAATTTTACTCTTGAAAATGGCAGTGCAATAATTTATAAAATAATGGATATATGTTAATAAATGCTATATAAAAATTAAGTTTTATTCTAGTTGTTCAGTTCACTACCTTAATTCAGAGTCACAGCACCATTTTCACATGATTGTCATACTTTATAATTAGTTTTTTTTTTTTTTTTTAGATATAATTCTTCACTCACAATAATTACACTCTATCTACATGTAAAAACATACTATAGTTCAAATTCAAGCCTTGTTATTCATTGTATCTGTTACAATATAACATATATTTTATTTTCTATTATTTCTTTTATATATATATATATATATATATATATATATATATATATATATATATATATATATATATATATATATATATATATATATATATATATATATATATATATATATATATATATATATATATATATATACGAAAATGTAACAATAAAGAAAATTCAAAAATACAAGAAATGTGCACAGTAAGTTTTCGCAGAGTAGACAGAGCAAATATTGCTAAAGGTTTTCTCATAGCTACACCTAATATAATTAACATTTGTTGATTCTATAACAAAGTCGTTCGTTAATCTTCTTTGAAATAATACATACTAATTCGTATACTCTCACGTAAAAATGAGCATCAACTAGCAGCCATATGTGCACAACCATTATTGATATTATTTTTCAACCGTGAACAATTCGTATCATTTAATTAATGTTTAATTTTTTTTTTTTTATATTATGCATTAAAGTGGCTTCAGAGATTCGCAACGTGGAGACATTCTAACACGAAACAACTATTAATACATATAGAAATACGCGACGAAAGTGATGACGTTACCAACGTATAGAACGACCCAACACTTTCAATCATAACAAAAAAAAACTGTCTGTGTTTTAACATATTTTTGACAGAGTTTAGATTGATTAATATTGTTTGCTCGCAAATTAACGGTGTATCGCTTATAAAAGATATACGTTGCGTTCATATCATACTCCTCTCTCCATATATTATGTATGGTGCGATTCTGAGCCAGTCTATAAGGAGAATCAGTAAGATGTTGAAAAAGCTATAGTTCTTTAATGGAGACATATTTTAGTATTATTAATTACACATATCATGTATTATGTTCGATATATCTTAAAGAATCAGTTTAGAAATGATTTACAATTCAATTAAAATATATATTACACTATCAATATTTTACGGATTGTACTTACAGATGCATACATTTGCTCAGAATTGCACCATTAGGTATACAATCAAACCTCGGTTCACGAACTTAATTCGTTCAAGAAGTCGTCGGTAAACAGAAATTATTTTTTCCATAGGAATTAATACAAAATTGATTATTCCGTTCCTGGATCCCAAATGATTGCTAATTTAAAATTTTTACAACCATAAGTTCAAATGATGATGAGGCGTTCATGAATCGAGGTTTAACTGTATATTAATAGTTCTTGTATTATGTAAGACGATGCACTACGCAAACTCTTGTCATCTTGTAGCTCGTTAACTACCATTGAATTCATAGAATATAATCACAGATATAACAAAATATAAGATAATAAAATATTAATTTATTTTAGTGTTGTAAATGGATAATTGACCAGTTAAATATAATATGATCGCATATTTATTATGTTATAAAACTTAACAAATCTGACCATAATCAACAAAATCGTAATTTTGGAATTCACTTACAGAATATCAAGACAACCAAATTCGAACGCATGTTTATTTTATATACAATTGCGTATCTTAACTTAGAAACTTAACTACAAAATACCTGGCCATCTGTTAAGTTACCAAGCTCGATCGTATTATTATCTGCTTTTCACTTTTACTTTTCTTAGTTTAGGAACTTGGTTACGGGATATCTGTGTTGCGAAACCAAGCACATGTTATTTTAAAGGTAAAGGCAGAGTTTCAAGAACTTGGCTAGACATTCGTTACCATAAATAACCAAGAAAAACTGTACAACTGAGAAGGTTTTGGAATTAATATATTTGCATTTTTAAATTTCCCATTATTTCTAAATTTTGCATTATTTTTGCGTTATAAAAATATTTAACTCGGTTACCGAATATTCTAATTTATTCTGAAAGTGATACCGAGATCTTACTAAAGAAAAAATCCTACTTAAAATGGCACAAATCCAGCAATTTAGTATTTAAATTAATAATAAGTTAGTATAATTGTTCACGTTTACTGCTAGTGACAGTTTATCACTCACGAATATAAAAAAAAATTGAAGTTTTGGCTTCAGTTGCCTGTAAAATATAATCCTAATATTTGTTTCCCTATAACAAGTTCATTATATATAATAATAATTTTGTTAATATACCGTCTCAAACAGCTGCCAATTTGTATTTGTTCATCGTTTTAAATAAATATTTCTATAAAATAATACAAATTTACCTAAAGCTCTAAATGCTATAAGGCACGTGATTTACAACATTTTGCGTTCATGAATGAATAAATCTTATTCGCATTTAGAATATTTAACATTATATGATTTATAGCTCCAAATTGTCCATGATTTAAAAAAGTTATAAAAAACAAACAAAATGGTGTCTTTGGCTCATATGAAAATAAAACATATATAACATGATTCTTTTGCGTTAAGTACATACTTTAAATTAAAACGTAGTAATATTCATAAATTTAAACATATTATACATTAACCTAATAAACTATTGAAATAATCACAAGTCTTTTAAAATGGAATGATTATGTTGTCTAACCAATGGTGGCTGATAATACAAATGTTGGGGATGAGCGAACATGTTCACTTTTGTAATTTCTCATATTAAAATATAAAAAAAAATATATATATATATATGTAGAGTACAAAAAAATTAAAATATATATAGTGGAGCACCCCATATTTTAGGTAAGGCACTTATATTTTAAAGTAGGTATTTTTAAATTTTACTGGGGTAAATTTTTATGAAAGATATTAAATTGTAAAATAACTCATATTTTTTCTAAGGAGTAATACCTGTATTCGGAGTCAATAATTTATTGAAGGAAGGCACTCTTGATCTTAGGGTGGGCACTTACATTTTCCGAATAGGCCCTTATGTCGTCACTTCACCTAACATGAACGTTTAAATCTTTGTTTTGAAATGTATTTTTTTTAAATATAATTAAACGTTCAAGTTTCTTCGATAAATATTTGAAAATGCACAAATAAGTTTTTTCTTTCTTTTATTCTTTAACACCATGATTCTTCACCGCCATCTTGGTCATCGTCGTCGCTTGGTTCTTCGCCATACATGTCAGCAAGTTTTCTGAATCGTGGTCCGAAATTCGATAGATAATTAAACTTGAGATCTCCCTCATCCGTGCAAGAAGCGAGCGAAGATAGTGATGAACGGGACGTGTTCCCATCGCCTTCGTACGCGTAGTATCTGACGTCATCAAACGGATTGCAATCTGGGTCTTTGTCAACGAGATCTTTTTTATCCTCCAGGAAACCACTGATGTCTGGAACTGTGTCCGGAGCTATAAAATAAATACTATTATTATAAATAGTTACTATTTAAACATTTGGTTTTGAAAATGTTACCGATACACGACTTAAGGTTGCCCACCTGCTACATCATACAATTAAATGTTTTTTTTTTATTAGCAATTTTATATTAGTTTATTATGATTACTTCCGTGAAGTAATTCCGTTAGTAATTCTATATTAATTTATTATAATTACTTCCGTGAAATTTCAATCAAATGTTGTCGCTAGTTGCTAAGATAATAATTTAAAAAATATCTCTTAACCTGCCTGGAGACTGATTCTGAACTTATTACCTTTGACACGGGAGATAAACGATAACGTATTACACCCCGTACGGGTGTTAATGTCCAAATACTGACCTCAAAACCAATATAACAAATATTATTTTTTACACCAAGGGTCAGACTTTTTACTCGTGAGGGTTTTAAGCTTACACAAAGGATTTCCTCATATGCATGTTCCGAATGCTTGATCGTGACAAACATGCAAGCTTCACCTCTATGTTAAATCCCATAAGAAAAAATATCAAGGCGGCCACAATTTCATTTTTTGACGACACACTTTTGTAGTCCATTGAAAAAAGACAATTTAAAACTAATAAATAGACGCACACACGTTCGTTATGAAGTGAAATTTATAAACAATATATATATAGTTCAGTGAGTGCTATCAACCGCTTAGCTCTGACAGCTATAATTACATGAAGTTCAACCATAAAAACGATACGGAAAAATATTATTAATATATTTTAACATTAAATTGTTTAAAATATTTCATAATGTCAATACTTATTATATTTATTATATTTTAATTAATGTTTAATATTTTCAGAATATTTTTATTTTCTTCAATGTAAAATTTCTCACCCCCAATCATAGTAGGTGATCAACTTTAAGTACTTTATCAGTTAAAAAGTGAAATTTTACCTCTGCCGTATAAACTTTCTTTCTGTTTAAGTTGTGGTTCATCAAAGAAGTTCTCGCGTCGCAGAACATCCAGATCGAAGCCAGTATCCACTTCGCCGCCGCCCTCATCCTCGTAATTAATAATATTCTCTCTGATGTCATCCATTTCCTTATCATTGTAATGATCGTGTTTACGTCGATGTACAACCACAGCCAACAGCAAAACTAATAGAATATGTAATAGTTAATAAAATAGTCACCCACATATACACATTTGAATAATTAAAGAAAATATATGCAACTTACTTAATAGTATGGCCAGACAAACAAGTAACGCAACTAAGAAATTCGAATCAATGCCAAATGTAGCTGCACTTGCTGTTAAACCATTGCAATTATTGTTCACATTCTTGAAATATCTTGGAAATCCCAAATCGTAGGTCTGAAAAATAAAAATTCTATATATTCAATCGATTAAATTTCGCAGTGGTTATTATTTAATTTTAAATAAATATAATTTTGCGCAGACTAAAATTAAAATACATTACCTTTCCGTTGTATGTGAGATTATGAATACATCCGTTGAAACCAAAATCACTCGGAGTATAGTTCCAGGACATTTGGGAAGCAACTTTGCGCAGATTAATAACTGTACCACCGACTTGAAGTGGACCATTTACGTTCAGTGCTTTGTGCGGACCAGGAACTGGAGCTAATTTCACACATGTACTCAAAATACAATTATCGACTCGTAATTCAACGCTCTGTAAATAAAGAATTTGGATTTGGATTAAAGTGAAATAATGAAAAAGATTATAAAAACTTACAGCTGGTTGAAAAATAATATAGATAAAATGAGGATTTCCATCGTTTAATTTCTTGTAGGGATTTTCAAGTCGTGTTGTACCAGAACCATAATCTATCATCAAAACCGGATATCCATTTCTTATCTCCAATGACATGAAATCTATGTATTCAACAAACAATGAGAAACCCTGCATGGAATAATTGTTTAATTATTGTTTGTTACCTTGAACTGGAAGTAATCGATTGTGAATTAATGGACCGATGTAAAATATTAAACCATTTTCTTGAATTGTTGTAATTTCTAGGGATAGTTCGGATATGTTACACGTTTGAAATGATGGATATAATGCATATCCACTGCCGAAAAATCCTATGCTCAATGATTCACAATGTGGACCACCCAGACCTAGTAAATAAAGCTATGTATCAGTACTCAGTACCTGCTAACTGCAAAGTAGAAACGCATAGTGCTTCATCACAACGAATCCGATCACAAATAAAATTATGTGCAGATTTTCACTGGTAAATATTATGTATCGAATTATATATTTATTTTTATAACAAATTACCTTCTGGACAATCGCAAATGACTCCTTCGATCAAATTACCGCCATGAAGGCAATATGGTTGTTCATGAATGTTACAAGAACATTTGGGCTCTACAATCGCCGATATTCCGACAAATGAAGTTCTATTTGTATTTACAACATAAGGTACATCGGATACATTTAAATAGTTTGTGCATGAAAGGGTCGGGCATACATTTTCGAACATACATTCAGCAATATTTGCCATCTGGATATCGTCTCCTAACTGCAAACGACAAAATAGATCATACGTATACTTAACATTAGCGACACGCAAAACCACAATAATATTTCATTAAAAATTAGAAAACTACTGTATTATATAAATAACAAAAGATATTACCTTATCTTTTTCCAATGTGGCCATAGTGTCTAATTTTTCTGGCCAATAGTACGGGGAACCATGGGCGGAGAATCTTACATCAAGTAGCGTCTCATTGGAATGGATAGGGGAATGTAATATACTTAAAATGTCCAGGTTATCCATGGACACATTGTAAATATCGCATAACCGACGACGTAATGTTTCCCTTACACTTACACCCTGCAATAAAAAACAAACAAAACATTCGAATAAAACATTTATTTTTAACGAATTCGTCGCTATGTAGAATGGTGTCAGTGTTGGTGGCTGATATTGTCTAGTGTACCTAGACTAGCCCTGTCACTTTCTCTGTATCTGTCTGATAGTGATGGCCGGAGGTTTACTCACATTCGGAGAAACGACACTGCCACCGTTGTGTATGTACCTAGGATACGTTCGGCATTAAAATCTATCGAACTCTCAAAGCTACTCGGTCACGTGATAGAATCTTTCATAAGCCCGATAGATTGGCAGCTATATTCGAACGCTAGCGAATGAATTGTGCGTAGCAGTGTGAAGTATTCTAATCTAGATTGATATACAAATATTCTGTAATCTTCGCATGGTTAGTGCAGTCAAATTGAAAATGAATAGACAATTCGTGATGTTCAACTAAGACCATATTTGAATTTTCAAAATTGCACATCAGACATTTATAAACTGTTTCTTCTTTTTCATTGTTCATTTTAAAATAAATGCATCATTTAAAACGATTTCAATATGATGAAAATGATCTTGTTTGCTTTCATACTCTTTTATACTCACATTTACTTACTACTACCCTTATGAACAGATTCCCCATGCTTTTCAATCACACGCAAAACTGTGCTAATTTGCAAAATACTGAGCGCTGTTACCATTATGCACAAAAAGCTAGCCTAACCTAAGAACACAACCTGTGAACATGTGACAGAGAAACCGCGCAACGCAAATAGATCGAGCAACGAGCGCTTGAAGATAACTGAAAGACACAGATCTGCTCGATCTGATCTCGTCTGTGCCAATATTCGAACACTATAGTTAATCTAGCGCGGTTGAATGTCGAACGTACCCCTAGACAGAGAACCCTGTGTAACCAGAAAAGCTGCCGACGCACCGTTTACCGGAGTAATCACAAGTGAATAATTGGTTGTGCGAGACGGGGATTTATCCCGGAGAACTTCTATTTTGATAAGAAAATCTAGCATAAAATCAAAGCAATAAACGACAATTTGTGTGATATAAATTCTAAATAAAACTAGATTGGTAAGGGTAGGAGTGAAAAAGTATTGCCATAAAATGAATATTATTTACCTGTCGAGGTGCATCAATAAATTCTTCAGCTTCTCTACCATAGAAGCGAATGGAACCTGATTTATAAATAGCTTCGTCGGGAATTTCTTTAATTGTAACCGTTACAGTAGCGGCAACTTCATGGTGTGCAATTTGGTAAGATTCTTCCACAACGCGAAATATGAGTTTGTAACGGCCGGGCTGTGTGCCGGTGAACAATTTAATATTACCAGTGTCAGAATCCAACATGAAATTCGGATGTGATTCATTTGCCCAGTAAAATCTTTTATCGGGTAGATCCCAATCATCCGGATCTTCGACATATACGCGACCGATTATCGTATCTGGCATGCGGCCCTATTATATTATAACTAAATAAATAAAAAAGTAAAAATGAATTATAATAAATATCATACCCGGTTGCTATTGACGAAGATATCACTGAACCCTTCTTGCATTGGATTATCATTTCTATCCCCAATGATAACTTTGAGCTTACTGACACCAGTTAGTTTCGGTTCTCCACTATCCGTAATCGCAATGTAAACATAGAAATTCTTTTGCACTTCTCTGTCAAACATTCGCTTCGCATATAGTTGATCATCTTTAATATCGAAGCTCTCTCGTATTTGTTTAGTCGAATTTTCCGCTAATTCATAATGGAATGGTGGACCATTTTTTGTTTCATCATCATTGTCTCCAGCCGTTAAAGTCACGATTGTATTGTCCGCAGTGTTAATATCAATATTTTCGTACCAAACAACTTCGGTGATTTTCAAGTATGGAGCATTGTCGTTGATGTCGTTCAAGTGGATAATGAATATTTCTGAGGCAGATTGTGATGTTGGCCCAGCGTTTTCATCGTGAGCTGTAACAACTGCTTGCCATTCGGCGCTTCCAAATGGGGGATCTCGGTCTAGTGTCTTAGTAAGGCGAATACATCCTTTAGCGTCAACGCTTAAATATTGTTCGCCTTCGACTGGTTTGACACTATATACGATATTTTGGGGAGCGTTTCGATCGCTAATATCTGGATCGTACGCCTGAACTTTCACTAAACAACCAGGCACCAATGTTTCTTCGTCGATTTCCGTTCGATTTTTAAAATCTATAAACACTGGTATCACATCGTTTACATTTTCGATGTAAATTTTCACAATGGCTGTATCATTGAATTTGCCATCATCCGCCAAAACTTTCAACTCATACTTGGTTCGAGTTTCATAATCAAGTTGATTTTTCACCCTGATTTTTCCAGTTACTTCTTCTATTGAAAACGAATCATCGAGATTGCCATCGATAATACTGTATTTAATACTGGACGCTGTATCGCGATCTTCTGCTTTCACTTCTATTACAACTTTATGGATATCGCTCGATTCGAGAATATTATCTGCTACATAAACTGATTGTGTGAATTTCGGAGGATTATCATTTTTATCTTCGATGACAATTCGGAATACTTGTTCAGCACTGTTTGGCTCTGTTGCGTTCTTTTTCAACGCACTCGGCGAATTGTCTTTGGCTATCACTTTTACGTTATAATCATTATTTAACTCGCGATCAAATTTGTCTTTCGTTGTAATATTCCCGGTACGTGAATCTATTGCAAACAAATTTTGATGATCAGCCAATTCATAACTGACAATGTTGTTCGCTTCAGTTCCGTCTAAATCTACAGCTTGTACTTGCATAACAGGCGTGCCGGGTTCTTCGTTTTCTAACACGGTGCCATAAACCAATTCCATGAATGCTGGTATGTTATCATTTACGTCTAACACTTTTATAGTGATTTTTGTTACAGCGCTGAGTAAATCTTTGTTTTGTACTCGAACTTGTAGAGTGTATTCGGTGGTTGATTCATAATCTAAATCGCGACCGAGACGTATGTTTGCCGTTTCGTTGTTCGTGATTAGAATGAAATTGTTTAACTTATTTGTTTGTTCTGTACGTCCGGTTTCCAAAAAGAACAATAGCTCTTTATTGTCCATATTTGAACTGTAATAATATTAATGGTTTAGTTTTATTTATAAAATCTCCAAAATAGTATAATAATAACGATTAGGATTTGGTACACTAACTGCGAAATCTATGTGATTATTTAATATTAGCACTGCTACTCTCATTTTTATGTATATCCTACTACAATGGATTTAGTGAACCAATTTTGTAAAGCTTTTTTCTTATTTTTTCGTCGTTAACAAAGATTAGTAAATTAATGACATATGCAAATGAACGTATCAAAGTAACACAATTAATGCTAAAAAAAGCACAAAACTGAAAATTAAATCATTCAGACGCTTGCACCGCAGTTCACTGTCAAATTTTGTGTATTCACTGTACTGAGTAGTTTACTTAGAATGGTGTTCAATTACTTGCGACTCCACTGTATTTATAAAATAATAAAAATTAAACTTACTCAGCAACGATTGTAGCAATATTTTTCTCGTAGTCTCTGAAATTTTCTTTTAAATAAATAGGGGAATCTTGTACTGTTGTAAATGTTGGGGCTTTCTTATTCGAATCAACAACCTTTATTTCTAATACAGTTTGTACTGAATTCATCGGAGTGCCATTGTCATGGGCTGTAGCTTTTATTTTAAATACTTTTCCAACTGAAACCTTTAAAAAATATATCTTATATTATATATTGATTTGTAAACACTCCTCCATTCATTTTCATTTGTGTATGTCGTAAAATGTATTTAATTATTGAAACCAAATTACACAGTTCCTATATTGTGTATGTTTGTTACGTCATTTATTTATTTCCGAGTATACTTCATACGAATAATAACTTACTTGAAGCAGTGGTTTGACCAAAATAATAACACCAGTAGTTGAGTCAATTTTAAAATATTGTAAATCATCTTGAGTCGTATACGTGACGATACTATTATTACCGTCATCAATGTCTGTCGCTGAAATACGCATAACTTCTCTGTCAACAGGTAAATCTTGTGGTACAGATTCTGAATAACTCTAAAAAAAAAAAAAAAAAATAAAAAAAAAAATGGTTCACCGAATCAATAAAGGGCTAGTTATTTTTGCAATTTAAATATTTACGGTTTTATCAAAAATCGGCGAATTATCATTAATATCTAGGATAGTTATTTTAAATGTGCACACATCAGCGAGTGTTGGGCGGCCGTTATCAGTCGCTTGTACAGTCACATACATTTCTTTGTTGCGTGACGGTTCGTCACGATCAAAGACATGGTTCGTTGTTATTTCGCCCGTTTCATTATTTATATTAAATTTACTCTTCTCGCCATCTCTTAGTACGAATTTATAAGTTAAAGTACCACCGAATTCTGGAGGATCTTCATCTGTCGCGTTCACCTAATATAAAACATATTTTCTTAATGTATATACAAATATTGATATATTAACACGTTGACGGACATTATGGATAGGTGAAGTTGCAAAATTGACATTATAGCTAGTCATCATGGCACGTTACAAAAATTGGTTTGACGGCAATAACCAATTTATCCGTCAACGTATTAATGAGAACTTGAAAAATGTATACGTATTTACAGATAATTATATTGTTTTCGTTATTTGAGGCTATCAAATCAATGTTTAAATGTAAACATAAACACAAAGTATAATGGGTGCATGCTTGGTTCCGTGTTTATGCGGATTCTATAAACGATTTATTGCTAAATATTTTATAATTTTCACTTTTGTATAATGTAATTTTTAGTCAAATTTTTAGCGAGAACAGGATGACAAATGTTTTTACTATATTCCGTAATTGGACCACTGTAACCAGTAACGTATAACATATCGAATATCTCGAACTTGAAAAGTATTTTGAGGATAAATAGCCAGTAAAATTAATTATAATTGCTATTACTATCAAAGTATAATTATTATGGCTCTTCAAAGTCAATTAGAAATGAAATAAATGAGTAACCGGTTACTGTGATCTAAATTCGGAATACATAATTTATAACAAAAATTTTAAAATTTTATATTCATAGCAAAATAAACTAATATTTACTTAGTTATTGTTATAAAATTACAAATATAAAAGTTTATTTGTTTAATATTATTATTATTTGTTAACTATTTATCAATGATTCGGTTTATAAGCAAGTTATAACACTGTTATCTTAATGTTATTTAATGATTCATATTTCATCCACTTATGTATTATCATGCTAGAAGATCACTCAATTATTTGAGTTAACTATGGAAAACTGTGATTTTACGCTACAATTCAACTATTTTTAAACCTTATATGAATTAGAATATTTTCAAATAATTCGAATCTTAAATTACTAGTGGGGTACGTTCCAAAACCTTACTCTATCTAGAGTTCACTCTGAGTAAACTTCTATGCGTTCCAAAACCTTCAGAGCTTCCAGTTTGAGTTAATAACTTTGAGTAAACTCTTACAACTCTACAAGAAGAATTTAGGTAGTATTGACTCGACATGCGAATTAGTTGAATAATTTGAAAATAGTGTAATTCCTTTCCACATGCCAAATGTCATTTTCATCACAATTTCGATCATATCTATCTGAATTATCAGCTATTTCACATTTGTACACATGCCAACTTTATATAAAATTAGCAGCTTAGAAGACTATAATTATTCAAAAGTAATATAAAAATACACCTTCATATTAAAATCTACGCCACAGCGGCAAAAAAAAATTGCTCGAACCAATCAGATTGCTGTGAATTGTAGAGCTACTTCCGCCGCAACTTTTAAAATATTTTTGAGGAAATTTTGGTTCGACTTTGACATTTCGCGGCAGCGGCAATCCTCGGACCTCTCTTTTATTTTATGACATCTCTTTCAAATATTATATCTAGAATCTAGGCATGTGCAATAAAACATTTGCCGGTGGTTGTCGCCTCGGTGCGAATGCCAATAAAAATATTTAGCGGCAGATATCTAACGTCGGTCCGAACGCGCCAGTACTCCACATGCCGTTACAAAACCTAAGTTAACTCTTTGATTATCTGATCAAATTCTACTCAGACTTTTATTAAAGAGTGTTTTGGAACGCACCCCAGCTGAACAAAATCTATTTCAACTTAATTTCACTACAGAGTAAGGTTTTGGAACGTACCCATGTTCAAATATATGTCTCTCATATTACTAAAAGCGTGGTGATATTTATATGCATTAAATTTTGGAGCAAAACCATAATTAATATTTTCTCTACCTTCTTTTCAATCTGGTGCGTTAAAGAAATTAATAAAATACAGTTTTAATATACATATTTTGTTTTAAATTCAGGTAGATTAGATATCTATATCTAATCATGTATATTCGTGATTTGATTGTATCCGGTTATGAATATCTAGATAATTCAAGAATCTAAATTACGATATTTTCAAATCCAAATATTTCATTAATAGTCCTAATGGCAATATAATTTTGTTGTTATCTAAATGAATTTTTCTTTTGTACACTTACTTTCATCACAAAAGTTCCACGCTCCTCTTCTTCTTTCACGGTTGGATTGTAGTTGGAACAGTGAGCAAAAACGGGTTTGTGATTATCCTATAGATTACAGAAACAATTATATATATATATATATATATATATATATATATATATATATATATATATATATATATATATATATATATATATATATTTTGTATATATACATATATATATATATATATATATATATATATATATATATATGTTCATACTTGTCTTTTAAAATATATATTTACAAATTGTATTTTCTACTTACGACTACAATATTACGCGTTGAACTAGGACTACGAGCAAGTCTCAACCTTGACGCATCGTCTGTAAAGGAATAAGAAAACATTGCTATTATTTCATATATTGGTGGCGTGCGAAAAGGGCTATTAACTATCATTTTACTTATTTCTTATATGTATTTCACGAGAAATGGATTTAATGACAGTTTCCCATAGAATTTCATTGTTTATTTCTTATACCCAGGGGCTAGAAACAAACCCTTTATAATATACTATTGTTTCTGAAAACATCGACTTATACTAAAAATATGTTTTCTCATACATTTTTACTTTCCAAAGAAAGTATAGGGTTCATTGAAAAAAAGATTACCTTGCCTTTAAGGCACTACACTTGCTGAAATATTCATGCGATAATCAATTTCCCAATATTCCATTTTACGGAATTACTTCCCATATTTATAAATTTTAACTAATTTTCTACAAAAGCTATGACTTATAACTACAAGGAACCGTATCTGTTATTGTAATATTTATGTTAAATTATTACTGTTAGTTATTACAAATTGCATTAATTTCTGACATTGTTTCGTGTATTAAATTCAAATACATATTTCTTTTCATACGTCGCCGTGTACATTACTTCCATTTAAGACTATATATATATGGCCAATTTGGACAAAATGAGGAGAGAATTCAGTATATTAAAACAGCTTTTTTTTTTTGCACACAAGTATCGCCCCTTAAAGGATAAACTCGTTTCGAGGTCCACAAGTACAATTTGTCTATTTTCTTTATATCTGTATGTGAGTCGCAGAACAGCAAAAATTTATAATTGAGTCTCAAGTATATTTGCGAAGAGCAGATTAGAATTGTTGGATTAATTCACACAGTTAGAAGAGGGCCTCGCATTATGCCCTAATCGTTTTTTCAGTATTTCCAAAATGATTGCACTTATAGAAAATAGTTAGATTCAAAATGAACGATAACACTGTATTCACGCTAGCCAATTAGTAATCACGTTTGAGAGATGTAACTCTATTTTTAGCTCGCCGTAGAAGTACCTAAAGCATTCGGTAGTGTGTCTGTAGCATTCTCGAATCAAAAAATTCCATTAACAAAAAGTGTTTGTCTCGTCGTCCTGAATCCAAAACAATATATAACTTATATACTTGGATTTTAGTCGTCGCTCGCTCGTAAAACCAAATTTGTGTGCTCTACTCCTCTGAAGGTACCGGAGCAATTCGCACCAAATCCGCTCGCAGTTTCAATCCTATCGCCCGTTATAACACCCCAAAATATGGAGCCCCCCTTAATACTGTCCTTATAAAAATAATTAAAAGACCCAAAAATTCTACTAATAATGCTAAGATATACTATGTTTACAAGATTTTTTTCATATTGTTAAGAGGAATCCCTATGGTTGGCCGTCCTTACAGGTCGGTGTAAAGGGGGAAGCGCACGAATATCGTAGCGCCATAAGAGCCAATGCTATTTACTACTCAGTTGAAGCGTTCGTTTGACCCTTAAAATACTTGCTAATACATATTTTTGAATAAAAGTTTTAGAATATTCCGGTAGAAAAATAGTCAATGTATGCTTGTCTAGTTTTGAATGTTTAAATTTGTCATCTCAATAAAAACTATAGACATTTAAAAATAGGGTAAATATAGAACAATATAAAAAAAAAATCTAAGCAAAATATTGAAAATCGAAAACTAGAAGCATAGAGCGAAGTATTGGCTATCTGAAAAATAAAAATTTCATTCATTTTAATGGTGTAATAAAGGAGTTTTAAGGGTTCGACGAAACCTTGTTTGGCTATGTTTTGCTATGTTTGCAGCGGCTATGGGAATTCCTCTTAACCCAAAGGCAATAAAAAATTATTAAATATTTAATTTTGAATTAAAAAATATGCACTAAAACCTTTTTATATCTATAACATTTTTTCAAATTGTTAACCAAACGGCCATAATAATTAAAAGCCGCTGCTCGTTTTGCATATATTACCCAAACGCGAGCTGGACGCATCAGTGCGTTGTACGTACCGAATTTTGTTTTTTAAATATTGAAAAATTCTAAGATATTTTGTGTTTTCTTTAAATTGTGAGTTAAAAAAATAATAAACAAAAAAAAATGGAACAATCAATCAAAGAGTGGAAATGTATAAGCGAAAGGATCCTCATAGTTAAAATAGACGATACGGACAACTTAAAAGCAAATCTAATAATAATTTATGGAGTGAGCGAAGACGAAAACAAAGCAAACAAAGACGAATTTTGGGATAAAGTACAACTAGAATTTGAAAAATTGGATGAACCAATATACATAATAGGAGATATGAATGCAAGAGTGGGAAACAACAACAAAGTACTAGAAGATATAATGGGGAAACATGGTGAAACTATCAAAAATAGCAACGGAAATAGACTCATAGACTTTTGTATCATTAATGACTTAAAAATACTAAACACATTCTTTGCACATAAAGAAATACATAAATATAATAGAGAAGAAAGGAGTAGAAACGAGAAATCCATAATTGATTATTTTATAACTAACAATTCACAAAGAAAGGTAGTTAAAGATGTAAAAGTTAAAAGAGGTAGCGAAATTGGAAGCGATCACTATCTAGTTATAGCAAAAATAAAAGCAAAAGAGAAAGAACCTAAATATAAATGAAACAAGAAAGAAATAACAGTAATTAAGACCAGAATAGACAATAACATACGCGAGCAATACAAAAACAAGATAAAGGAATTAATTAGAAATACACCAAAACCAAACATGAACAAGGTGGAAGAAATGTGGGGTGCCTTCAAATACATTTTAACAGAAGCATCTAAATGTGTATGTGGAACAACTCAACACTCACACAACAGAAAACAATCCCACTCGTGGAACGAAGAAGTTAAAGAGGAGATAAAAAAGAAAAAAACAAAAATGGAACAAGTATCTAAGCACGAAGAAGGAAGAAGATTACGAAGAATACAAGTTACAAAGAAAAATAGCAAAAGAAGTAACCAAAAAATCAAAAGAGAAGACATGGGAAGAGTTTGGAAACACGTTGGAGGAAAATTTCAAGGAAAACCAAAAACTATTTTACAGGACGTTAAAAAACTGTAAAAAAGATAAACAAATAACTCTGAAGCAGATAAAGGATAAACAGGGAAGAATAATAAAAGAGGATAACGAAATCATGAAAAGATGGAAAGAACACTTCAAGGAATTATTAGAAGAAAATCAAATTATTAATGAAAGTGAAGAAATCGAAAACACAGAGCTTGGGGACACAATAGAAAATAGTGAAACAGAATATGTTACAGAAGAAGAAATAAAAACTGTACTACAAAAGTTAAGAAACGGGAAAGCGCCAGGTCACGACAATATAAAGGCAGAACAACTAAAATATATGGGCGAAGAAGGAGAAAAGATATTACTAGTAATGCTAAATAAAATATGACAAGTTGGAATAATTCCGAAAGACTGGGAAAAAGCAGTTGGGAGACAATAGAAACTGTAACAACTATAGAGGAATATCGCTACTATCCACAACTGCCAAAGTATACGAGGCAATACTGGTAAATAAATTACGACAGGCAACAGAAGCAACAATGGAGAAAGCTCAAAGCGGCTTCAGGAAAGGGCACTCAACACAAGACCATAGACAAGACCACTTTAAGAAAGATGACAGAAAAAACACTGGGACAAGAAAACAAATTATTTATAGCTTTCATAGACTTGGAAAAAGCATTTGACAGAGTGCCGCGGAAAAGGATATGGCAAATACTGGAGGAAAGGAAAATAAACAAACAACTACTGGCAGCAATTAAAAGTGTTTACAGAAAGACTTACAAATACATAAGGACAGGCAACGAAACATCGGAAGAATTCACAACCACGCAAGGTCTTAGACAAGGAGGAGCCCACAGTGAGCCCACTGCTATTTATAATTTTCCTGGATAAACAGGTAAAAAGAAAAACAAAAAAAGTAGAGGTAGGACATCACAAACTAGCGAAAGTTATGATAGCTGAATGTGCGTTTGCAGATGACCTTGCAACATTCAAATACACTCGTACCTCGGTTAGTGCACCACCGCCTAGTGCACCCCCCGCCTAGAACACGAGCTAATCCTCGCCTAGTACACCGGCGTCACGTCACCCCCCCGAGTTCCCCCCCTCCGACCGTAGTGTCGCGCGCAATGTTACAAACGGTATTCCGAACATTTCTTTCGTGTTTTACGAATAGTTATGATGGCAACTCCTTGTTTTTAACGTGGCCATTAATTTATATTTTAATAGAACTATTTTTTACGTCCATGTTGAACCGACTCAAACATTAAACTCTTATCTCTGCATTATTTGGAAATAATCAATATCCTAGCTCGTTGCGCGTGGTGGGGATAGACCGGCCTCTCCTCAGCCGGTGCACTAGGCGGGGATTTTGAATTTAATGCCGTGCACTAGGCGAGGTACGAGTGTACCTAGGTTCAACAATAGACAATAAAGGGAGGCTTGAGACGGAAATACACAATAGAATCCAGGCAGCGAACAAATGCTATCACGCAACGAACAAAATAATTTTGAACAACAAACAAATAACGAAGAAAATCAAAATGACACTTTACAAAACAATATACAGACCAACACTAATATACGGAAGTGAAACGTGGATAATGAGTCAAAGAACTAATAGTAAAATACAGGCAGCAGAAATGAGATATCTAAGAAAAGTAGAAGGGTGCACAAGGCTAGACAGAATAAGACACGAACAAATAAGAACAAGGTTACAAATAGAAAATATACAAAACACCGTTGAGAAGAAACAATTAGGATTAGTGATGCCGCGAGACGAGACTACGGTAGTCTCGTCTCGTCTTTTCAAGACGAGAAATAGAGTCGGTCTTGTCTCGAAAAATTCGAGACGAGACTTAATGATTAGTCTCGCGTATAATTCAATTCTCTTTTCGTCTCGGCCTCGTTTCTCGAGTCTCGACTTGTCTCGAAAAGTCTTGAGTCTCGAAAAGTCTCGGGTCTCGAGTCTTTTGTTCCGTTAAAATCTTGAAGTCTCGACTCTCGGGTATGGAATTATCTTGAATTTCGATAATTCTCGAATCGAATAAGTCTCAAGTCACGAAAAAGTTTTATTTCTCGAAAAGTGATGATGCTAGTAAGTCTTGAAACTCAAAATGTGCGTGTGTTGAAACAGTTTCGAAACTTAAGTCGGATGCAAATATTCCTATACGATTCAAGACAGTTTTATGTTTATTAACACAGGAATATCAACTTTTGAGGGCCTATAATTCCAGAAGCGCAGTACCTTCATATTATATTAATAAAAAAGCTGAAGTGGCCTTCATTCAACTTCCTTGTTCTTTCACTATCTGTATAAATTCACCCTACGATTGCTACGAAACCTAATCAGTATGTTTTGTTACTAGGGAAACGTAAAATAATCCTTTTCAAAGGTGATTTTTCAGTAAATGGTATGTTCGAAAAAACTTTTTGTACAATAGTTCCTAAAAGTTTTATTATCTTCAACTTTTATATGAATCCTATTTTTTTTCTTTCTCATACCGTATCCGAGCAAAAGGTTAAACTGTTACTTCCGGTTAATATATTATTTCCAAAAATAAAAGATGTACATCGGGGCCATATCAATCTTAAGTTTTAAATATTGTAATCTATTTTATATCTACAAAATAAATTTTATTTAAATAATAACTTTATTAATTTCAAACTTGAAAAATAATTTAACTATTCACTTATATAACTTCTTCAAACTAGTTTCTTGAAATGAGCTTCTGTATTAAAAAATTAGCTAATATTATTCTTACGGGGTACAAATCATAATGAAAGGAGACATGCACCTTATGGGCAGTGGGTAGAGAGAATGGTTTTGTTTACGTCACTACTATTTCAGTCTATTGATAATAGTGCGAGTATGTTGATTTTTGCACCAGAAAGAATCACTCATGTGTCTACCGAGCAAGCACTAAGCGTAATACCAGCAAATCGGCGAATGTATTTAAAATACATTCTGTTACACCTGTCATTTATTTATTTATTTAAAGTCGAAAAAATAATAAGTTTCAATGTATCTTTTGTCTGTACCTTATCTCCTTATTTGAACACACATCATGTCAATTCGAAGTTTTATTATATTCAATTATTAAAATATTCACTTTTTCGCTAACTCATACCATTTTCGGGATTATTGAAAAAGTAGCAAGAGTAAATTATTACTTTTGGTTAAGTTATTATTTTCAAAAATAGGAAGCATTTTCCTAGTTTGAGTTCTTTTTTTAAATTCTCATTAACTGTATTTGCTATAGAGCAATCACAGTGATCACGTTAAAATAAGCATTTTTTTCATAAAATTATTCCCTTTAAAATCCTCTATGGGTTGTGAAAACGTCATTTTCTAAAAGTTAAATTTTCGAGACTCGAGACTTTGTAGCCTCGAGACTTTTTGCGAATTTTCGAGACTCGAGATTTTTCGGGACTCGAGACTTTTTGAGACTCGAGACTATTTGAGACTCGAGAATTTTCGAGACTTGAGACTCGAGTCTCGAAATATTAAGTCTCGTCCCGTTGCAGTCTCGCGGCAACACTCTCGTCTCGTCTCGAGACCAGACTTTTCATACACTCTCGTCTCGAAATCTCGAGACGAAACGAGACGGCATCACTAATTAGGATGGTACGGACATTTAATAAGAATGCCAAAAGAAAGACAAACAAAAATAGTATGGAACGCGAAAGTAACAAGAAAAAGAAAATGGGGAAGACCACAAAAGACATGAGAAAAAATATAGAAGAAATATTAAACAGAAACAACTTCAGCTACCAAGAAGCAAATAAATTAGCTAGGAATAGAATGAAATGCAAAAAAAAATTGTAGAAGATACCATCTAAGAAGAGAAACTAATCTCGACACCCGAAAGGGTAAAAGAGATTTAAAACGCTTATATATAAATATATATATATATATATATATATATATATATATATAATCATATATATATATATATATATATATATATATATATATATATATATATATATATATATATATATATATATATATATATATATATATAATCATATATATATATATATATATATATATATATATATATATATATATATATATATATATATATATATATATATATATATATATATATATATATATATATATATATATATATATATATATATATATATATATATATATATATATATATATATATATATATATATATATATATATATATATATATATATATATATATATATATATATATATATATATATATATATATATATATATATATATATATATATATATATATATATATATATATATATATATATATATATATATATATATATATATATATATATATATATATATATATATATATATATATATATATATATATATATATATATATATATATATATATATATATATATATATATATATATATATATATATATATATATATATATATATATATATATATATATATATATATATATATATATATATATATATATATATATATATATATATATATATATATATATATATATATATATATATATATATATATATATATATATATATATATATATATATATATATATATATATATATATATATATATATATATATATATATATATATATATATATATATATATATATATATATATATATATATATATATATATATATATATATATATATATATATATATATATATATATATATATATATATATATATATATATATATATATATATATATATATATATATATATATATATATATATATATATATATATATATATATATATATATATATATACAGATTGTGAACCCGAAAACAAGAAATAAAATTAATTAATAATAAAATTGAAATATAATATTATGTTGATTGCTTGATTGCAACAAAATATTTTGTACTTAAACAATTGCTATCGTTTTCATGATTGTTTTTATAATTTTATCTCTTCAAAAATATGTAATTATAATTAGGTTTTCTTCTTTGAAAACATCAGTGGTTAAAAAAATGTATTCTGCATAAATATACGACGAGCAGAAGGCATTAGTGCTTGCCACCTACGCTTGTTCTTTCTTTTTCTTAACAGTGAAATAATACAGGCAACAGAAAATTAATGTCACAATAATTGTTTAATTATACAATGTGTAAATGAAATAATTTATAGTAAGAATGTATATTTCATAATAATTATAAATAATTTTAAGCATACATGTTACAATTTATGGTGAAACTGTCGATGTACTGTACTATGTACTTCATCTTCGATTTCGATGAATTTTTTTTTGTCAAAAAATACTACTAAAAATAACAAAAACGGGAAAAACAATAACAAGTGGCGGTTAGATTCGGTTGACCTTGAAGAATATATGATTTGTTTATTTTTATTGATGAGCCGTATTTATAAATTAAAGAGCCAAAACGTTTATTGTTTACGAATAAATATGTTCTAACCGAAAAAGATTTATATGAATCGTGTACTTCATAAACAGTTGTTTTATGCAAAATTCATTTACATTCATTATTAAACACCAAGTTCGATTTCCAAAATTCTTTTACAGAATTCCAAATAATTGACACAGGAATAGTTGAATTTTAATTTTATATGTGTACTAATAATACACGGAATACACATAAAAATACACTGCGATGTAGTTATTTCAAATTTGAAATTAGAAATATAAAAGTTTTGCCTGAAATACGTTAATTATTTACAAGTTAAAAAACAATACACTGCCGCCTGAATTAATCTTTTATTTAACAATTTAAAATTAATTCGCTTAAACTATATAATACGAATACGAATCACCGCTATTTAGTATATAACAAAATACGTTTTTGATTAAGTATGATAAGTGTAGCCCCTTAAATATAGACAAAAACAACATTTGGTACGCGTAAAACGCACCCACGCGTAGTGCTCGCCTTTAGGTAAGATATGCGTTGCGAGCAGTGCTTTTTAATTATTTTGGACTTTTGGTTAACAATTTGAACAATTGTTATAGATTTAAAAAGTCTTACAATTTTTTGTAGATTATATTGATAAAATAAATTTTAGTGCATATTTTAAAATTCAGAATTATAATATTTAATCATTTTTTTCAGGCTTCGGGTTAACAATATGGAAAAAATTTTTAGACATAAAATATCTTAGAATTTTTAGTAGAATTTTTGAGTGTTTTAGTTATTTTTATAAGGGCAGTATTAAGGGGGGCTCTAAATTTTGGGGACCTATAACTCGAGAAGTATACGGGCGATTGGATTTAAACTGCGAGCGGATTCAAATGAGATGCCAAATAATATGTGTACCAAATTTGGTGTGAATCGCCCCGGTACCTTCAGAGTAGAGGGCACAAATTTGGCCTTACGAGCGATGACTAACTTCCAAGTATATAAGTTATATACATTTTTGGATTTAGGGCAACGAGACAAACACTTTTTGTTAATGAATCTTTTGATCCGAGAATGCTACAGACACACGACCGAATGCATTAGCTTCTTCGGTACGGCGAGCTAAAAAAATAAAAATGTGTAGCCCCTTAAATATAGAGACAGAAATAAAACAAACATAATGCATGTTCTGTAATCAGTATTGAGTATTTATAATTTTTGCTTGGAATATATTCATAATTTGAAGAAAAATGAAAGCGTACCATTGAACCTTATTATTTATTCAATATATTTTCAAAATGATGTGATTTGTTATCAAACAACATTAACAATATAACGAACTATGCATACAGTGCCGGATGGCGATATTTTGGGGCCTGATGCTAATTACATTTCAGGGGCCCCTAGTAGCATATAATTGGGGGGGGGATTGTTGGTTATCTAAGGATGAGGACGAATTAAAAATAATGTATGTAATAGGTAAGATTTTTTTTTAATTCTTAGTAACAAACATAAATAACAAAAGAAAAAGAAATATAATTATAAATATATATATATATATATATATATATATATATATATATATATATATATATATATATATATATAAATATTATGCTATAAACTGTCTTCTACATTTGACACTGGCATATTCTCTAATTGCTTCATCTAGATCTACCTATGTCATTTTCTATAAAATGAATGGACAAATAATTCAGTCTCTCATCTCTCATAGTCGATCTGTATTTATTTTTTATAAATTTTAGTTTAGAGAAAGCTCTTTCAGCTTCACAACTTGTTATCGGCATTGTTAAATAGATTTTTAGTAAAGTATACAAATTTGGAAATATATCTATGAGATTTCTGTTATAGATTAAATATAGTATATCTGGACATTTTAAAGATTCGTTTTTATTTGAATTTATGGTTAATTTAATATATTCTTTTAGTTGGTGACATTCGTTTTTTAAGACGTCTCCTATGTCAACACTATAAAGACCTGAAACGTATTTAATACTTTCTTCATCTATATTTGAAATTGCTGTTGCGAAATTTATCTTGTCCTATAAGTAAATTTCTGCCTTTTTACCATCGGAATATTTTTTTGATTTAATTCTCTTATTTCCGTCACTGTAATTTTCCTGAATTTGATTACTCATTTCGCTTCCGTTTAATTCATATTCAGTTAATTTTTCATCACAATTATTAGCATTTCTTATATTCTTTACTACATTTTCTAATGATGCAATTAGCATAAAATCTTCACCTAAATCTAAACCAGGAGTTTGTAATTTTTTGCTAGTTTTATTAAACCGTTCAAGAATTTCGTCCCATTTGATGGTTAAAGTAGCCGTTTCTAGTTTTATAAGATGGTTGTATAAATGTTTGGCTTCCATTTTGCAATCAGGTTTTTCTAAATCATTGTTAAATATACTAGTTAAAATATTTAAAATTGTGTTATAGCTTATTTTTAAAGCATGGACGATTTTTTATAGAAAGAGGCAGTTTTACTTGTTGATTTAATAAATCCCATCTGTAAGTTGATGCCGAAAAAAAGACATAGAGTTGCTGAACAATTCCAAAATAATTTGTGATATCGCGTTAAACATTAACAGCTTCTACACCCACCAAATTTAAAGAATGCGCCGCACATGGTACATAATCTGCAAAATTATTTATTTCTTTAAAATAGGCTTGTAAACAAACCATGGTTTGCAGCGTTATCATAGGACTGACCACGGCAGTTGTCAATTGGAAGCCCTTTTTCTTGTAAAAAAATTATTAGAACGTTAAATAATGAGAGCCCCGCGTGGCTATGAATGGGTATAAAGGATAAAAATCGTTCATATACTTTTCCTTTAGCACAATACCTTATAATAATTTGGAGTGAAATCAACAATTACCGAATAATATTTTATATCATCGTCATTAATTTGATTAATAATTCTTTTTAGAACTTGCTTTCCCATTAGTTCGATTATTTCATCATACACTGTTTTTGATAAATAGCTTGCAACGTTATTTTGTGAAGACTTACATTTTTCTATATGCTGTCGTAAAAACGGATCAAATTCCGCAATCAATTCAATCAAGCCCATAAAATTTCCATTATGAGCAGATCCAAATTGTTCTATATGCCCTCTGAATGGCAAACCTCTTTCAGCTAAGAATTTGATTACAGCAACAACACGCATTAACACATTATAAAAATATTCAGTGTCATTTTTTATCTCTTCTTGAAACTGTCCATCAATGACATCTTTGTTTTCCTTTCTACTTAACCAAGTTAACATTGCACCATTATGATCAATTGATTCCTCATGATTGTTTAAAGTCCTTATTATATTAGGCCAGTTCGAGTATCCAGTGGTTACAAGAGTTATTGTTAATTTTGAAAATATCTTACATACTAAACAGTACACACAGCCCAAATTATTTGAATAACACAACCAGGATCTAGTTACTTTTTGTCCATTTTTTAAGTATTTTTCAAAATATTTATTGGAAAATAGTCCATGCTGATCTTTATACCCCTATTTTGAGTCATTATAACAATTGCTTTCCTTTCTATTTTGAAAAAAACGACATTTCTTTTGAAAGACAATTATTCATAAATTTTTGATTAATTGGGTAAGGCCATAAAACTAAATCTTTATATTTATCAAATTCTTCAATTTGTTCAATTACATCGGAGGACTGGTTTTCTGTAAATAATTCATCTGTTGCACTGTCCTCTTCGTTATATTTGTGTTTCTTCTTTCTTGTTTTCTTCAGTAATTATCTCTAAATTTTCCTCTATTAATTTCATTACTTTCTGAAGTTGAAGTAGAAGGAACGGGAGAAAAATAACGCGATAGTTTTTGGTATTTTTGCATTTCTGCCTCTTGTCGCCGTTTAATGGTACGTTTCTTTGCTGCGCTTAAATATTTAGCTTCAGACATTTTTTATTATTACACTTTTAGGTCTATCTAAAATAATAAATTCAACTTCTTAGTAAATAGTACTAAAAAAATAACATACCAACTACTATTAAAAATAATTTACCTTACACAGTATTAGTATTTCTAGATCCTTGCAATAAAGTACTGTATTTGTTATCACAAGCACACGTTAACATTCACTAAGTACTGACTATATTGGAAATATGAATAAAATATCAATATAGCAATGTACAAGTATAACGAACCTACATAAACAGCAACCAAAGATAAACTTGTTACTTTGTTAGTTATCTGCAATTTGTTACATTGTGTTTACTTTAAAGTAACATTCAATAATAGTTGTTGAATAAGGAAATTTAAAATTGCATAGAAGTTATAGTTGCTTGTATTTAATAATTCTATAAAATAATGTGTAATTTCTTGTTCAGGGGCCTGATGCTCCAGCATCGTAAGCACCCCTATAAATCCGCCACTGTATGCATAAGTGCAAAGCGAATAGAAAAATAATCGTAGTTTATAAAATATTGTAGCCATTATCAAACAAATATTGAATCAATATAGTGAAATAAAAAAATGAGATAGATATGTTATGCAAACAAAAAATGTACAGCGATAAATATTGCGATATCTATATACAGGTTTCAACAAAAATACGAGAAATGCAAAGAGACAGACACAGACACCGACATCGACTGATCGACTCATCGACACCGATAATCCGTACACCGTACCTAGTAAAGATCAGACTTGCTTTTAAAGTCGGAGCGGACATAAAAGTTATAAAGGTAACCGTTGACAATAACGGAAGCATGCTATGATTCATACAGAAAGCATTCGTTCTGAAAAATGCTCAATAATCGTTTAACTCTCGAAACAAATAATAAGGTGACACGCTATGTGTAATGCAACGAACATTTCTGTAACACTATTCAACATAACTACTACATCTAACGATTTTGGACCTTCTCCAATCAGATATAAAAGAACAGTGGAGAGTGGACCACTACACCACTAGTTTTTATGCTGATTGATTATAGTTTACCAATTATATGCCAAGTAGCATATTAAAATTCAAATTGTATGACGGCTTTTATAGCCGATTGCCAAACAAATTTAAACCGTAATATATGTTGTAGCTTTAACTATTTCATTAATAATTCATTTAAAATGCATATCAATTTAGTTAATTCAAACATTTTTATACATCCAGTATTTTTGATCTAAGCCAATCACATTAGGAATAACAAATAAAACTATTCCCGGTAAGATTAATCTACGTTAATATACTGTTTATTTAACGATAACAATAACTATATATAATATTTAAGAATTGTGAGTAACACATATGACTAATACTGATGATGAACAAAAAAACCAGATTAAAACATTTCTCCAGCGATTTTCTTGGAATTTGAAATTGTTATATTTTGAAAAATAATACTCTTATTTAAATATATTTACTATTGTATATTATAAAAAAAAAGCATTTTTATGTAATTCTAATGCATGCATTGCGAACAATCTCTGAGAACAAGGCTAACCTAAGAGCAACAGACAGGTAGGCATATCAACAGTTGGGTGCAACAAAGGGCTCATTTAGAAAGGTAACTGTTGATTTTAAAATGTACAAGAAGCATTTTATAACCCAAATTAGCAGCATTAGCTTGAATATTATCTAAATCTAGATAAGATAGTAAAATAAACAGATCGATAGCTTAATATATTATTTAATATTACCTGTTTCTCCTTTCCGCGCCGAGACAAAGCTTAATGCAGGTGTCAAAATCAGTATAAAAATACAGAATATATGTTTACTATATCCTTCCATCTTAAATAACAGCTATATATATATATATATATTTATATATATGTATATATATATATATATATATCACTTTTAGTTATAAGTATGTAAACGAATCGAAAAAAAATTAAATGTTTATTATCGTTTACACCTATCCAAACTTGACAAAGGTAAACGCACTTTCAAAACTGTAACTGCACTTAACACAAGTCATTTTTATAAAATCACAATTGAACATAATGCAACCACATTCATATCCCGTTTATAACGAATAGTATAAAAATTAGTGAAATATTAAAACAATAAGCATAACTAAAAAAACAGAAGATAAACGAATAACAGTCAAGCGAAACACGCACACACCGTACCCGTACACCGCTGCGCTTAAGAATTGCTCAGAGTTGCTATTCTTTAAATGAACGTGAAGATAGCGTTGCATTGAGGGGCCCAGCCCGTGTCACGTGCACACAGTGGCCGCGTTCAGTAACACCGAGCATTTGGCGTATTCTTTAGTCAGCACTTCAGCCATATATGATATCATATCGTAAATACTTATAATTTCAAAGATAAGTTGGTAAATCAGCAAATTGTCATTGTAATGTAGCTGTTTTTTAATAAACATGCAGGTATCATATTTTTTTAGTGGAGTATAAAAATGCTACATATGTTATCGATGTTTCACCTAGGTGGTTATTGTAGAACAAATAAGATATTATTTCATTGAACTTTTGTTTTTGTCATTAAACCGTCAGCGCTGACGATTCATTTGAAGCGATATTTATTAACTAACTTCACCCATTTAGATTTCTTTTGAAAATAAGCGGGAAAATAAAACTAAATTAACTTTTCTTAATGAAACAGCTGACCCTTGACAATAATAACTTATTTATAATTTAATATTGTTTAAACCAGTCAGAAATAATGCATTTGTTTTTGAGTCACTATTGTTATTATTATAAAAAAAATGTATGTTCTCCATTTTGATTGATACTGTAGCCGGATGCCGCATAATCGGTTTGCTATGTTCTGTGATCTTATCATTCAAATATTGCACTTGAACATATACAATAACTGAATGACAAGGTCACAAAGATTCAAAAAGTGCACTCTAATTTCACCTACCGCAGCTTTGATAGAAATCACACAACACATTTTCTACAACGATAGTTTATTTTAAAATTTATTCATACACGTACTCAAACTTAGTTATACGATATTAAGGACAATATGTACTATAAAATGTTTAGTAAAATATTTTTATTTCAAACAGACTGTTTCTTTCGCATTTGTATGTCTGCTATTATAAAGATAAAGAATAAAATTTTACCATAGATAAGTAATTCTTTTAGTATTAGTATATTTAGAACAAAAAAAATCGCTTTAATCCTTTTCCCTCTATTATATGATTTTTTCTATTATTTGTGTTGTTCATATACTTTTCAACTTTCCGCTTATACCGATTCGTAGAAATAATACGTTTATCATTGATCGGGGGACCGGGTAAACTGTATAATTATCATATTTTATCTAGGAATATTGTTTTAATTATACTGGATTCTATTCTGAAGACGGATCTATGAATATTTTTTAAATTATACAATTATGTTTTATGTAGCGAAAGAAACAGTTGTTATTTTCAATATTGGTGCATTAATAGAAACAAAATTACCATAATTCGTAAGAAAAAAAACATGGGCTAAATCATTGCGTTTGTTCATATAACGTTAATTTGCCACTAATGCGCAAAAATGATGACAAACTTCCAACTTTTCTTAATTTACTTAATAAATAATTGAATCTGCGGATGCACCACATGCAATTCCCATTTTAATATATATATATATATATATATATATATATATATATATATATATATATATATATATATATATATATATATATACACTATCGGCCAAAAGTAGAGTAACAAATCATTTTTGAAAATAATTTTAATATATATATATATTAGTCATTTATTTCCAGAGGGGTTAAGAATATGTAAAATATATATTAAATTAAAAGTGTTTTATTATTATATTGCATATGAAAAATTAACGGGTAAAAGCGATCAGAAATGGAAATGATTTTTTAAACCATTTCAAAATTACAAGAAAAATATATATTCATCCAATATTTCGTGTTATAAATATAAACACATCTTCTGGGAGTCTAAAAGCTAATTTTTTTTATTCTAGGCAAAATATATTCGACAAAATTTTCATAGTTATACCACATCCTTTGGTTTTGAAACACAATGTATTTTTTCTTATTTAAGTTAAAATTGTTGTAATTATAAAATTTGTTGCACATATTAATAAATTTATATTGTTAAGTGATAAAATAAATCTAATTCATTTTTATGAAAACAAAATGAGTTATTTTTCACTATTGTATAATGATAATGGTAATTTGCTTCTATAAATGTACTATATTTTATTTTGTATTTATCGATACCTTTACATACATATATAAAGTACTATACATTATATGTATCATTATAAGAAAATATATAACAAAATCGTAGTTAAAAATTTATTAACTTCCATAACATATTAACATGAAGAATACAGAGTAGTTGATGATTGGTATAAGAATATGATTTAGATTATAAAGAAATAATATGCATGTAATAGTAATCAACGAAAGCCATATATCCATTTGGGACTCCGTTTTATCTTTTATTATATATAAAAGATGATATATCAATTAGGTAGAAGATGCAAAATCATTATTTCGGGAAATATGTCTCTTCTCAGAGCACTCCAGATTTTAATATTGAACCCAGCTTTGTTGAGGAAGCATTTTCATTACGCCGTAAGAAGTACAGCACAGCTACAGCATTCGGTCGTATGTCTGTAACATTCTCGGATCAAAAAATCTCCTTAATAAAAAGTTCTTATCTCGTTACCCTAAATCCAAAAATGTATATCGACATTTTTAAAACAAATAAAAACACGAGAAATAGCAACTTAAAAGTGAACAAACACAGCTACAGGAACTAATGCGTTCAGCTCGCCATATATTCTATATGTTGTTTTTAGCTCGCCGTACGAATTATTTGGTCATGTGTCTGTAACATTATCGCATCAAAATTTATCTTTAGCAAGAAGCTCATCTTCGTCGCTCTGAATCCAAATATATATATATATATATATATATATATATATATATATATATATATATATATATATACCTCATAGTCGACCAAAATGTGTGCCCTCTACTCCTCTGAAGGTACCGAAACGATTTGATTCAAATTTGCTACATATGTTCTTTGACATTCCATTGGAATCCGTTCGCAGTTTAAATCCAATCGCCCTTATACTTCCGGAGTTATAGGACCCCGAAATTTGGAGCCACCCTTAATAATGGCCTTAGAAAAATATTAAAATACTTAAAAATATGTAAGTCTTGTAATCATGAAAAATTTCTAACTCGAGATTTCAACAGAACAACATTTTGAGCCTCCCTGAATCGAATGTGACTATTTTCAGAATGACGTGAACGCTCTAGAGCCAAAACTGCCGAACGTAAAATTATAAAACTCCAACTTTGTATATGGTCTAGATGTGCACCTCCTAATTTTAAAAAGAATATTTAAATCGGAGGTGCATGTCTACTCTAAAAATTTTTTGTTCTTTCGCCAATATCACTAGAACGGCTGAACTTACTGTTTTAATGATTTAATACTTTGCAAAACTTTTGTTTAAAAAATATTTTCAAAAGAATGTACCAGCTACGAGAAAACTGCTACGGAAGATCTTAAATTTCTTATTTGTTGCCATAGATACGCATGTATGGGAATTATATTTTATAAATCGTACAGACTATACCTGATAATATTTTGACAGTGAGACAAAATAGACTCAAATAATTTGATATTTGTCATTTGACGTCAGTTATAATAATATAAGTCTTGTGCTGGCCACAACCGATTTTTTTAATGATGGTATGATGACGATAATTTTGTAATTCAATTTGATAATGATTAAACATTTATTGAATATTGCACAAATTGCTGATATTTAGTTGATTTTTTATACCCTATAAATGAATTTTTAGCTCGTCGTACGGCAATACAAAACATCGATAGTGTTTGGTCATGTATCTGTAACATCCAGGAATTATGTCGTTTACTCGGTCGTAAGGTCAATCTTGTGGACACATCTCCTTTGAAGGTACCGGTTCGAATTTAACGAAATTTGGTATTCATATAATTTAAGTGCCCAAGAAGTTCTCATCAATTTAAATTGAAACGCCTTTATACTTCCGGTGTAATATAGTAACAAAAATTTGGAGTCCCCTTAATACTACTCGTATATATATATATATATATATATATATATATATATATATATATATATATATATATATATATATATATATTTATGTATATATATTTATTTATTTATATTTTTTCAATCTAACATTTCTTTCAAGTTCATCCTAAAGGTCCTCTATTGGGTAACATTAATTTTATTGTCCACGAGCCTATCCTTAACAATTATGGAAGTTCGCTTGGGCTTGTTGTCGTGCTGAAAGATCCACTTTAATGCTAATATATGATATATTTTATAGTAATAACGGTCCATTTTAATTAACGGGCCCCTACCGAATCCGGAGAAACATGGTCATACCATTACGCCGCCTCCGCCATTTATCACAGTTTTTTCTGTACTGGACCTGGACGTCGCACCCTTTTTAAATCATCCGATCTATATAATTTATATTTGCTCTCATCTGATAAAAGCACCGTTTTTGAACTGACCAGTTGAGATCATGTTTTGCAAATTCAAGTCTATTTCTTTCTTATTCTTAGCAGATATGAAAGGTTTTTTCTTTACTCTCTATCCATGCAAACCTACCTCTTTTAGACGACGTTTTATTGTAATGATGGAAGTATTAGGTGTAATATTCATTTTTGCTGTTGCAAATGGGTTCTTTATTGACATCAACGAATTTATCGGTTTTTTTTGGAGCCTGCTTGATTTAAGGGGGGCATCACATTTTTTCTTTCATTACAATTAGAACTAGTAATATTAATTATCGACTGACGAAGATTTGAGTTTTTGACAACGAACTTTGTTTATCACCATCTTGATATTTTTATTACCAGTTTATTAATATCAGACAAACAAACTCCTCGAGGTATTACTAATCTTTAAAATTAACCCAAAACACATAATAAATTCCAGTGCTGTACTAAATTATTAAATTATAATGAATCAAAATAATGTTACTCTATTTTTGACCCTACAAGTTAGAACAATTTTAATACAGCGTCCACAAACGTTAACTTTAAAAACGTGATTTTGCTTGTAGATTGTTATCTTAACATAGCGAACAAAATACAATTGTATTTCTGACATTAAAGTTTTAAATAAATAACATATTTTCAAAAATGATTTGTTACTCTACTTTTGGCCGATAGTATATATATATATATATATAGTTTATATATTGTTAAGCATATTTTATGATCCGAGAATGCTACAGACACACGACCGATCCCTATAATAATTTTGAATATTCTGTACGACGAGCTAAATTGTAACACATTTTATATCTATAACGATTTTTCAGATTGTGAATCAGAAAGCCAACAAAAACATATTTAAAATAATAATTTTGAAATTTATAATATGATATAGCGCACACATGAGTGAAACAATCAATTTAGTATTTCTATAATTACATTCATTGTTGTTTTTATTATTGTATCTCTTCAAAAATAAGTGGTAATAGGTGTTCGTCCATAAAAATATCAGTGGGCAAAAGAAAAAGTTATCAACATAAATAAATCCTGAACCTATATGCTTGTTTAATATAACATACATATTCAAATTGCTGTAGTTGCCCCAAATGTTTCAGAGTATTTTTAAATGTGATGACGTCACTTTACCTAACACTTGTATACACTCGAATGTACCCGCATTCGTTATATACACATAGATAGACATTGCATAATAAACATAAAGAACTGATACACAAAGCGATTCTTCACAACAAATTAAAACACATTTTTACCAGGGATTCCTAACCTTTTCTCTACTTCGACCCCCTTGACTTTTTTTTTTTTTGAATAGACCCCCTAATTTTTTTTATAGTAATGCATAAATAGTGCCACGTATCAAGTTACAGTTGAAAAAATGTATCATCAACTCCAATAGACCTCTGGAATACTATCGACCCTATTTGAACTTCTACCAACCCCCAAGGGGTCCAGCTGGACCCCGTTGGGTATCCCTGGTTTAGACTAATGCCGTACTCTTATATAGTTTCAGTTTGGTGCGAAAAGTCACCTATAAAATAATACAAATTGATGCCACACGTAAAAATTCCATGACGAACAATTCTTTGGTTCATATCCATAGAGTACTGTGCGTGCAATCACTGATAAATATAGCATGACGACTAGTTGAGACACGTGCCGTATTTTATACGCACGAACCGGAGCTCTATTCTCATTTATATTTCGACTCGAAACTATAGATAAATTGTAACGATTTATATAATAATATTTATTTTAGTCTTATATAAAGTAGTGTAATATGTAGAATTTCGAGATCGCTTTGATTTCGATACGAACTCTAAGAAATAAAATAAAGGTCCGGGATGTTTTGATTCGTTGCAATGGGTTATTTTCAGAAAAATTTGGCCAAAAATCAAAATCTTAAATACCCAAAATTGAATATCTGATTGGTTCTCAGAAGGGCATAATTAACCGTTAAATCTGTACTTAAAAGTTGAATTCCTGGCCCTCTACAGCAGGCTTAAGTTCAATGTTATTTAGTTCATTTGCACTCCGTACAATTCAGTGTATTTCCTACGGAGCTATTTTTGATTTTGTAAGTAAAAGTATTATTTTTATAAAACTTCTATAGCATGGATACAAAAGCTGAAAGTATATAGAATATTTATGTCTTTTTACTTTACGAAGTAATAAGTAAATATAGGGATAACCAAAAAAATCGAACTCGCGATTTTAACGGATGTACACGTTTTGACCTCCCTGAATCGAATGTGACTATTTTCGGAGTGACGTCTGTGTATGTGTGAACGCTCTAGAACAGAAACTGTCGAACGTAAAATTATGAAACATCAAACTTAAGATTTGTATATGGTCTAAATGTGCACCTCCTATTTATGGCAAAAATAGTTATGTTCATAATGAAAGATATTAATATTTCGCACAACTTTTCTTTGAAAAGTTTCTTTAAAGAATGTACCAGTTACGAGAAAACTGCTATGGAAAACCATTATATTCTTATTTATATTGTCATTGAAATATATGTGTATTTATTTGTTTATGTTAAAAATAAATGTTATAAACAAGAAAATGCCAATGATAGTTAACTATATATTGCAAATAATCCCAGCCATTTTATATTTATGGATCATAGTTCATTACTACATATTTTTTAATTTATTTTTTGTTAACGTATGCGCCGTTTTAGGGAATGTTCCCTCTTCAGCGTGTTGTATGGTGTCAGTAGTTGGTGGCCGATATTGCCATTTGTCTATTGTACCTAAGCTAACCCTGGCCCCTCCCTCGGTGTTAGTTGTCTTAAACAAAATAATGGTTTGCAAATCGATAAAAATATTCTAAGCAATTTGAAATTTTTATTGATTTTGGATATAGATCTATATACTTGCTTAGGAATGAAAAGCTTGAACAAAATTGAAATTTCGTGATGCTAAATTTTAATGGAATGAAAAATATATTCCGTATATCAATGCACGAGAAATTTCGTAAAACTTGATACTTTATATTTTTCTATTGCCTCTAAACAAAATAAGCTTACTACTAAAACGAAAAAGGAAGTTCTACATTGGCCACAACCGATATTTTAATATGAATTATATTATTTAATTTGACAATGTATTTTTGATTCACTATATTTTAAATAAATTGAATATCTGTTTTTTAAGAGGCATTTGATGTAGTACCTACCATTGCTGAGCTAAAATTTAAAACTGGACATTTACTTACGTTCGTCTATTATTCAAAATATCAAAAAAAAAACCGAATTTGCCCCCCCCCTACTTAATGACCTAGTTTACACGGTAAAATGGCATATGACTAATAAGAGGATCAATCAAATATTATAACAATTATACACAATATAACAAGATTCGGTACGTACAACGCAGCGGTTTTTAATTATTATGCCTTTTTGGTTAACAATTTAAAAAAATGTTATAGATATAAAAACTCTTACAATTTTTTGTGGATTACTTTGATAAAAAAACAAGATTTGGTACGCGTAGAACGCACCAACGCGCAGAGCTCGCCTTTAGGTAAAATATGCGTTGCGAGCAGTGATTTTAATTATTATGGCCTTTTGGTTAACAATTTGAACAAAATGTTATAGATATAAAGTCTTACATTTAATTTTAGATTATATTGATAAAAAAAAATTCTAGTGCATATTTTAAAATTCAAAATTATAATATTTAATAATTTTTTTCGAGCTTTGTGTTAACAAAATGAAAAAATCTTATAGACATAAAATATCTTAGAATTTGTAGTAGAATTTTTAAGTGGTTCAATTGTTTTTATAAAGGCAGTATTAAAGGGGGCTCTAAATTTTGGGGTCCTATAACTCGGGAAGTATACGTGCGATTGGATTTATACTGCGAGCGGAAAAAATGTTGTAGACATAAAATATCTTAGAATTTTTAAGTGCTTCAATTATTTTTATAAGGGCAGTATTAAGGGGGGCTCCAAATTTTGGGGCCCTATAACTCGGGAAGTATACGGGCGATATGATCTAAATTGCGAGCGGATTCAAATGGGATGCCAAATAATATGTGTACTAAATTTGGAGTGAATCGCTCCTGAACCTTCAGAGGAGTAGAAGGCACAAATTTAGTCTTACGAGCGACGACTAACATCCAAGTATATAAGTTATATACATTTTTGGATTCAGGGCGACGAGACTAACACTTTTTCTTAATGAAATTTTTTTATCCGAGAATGCTATAGACACACGACCGAATGCTTAAGACAAACCATCAGGTCAATCTAGTTCGAAGTAATGCCGCTTCGCTCTCGGCTATTTTAGTTGGTGGCGCTACTATCGACTTTGAATGTTCATGCACGCACAGTATTAGAAATTAGCTATTTTTACGCTATAATCAAAGATATTCCATCGAATAATGACTGTTTATTGAATATAAAGGCATTACGGACACTAAGTTACACTTTTGGTCAAAGTTATATATCTTAATTACATAAAACTACTCAAAACCTATCATGATTAAACAAACCTCGATTACGCAAAAACCAACCGATTAACCTTTATAAAAAAAAATATCAGTGAATTCGTAATTGCATAAATAATGCCTGGTAAAAATGTTTATTTTTTGACCGTACAGTTTCGAAGATAAAAAATAAAAATCCCCAAAATAGGTCATTTTTTATAGTTATTATTTTTAAACTTCGAAACTGTACGATCAAAAAAATAAACATTTTTACCAGGCATTATTTATGCAATTACGAATTCACTGATATTTTTTTTATAAAGATTAGTCGGTTGGTTTTTACTTTCGAGCTTGATGTTTGATCTTAAGCTTCTTCGGTACTACGTAAGGCGAGCTAAAAAATGTTAGTGCATATCTTAAAATTCAAAATGATAATATTTAATAACTTTTTTCAGGCATTGCGATAACAATATGAAAAAATCTTGTGGGCAAAAAATATCATCGAATATTTAGGGGTTCAAATTATTTTTATAAGGGCAGTATTAAGAGGGGACCCAAATTTTGGGGCCCTATAATTCGGAAAGTATACGGGCGATTGGATTTAAATTTCAAGCGGATTCAAATGGGATGCCAAATAATATGCGTAGCAAATTTGGTGTGAATCGCTCCGGTACCTTCAGAGGAGTAGAGGGCACACACAATTAATAAAGTTTACTAGGCCTGGTAGTTTACACGTATACATCATGACATAGGCATCATCTTGTGTTAGGTCAGGTCTTGTAGCTCAGAAGGCCTGACCCAAGCGGGGCCTCCACCTATATTAAGTGTTTATACAATGTGGCCTATGCTTAAACCCTTAAATTAACAAACACATATTTTTTTGAGCTAATATATGACTTATTTTGAGGCCCTATAATTCGGAAAGTATACGGGCGATTGTATTTAAACCGCGAGCGTATTCAAATGAGATGCCATATAATATGTGTAGCAAATTTGGTGTTAATCGCACCGATACCTTCAGAAGAGTAGAGGGCACAAATTTGGTCTTACGAGCGAGGGACGACTAACAACCAAGTGTATAAGTTATATGTATTTTTGGATTCAGGTTGACGAAGCAAATACTTTTTGTTAAGGAAATATTTGATCCGAGAATGCTACAGACACACGACCAAATGCTTTAATTTCTTCGGTACTTCGTATAGTCTGTTTATTAACATTGTTAAATGCGTTACACTAAATAAAAACGTCTTTGTAAGTGAATTTATATTTTGGCCAATTTTTTCGAAAAATAACCCACTGTGCGTCGCCTAAAATGTGTAGTTTGTCAATGCACCACAGATGTCTCATTAGTTCTCTGGTGGTTTTTTTATTTTTGTCGATTTTATTTTGGTACACAACTACCATGGAAGCATTATTTCAAAGTAACTTGTATGTACTTAAAAATAAAACGGCGATCTCTACTCAAAACTGTGAAGCATGCATCCAAAACCGTTTAAATCCCTTAATAGTTGATTTCACCAACGTCAAATAGTTGTTATTCGACCAATAAATTCTCTTATTGGTCGAATAGTAAAAAAAAAAAAATACATTTCGCCATTACCGAATAGCGTTATTGGTCAAATAAGTTGCCGAATAAACTATTCGACCAAACTGCATCGAATAGTGAGTTGTTCGACCGATTTATTTTGAAAACAATTGAAATTTATTATACATCCATGATATAGAACATAGAACTGTCAAATATTTATATGAACATACTATCAAGATAAATATATTCGTCATCATCTGAAGAAAATGAAGTACTAATAAGAAAATATCGTCAAATACGTCCTAGAAATATTCCATTTACAGATTCTAATGAAATAGATTTTGAAAATCGTTAACGACGATTGTCAAAGGAAAGTGTTACTGATTTATTAAGAATAATTGGAGAACATATTATGGACCGTTTTAAGCAACGGAATCATTCTATATCTAAATTTCTATGTTCTCGCAGTTTTCAATACAAATTTGCTGTCATCATTTTTTTACTGTATCGTAATGCCGTCGATTTTTTTATTTTCAATAACGCTGATAAAATCTGCTTTTTCCTCTAAAAGATCCAGTCTTTCTCTTTCTGTCAAATTTTTACACCTATTAAATTTTATACAAATTTCTTCTGAAGCCATGTTTAAAATTATGACATGTAACAGTTCACAACAACCAAACTTTACTTTTTTACATACGGTATTACCAACATATAAAATAGACTAATAAACAACGAATACTAATTTGTGGTACTATTTTAGTTGGTGAAACGTCCTATAACTTATTGGACCAATAACTATTATTTGACGAATTGCTATTAACTAATAAGTTCAATGTTGGTGAAACCGGCCATAAATGATCTATATTTGCTTGAAATTTTAATTTTTTTATCACGTATAAACGTTTTATATTTTTACTGACAAAAAAAAAACGTTATACTTAAAATATAGTGAAAAATAAAATGCAATTCAATAATGTTAACCCTAAATTACTGGACACTCGTACAATGTAAACGCGCAATTTGCGATGAACCCCGAGAATATTTGCACCTAGTGTGCTACAAATAAGCATAACATTTAAATATTGTTGTTTTAGTGTTTTGTCAAAGAAAAATTTAAAATATTCTTATATTTATTACTTCGTTCTTAAAAATAAGCCGTAAATTGTACGATACTTCAGTTTTTAATTTGGTGAATACAGTTCAGTAATCTAGAGTTAAGATTGGACTTACTAGTTTTGCATACACACATAGAATTCCGACGAACATTTTCGACATTAAAGACAAGACAATTAGATAATGTCACAGACAAGTGACTTAAAACGAGCCTATTAGCAAATAAATAAAAAGCAAGAGTGCATTATTTGTAAATGAAACAGAACCTGGTTATTAAATTAAACATATAATACAAGAGAAAACAATGTTATTGTTATGAAATAAATTATACCTATATAATGTTAGCATTTGGCCAGAGATCTGATATTATATCTGCACTATCCCAACAATAACTATTGCTATCAAATGTTTCAAAACAAAAATTAACTAAATATAAATATTAATTAAAATGTATTTATATACCACATATCATTAGTGAACGTTTTCTGGATCTCTTACATCGAAGATTACTTTTTATTTTTGAATATATATATATATATATATATATATATATATATATATATATATATATAAACAATAGGGCGGTGCAAGTCGCACATAGCACTAACATTGTGATAACAAAAAAATAAATATAATATAGATATATCCGAGGAAATTACAAATGTTTAACGATTTCAGCCACAATCTTCATGAGGCAACAACAATAACGAAATAATGGTGTTGCAGAGTTTAGTTTCAACTAAATCTTTGCAGGTGACAACATATATTCGCCAGAATATAATAATAAGAATGAAAATAGTCTAGCAAGTGAAGATATTGACGAAGAGTCATAGAAACTATAATGGTTACTGTTACTGTAAGATTGTTATCACCACCGATTATTGTTATCGTGTTACTGGTCGGCGTGATGATAAATAATAGTTTCGAAGTGTTGTGGCTGACGGTGGCAACCTTACGTTATAATTCCATATCTTCGGCCTCGTTCTCGGAGAAATCCGACATGCTTGATTCACTTTCGGAACTAACGCCTTGCTCCTGTTCTCGGAGGGCTTCTTCCGTTGCATATTTTCGTACGTATTCTGCAACCAAATCCATTTAAACAATAAACAAGTTTGTGCACACTATAATGCGCATTGGGTGCGTTCGGTATTTAAATCTGAAATCATATTTCTTTCGAATATGATCTGCTCCTTTAGAAAAAAATTATTTACTACTCAATTTTCGAAATGAATACAGGGCATGTTTTTTTTTTATTCAGCAGGTGTTTCTTTATTATTACATCTTTTGGTGGCATTACAGATAACTGTTTTTAGCTCGTCGCACGGTAGTACAATAGAGCTATAGTGTTTGGTAGTGTCTGTGTAGCATTGGTGAATTCAAAAAAATATTGCAAATATTTGCAAAAAGTTCCCGTTGCATTTTAAAACCAATAGCACATATACTTTCGGAATTATAGGGCCCTAAAATTCGGAGCCCCCCTTAACCCGTTAGCACTCACGTTATGAGCATTTTGCTCACGCTCGATTTAAAATGTTAATAACTTTTTTTTTAATGGAGTGGGTAGTTGAAACTCATTCTATCTTCAAATAATATTATCTATTTTGAAATTATAAATTTCCCAAATCCGACAATTCTAAGTAAAGCTGAAAAAAAAATTATTTTCATGCATTTCGGAAATTGTGAGCATTTCTCTCATCACGAGAGTAAACGTGTATGCATGAAAAATTTACTTTCGGTAGTGGCTGGGCTTGATCGTGCATCTTCGTTTGCCTCCGGATGTTCGGCTACATTCGCTATAGACTCTATGATGAGTTTTAAAACTAATGCTCTATAGTATAGAGCATTAGTTTTAAAACTCATCAAGTGCAATATACATTGTATGGACTGTGAAACTAAACTAAAAAAACACGACGAGGATTGTCAATTCAACTAGCTTTATGTGTTAAATTATTTTATAAAAATTACATTTAATTTTAATATTTAAAATGAATAATTAAAATTTTAAATACAAATATACTGACACCAATTAATAATCTGGGTTATGATTAAAATAAATTTTAATTATTGCCTTCTACAATATTTTACCTTTTGAAGATCACATAATAATCAGATAAGTATAATATTTTGAATTTGTTAATCTTACATTAAAAAAAAAACTATCTAAAAATATGTTGAGGTTATGATTTATAAATTTAAATAAAAACTAAGCGTGCAAGATATTTGACGCATGCGCACAGAGCGTGAGCAAATCTCTCATCACGCGAGTAAAGATCACCGAAAAGTTCACATGAGTTCTGATGGATTAACACGTTCATTGCAGATAACGCGGATTCGTGTTTAGTCGGGTGCTACTGTTTAAATAAGCTGTCACTTGGCACTTGCTCAATAATGACGTATATTAAAACAAAACTTCTTATATCTATAAAATTTCGGTCAAACTGTCGATTTACTACTTCATCTCCGATTTCGATGAAATTTTGTCAAAAATTACTACTAAAAATAATAACTACTCCCTCCTACTAACCTAACCTAACCTAACCACACCGATGAAGAAAAATATAACACACACACACACACGTACACATGATTTATATGTTTTATTAGAATAAAAATAAACAAATCAAATCAACCGATTCTGACCGCCACTTGTTATTATTTTTTCCGTTTTTGTTATTTTTAGTAGTATTTTTTGACAAAATTTCATCGAAATCGGAGATGAAGTAGTACATCGACAGTTTGACCAAAGTTTCTTCCAAACGTCATAAAAAATAATTGAGAATAATAATTTTGCAATTTAAAATATTCGCTTCTTTTTCCTTGAATTACAATAAAGATTTTTTTGTTTACAAAAATTCTTCAGGTTGTGAACCCAAGGCCATAAAAAAGAATAATTTTGAAATTTAAAATATATAAAAAAAACTACAGCTTTATCGTTGTATTAAATTGCTTTATACTCGCTAACCAAGTTTATACATATGTTTAATTTATCTCTTCAAAAAGTAGTGGTTATAAATAAATTTTCTTTATTAAAAAAAAAAAAAAAAACTTTTTACCTAAAAATAACATTATATTGATTATACGGTGAACTGAAGACATTGATGCCTGTACCTATGCCAGTTTTAGTAACGCTGCTAAGCAGATATACATATCTACGACTGCTCGCCAGATACGAAACTAACTAATAGTGTACTGTATATTTGTAGGTAGATTTATATACAAGCGCAAGCATAGATTATTGAGGTTTAATAAAGTTTTCAATGCGGAAATAACATATTAACCATGGTGAATTATGCGCAGCTATGTCATCACTGCATCGCAGTTATAAGATACATCGTAGTTTTTATGTTGAATAAAGAAACATAGCCATGTCCGACAAAAAAATGGCGAACTTATGTCGTGTTGTATTCGATGATGATCGTGTAACTTGTATTACTTAGCAAATTTTAATGCCAAACGTACCCATAGTAGTGTAGTTAATCATAAAACATACTTGCCTCCAATCCGTTAAAAATGAATGAGTATGATTTTTTTTTAACATAAAACATGTGATTATTATTGGTTCACTCATTTTTTCGTAAAAGCATATATTACCGCGCGGGCACGCCATGAAAGGGTAACCACTAATTACCCACTATTTAACCCTTTATTTGGCAAGCATAGATCTAATTACAAAATAAATACGATTGTCATAATTATATTTGCAAAAAAAGAACAAAACTGATGAATTTCATATAAAGCCGTACGTGGAAGCTGATTTTTTAATACAAGTAATATCAACAAGTAACACATATTGAGTAACATCGCTACGAAAATGGTGATGTCGTCAGCGTACAGAGCGGACAAACACTTTCAAATCATAACAAAGAAACAGTTCGTGTTGTTTCATATTTTTCCCTGATTCACAATTAATTAGATAGATTTATATTGTTTTTATGTAAATTAAGAGTGTATCGCTTATAAAAGATATAAAACTTCTGTCAAATGTAATGAAATGCATTTAATACAGGATCATCTGCCAAAAATATACAAAGGCCAGTTTCTTTGATATGATGAGAGTGTTAGCCGTTATGTACGTTGATTATCTCACACTTTTGTTGCATATTTTTACTGTGAACTCTAGCAACTACTTATATTAAAAATTTTTCATTCATTCGTAATGTTGTATTATTATTTTCTACATACGATTTATTCGACGAATTTAATTTTATAAAATAATTATTTGTGACCAGCAAATTTAATACTGTAAACGTGTGAACTACCATGACAAAACTAGAAATATGTTTTTATTGTTTAGTCCTCAATTACCCAAAATAATACGGCATGCAATAGAAAAATTGGATGCATATGAATGCATAACAAAAAACTAGAAAAATAATACAATACAACACCAAAAAAAAAAAAAAGGCTAATTTTACATGCATTATTTCTTGTATTAAATTTGCATCAAGAATTAAATTCGTGTAAAAATATGTTGATTAAAGTTTTGCGCAAAAAAAATAAAAATCAAAGGAAATAATAAAAATACCGAGGACTCTCCATATTACGTTATAGTTCTACTTGCGTGCAAAATAAGGGATTAAATATAAAATTATTTTTGTCTCATACCTGAAACTTTTTTTTTGTATTCCTCAGGTTTGTGCAGATACATGGCTGCGGCATCACCATTCAAAGGATCTATAGGATTTGGGTAAGTCAGTAGTTGCGGTAGAAAAGACTCGAATATATTTGAAAGATCTAGCAGAAAAACATATTTTTGTTGGTATGTTTCAAAACCTATTACTATAAGTTCTGGTCATGGTCAGTACAAGCAATAACGTCAAAAGTTTTGAATGTTTATAACCGAAATTAGCGTAAAAACTAATTTCTATTAAGCTTAATAACATACATACATAAAGTTACACAATTTCCATGATTGCAGACTACCCTTTTCAATCTTAGAATCATATTCTTACAAACTTCCTTCATTCAACTCTATCCTTGCAGACATACCCTTTTTTTCCGCTTGCTCACGACTTGTCTCACGTTCGTTTTATTTTCAAACAAATTCATCCATTTATTTAAGGGCGATCCCGCAATCTTACTCCAATCACATCACCCATATAAATTTGTTTTGTTAACCTTTCATTCAACATGATCAAATCATCGAATTTATCCATCACCCATCACGTACGACGTACGACATATCGCTTAATGTCGCTATTCTCATATACCTATGCATTTCTCTTTCGGTTTCTCATTAAACACCACAAATATCCCTCAAAAATTTCATTTCTACTGCAGACATTTTACTTTTATGCTTCGTCTTCCATGCCCAACACTCACACCTATACACCAATGTTGGCGTAATTTACACGATAATTTTTCAATTTTTTATCAAACTAATTATCGTGATAATGACGTGCCTATTAAAGTCTTATCTCATTATGGATACATTTGGTTGATTATTTTCTTAATATATATATATATATATATATATATATATATATATATATATATATATATATATATATATATATATATATATATATATATATATGTCAACATAGTTATAATGTCTTACCAAATAAAATATTGGTTCCTTCTCTACAAATATCAGAGTAAAAAACCATAAATAATTCATAAGTGGTCTCCATATTGTTATTAATCATAATTAGCATAATGTAGATGGTTAAAAGAGGAGAGAAACGGAATGATTCAAAACATGTTCACATAAGCTATATACATATGTAATCAAAAATTAAATTACAATATCCCTAGAAAAGGGTTTCTTTAGCACCTCGATCTCTTAAAAAAATCGATTTTTTTTCTATCTCAAATTACTCGTTATTTATATGAAAATTATATTCAATTGATAACAAAACGATATCGAAGGAGAAAGAACAATTTTCGAGCTATAGAAGTAGTGCGCACATCGGCGAGCTAATACGTTTTCGCACAGCGATTTCAACAAAAATGGAGTTTCGGGATTATTATCTGCCTAAAATCATTTACCTTATGAATAATTACCCTTTCAACTTGCCAGTAGATGAAGTGTATGCTGTATGCTTAAGTATAATCGCTTTAGGTGTGTATGCGAGCGTTTTTCTCGAAACCACATTTTGTCGGTCAATTTTCAATTAACCTCCTTATTTTTTTATATAATAATAGTCACATATTTTTCTATCGAAATACGTAGGATTTTTTGATAATATTGATATCTCGATTTTCTATGCAACTTCAAGTAACGAAATGATTGGCTAAAAATGTATGTTTTACTTTGAATCGATACAATTTCATTAAAAATGCCTATTTTTTGAAACGGCTACGTATTTCGATAGTTATATATATATTTTTGTTTCACTATTCTAGATCACATGTAAAGTGTGCACACATGTGCCTACCGTTTTACCATCTATTTTCGCAGCGCTCCCGATTATCAGTTGTCAAGCCGGCATTTTTGAATATATCGAAAATAAAAAATGCAATTTGTATATTTGAAATTGGTATTGTACTGAAGCCTACACATAATTCTTCTTATCAGTTCACTCTCCTTGCGTATCAGCAAACACAGAACGTAAAATATATATTATATCTGTTATATATGTAATGTATCAGAAATGAAATGTATAAGACATGTATATTCTGTGTGAATCTGTCCCGTTCCTTTATCAAAAACAATGTGGTATTTATAACATGTTCTTTTACCGTATAAGGCAGTCCATGCTTGGTTGATGACATCGAGGCAAACCGTACCAGAAACCTCGTCTATATTTGGATGATATACTCTATTCATGAATCCGATACTCGGCGATTTAAACGGATAATGTTCGGGCAAATGGACCCGCACCTTCCAAACCCCACCTTCATATGGTGCTGCAAACAAATGATTAGATCACCACAAAGAAAGAAAATATACACTTCTGTGTATGTCCACATACTTCCGCGTGGACCATAAAACTTGACGCAAAATTCATTGAGTCCACCCAATATTGTTACTTCATGTTTACTTTCAATTCTGTGAAGTCCGTTAAAGAAACATCTATATTTCAACTATGAACATCATCATCATCATCATCAACTGATCGTCAGAAGACAATGGCAATACTCAAATAATGTGTAATGATTTACGCATACAATTATCGCGAATTGTCTATGTCAATGCAAGAGCCTATTTTCATTGTTATCCCTTTTGTCGATCAGCTGATGGAACAATGTTATTGTTTACACATGACGTTTAGTGTTAACGAAAAGGATACAATTTTATAACGTCCGTATCCATACGTCTCTTCCCAGCACTCGGTGACGACATGATAAAATGTATAAATTAGAAATAAACATTCAGTTATACCGATGAGAATCTATAACGTTAACACGACTATTAATACTTTGCCCAACAAAGATTTTCATGCCCAAACAAAAACGTATGATGGCTGACACTGCTGTGACATTACAACTTATTCGTAAATTTCCGTTGACGTATACACCGATTCGGTATTTTCCGATACACCCGGTGACTCGGTGTCGGTATCCCATGAGAGAGAATTCCAAAAATTAAAAAAGAAAATACTTTTAAAATTGGGAATAACCATATATTAGGAGTATTTTGTCCGTTTTACTGTTATCAAATCATTATTTAATGTTTATGGTTATTTTTAACTGAAGGCAAAGTTATAACAAAGTAGTTGGTATATTTTGACGAATTATGGTCTTTTGCGATGATGGCTGGCTGATGATGTGATTAAGCTACAATCACAACCAATTTGAATAGGCGAAGAAAATTGGTACGTCATTCCCTGCGCGGGAAAGCAAAGTGATCGCCAGTGATCGCCAGAGATCGCTTTTTTTTTTTTTTTTTGTAAGACCTCCGCCTTTATGCAAAGCTTAATCAGAAAAAACATCTAATAGTGGCAAATTGAATATATTTCATGATATTGTGCGTGAACATCTTGAATAAATGTATATTTTCAAATTGAAAATATATATTATTAGATACGTGTGCGCGCCATTACATTTTTGCACATGCGCAGTGAGAGAAATAAAACCTCGTGACCATTTGCATTCTGTACATAAGCGCCGACGGTCTACTAGTTGTGGGGGCAAGAGTATATTTGTTTAAAAACATATAGGCGCAGACTTCATGGAGGCATGTCAGTAAAGTTATCCACATTTTTCTCCAGCCACGATTTCTGTTACCAACCTAAAAATAACAAAATCCCCTTGATTGGTTTTGGCGCAACGATTAAAACCAAAATTACTTCCCATCACTTAAAAATTAGACAACCACAACGTAACCACAAACAGCGAAAATGTAAATAATTCGTTTGTGGTTACGTTGTGGTTGTTTAATTTTTAAGTGATGGGAAGTAATTTTGTATTAATAGTAGAGCCAAAATCAATCAAGGGGATTTTGTTATTTTTAAGTTGGTAACAGAAATCGTGGCTGGAGAAAAGTGTGGATAACTTTACTGACATACAGTACTAGTAGACAGTGGGGGCAATTGCCCCCATGAAGTCTACGCCTATGTACATACACAAAGATGTCTGGCATATATATATGCATTTTCAATTTGAAAATATACCTTTATTAAAGATGTTCGCCTTTGTTCGCGCACAATATCATGAAATATATTCAATTTGGCACTATCAGATTTTTTTTAATTATTAAGCTTTGCATAATGACGTGAGATCTTACACCAAAAATCGTCGCCAATGCACGTCATAAGAATAACATGTCTCTTAGCGTTGGCCGCGATCACTTTACCTTTCCCGCGCAGGAATTGGCGTAGCCACCGTTTTCGCTCATTTGAAAAAAATTAGAAATAGGTGAAAAAAGTGAACGGTCACATCTGTCCGCGAAATATGAAAATGTCGACACTCAACGTCAGTGTTGTCGCTGCGGTATTTTATAACCACATTTGGTGTTGTTTGTTTTTCTATAAACATTATTCAACCTATATTTTAATTTAATATGATATAATACGTAAATACCCAAAAGATTATTTAAGTTATTTTATTGAAATCAGAGAAATTATGTAAAAATTATGATTATTGACATAATTTCTGACAACATTATTCTAATTTCTATAAAATATTTTTAATCCCAATTAAATATTTTAAATCCTAATTAAGGGGCGATACTTGTGTGCAGCCGATACACGATATACAACATATTTTGTATGCTCCAGAATAAATTAGCTTGTGTTAGTCATGTCGTAAATTCGAAATAAAACAATAGTTATGAACGATAATGCATTTCTTTAAAAACGTATACAAGGTTTAGTTATTAAACTACCCGGTTCCGTAAAAATTTTCATCAAAATGTTACTTAATATTTAGTATTAATTTAGGTTATTATAATGAAACGCAGATTAGATTTGAGTACAGGCCCGTGTAGAGACATCATTTGTGATCATAATCATATTATTTCAAGTGCGATAAAGTTATACGTATTAACTACAAAACGAATTCGCTAATTTATATTATTTTTCCTTCTTTTATCACTACAAGTATCGCATCATAAGAATATCCTCATTGTCAAAATTATCAATTAAGTCTTAAGCTAGTGTAAATCAGTAAAAAAAACTAACCCATTTCGGCCAGTCCATTGGGGACTGATATTTCGAAATTAGGGGGCAGAATTTGTGTGGAATTTTAATATAACAATTCAGGGTATAATACTGCAAGTAGCCAAGGGCTTTTTAAATAAATGCATATAGTATAGCAACTAGGTTCATTCAACTCTCCGATATTTAAGAGTTGTTTAATCGAAATTAGGGCGCAGGACTTGTGTAGAAATTTAATGTAACAATGCTAGGATGTTATACTGTAAGTAGTCAAGGGCTTTCTTAATAAATGCGTATAGTATAGCAACTAGGTTCATTCAACTGTTCGATATATAAGAGTTGTTTAATCGATATTAGGGCGCAGGATTTGTGTGGAAATTTAAAATAACAATGCCGATAGGTAAAGAGTCCCATGTCTTTTAAGATTCGATAAGGTCCCGTCCAATGTTTAAATAGTTTGCCGTTTCTCCAACTCGAGGCGTTGGTTGATGTAACCAAACTAAATCACCAGGTAAATAGGGTTTTTCACGGGAGGCCTTATCGTAATATATTTTCTGTCGTTGATGAGCTGCCTGAAGATGTTGTCGAGTTGTGGCATGAGTAGTAACCATTAATTGCTTTAAGTGATAAATGTACTTGATTTTCGATTTGGATGGTCGATCGGTTGGTAAGCCATGTTGAATATTATTCGGCACACGTACCTCACAATCAAACATGAGAAGATTAGAGTATTTGGTACACTCGTGTTGACTAGACTGATAAGCCATCATCATTCGTGGAAGTACAATATTCCAGTCCTTTTGTTTTTGCCAGCCCAATAGCAAAGCATGTTTAAGAGAATTCTGTTGAAGCGCTCCACCATACCATCCACCAGACTGGGCTCTGAATGGGGTGGTTTGTGTTCCGTCTATTGTTAGCATTTTACACATTTTGTGGAATAACTGCGATTCGAATTGGCGTCCTTAGTTTGTATGAACTATTTCAGGAGCACCAAATCGATATATGATTTCATCGACGAATGTTTTAGCTATAGTTCCAGCAGTTTGGTCTGGAATTGCATACGCTTCCGTCCATTTTGTAAAATAATCGGCTTCCACATTGCTGTGGAAGGAAGAGGCCCCAATATGTCAATTGCCACTCGTTCAAGTCGTCGGGACGCTATTCTAGTTTGTAATGATGCTCGAGCTGTGGGAACAGGCATCTACCGCCGGTTGCAATCTTCACATTCCCGTATGTCATCTTCCATTTTTGGCCAATAATATCCCCTGCGAATTTTATCGAGAGTTTTGGTTACCCCAAAGTGGGCTTCGGCTATTGAATTATTATGATATACTCGTAGTAATTCTTCTCACACCGATTTAGGTGCGACTACGCGCAATATGGGTTTACCATTCTCGTTGTTAGATATACATAGAACAATATTCTTTAAAATGGGGTTTAACACCCATAAACCATGTAATTTTCGAGGCAACGTTGAGATATTGTTTGATATACTAAGCAGAATCTCAATTATAGGTTGCAGTCTTCACCTAAAATTTGTTTTTCTAAATTGATATTTTTTTAATCTTCGTCCGATGGAGTAGTTGTTGAAAACTCTCTTTGTAGAGTTTGACACATTATGGTGATAATGAAGTAGTAAATATGTTTCGAATTGTTACTAGGATTCAATTTCAGATTGTTTACATGGTAATCTTGACAGCCCGTTCGCATTGCAATGTAGTTTTCTTGGGCGATGAATGATGTCCATGTCAAATTCAGTTAGTAGCTCTAACCATCAGGCGACCTCTCCTCTCGGCTCGCGATAGCTTTGGAGCCACCGTAAATTATTGTGATCCATGAGTGCTTTGAATGTAGCCCCATATAGGATCGAAAATGGCGACAAACTGTGACCAGAACTAGTAACTCTCTTCTTGTCGTACTATATTTTCTCTCGGCTAAAATAAGCGATAACGCGTTCTTTACCGTCCTGCACTTGGCTAAAGACACCTCCGATACCGGTACCATACCATACTCGGTCGAGGGTATGCTAGAACTGGCGCGATTGTTAAAAATATCTTTAATTTACGGAACACAAATCTTCCGTCCATTGATAACGTTCTCCTTTATTTAACAGTCTATATAAAGGATCTGCCGTCGCAGCAAAGTCATTTACAAACTTACGATAATAAGAAGAAAAGTTTAGAAAGTTATTAAATCACCTATATTAATAGGGGCCAGCCTCTCACGAACAGTTTTTATTTGATTTGAGTCAGTAGCAATACCTTCTGCGCTCACAATATGCCTTAAAAATACAACTCTTCTGTGGAATAGACGACATGTAGAAATATTTATTTTTAATCCGGCTTTGTGTCTTTCCAGATGTTCGTCAAACGATTGTCCAAAAACGATAACATCGTCTAAATAAACAAGCACGCGATCCCATTGGAGGCCATCTAATACTACATCCATCAGGCGTTGAAAAGTGGGGGGCCATTATAAACACTAAATGGGAGTAAATAAAATTCGAATAAGCCATTGCCAACAGAAAATGCTGTATTCTGGCGATCTGTTGATTCGCCAATATCCAGACTGAAGATCGAGAGCTGTGAAAGAAGTAGCACCCGACAGACAGTCTAAAACTGAATCTATTCTAGGCAAAGGATAACTGTCTTTAATCGTTACCTGGTTCATCTTACGAAAATCCACGCTGAATCTCGTGGAACTTTCTTTCTATTTACTAACACCACAGGAGAACACCAAGGTGATGAGGACGGATGAATCACCCCTGCTGTTGCCATGCGCTCTATTTCATTTCTCGTTGGGATTCCTCTTTTCGTGCAATAGGTATTCGTCGTGGGGCCTGGTTGATGCGATGTTCCAAAATAGACCTGGGATTATAATATAGCTCTATTAGAGATATGTGTTGCATTTCTGAGACCTTGAATTTCGACTTGCCCAGAAAAATCGATGTTTATGTAGTAAATTGCACCCAAGTATACAAGCTTCTTCATAGATACTGAACTCAGTTGATGTTGTCGATCCGATTGAAATATAAGCTACTCCATGCCCGATAATTTTTAATGGTTCTGATTCAGCTTGAATGATCATTGTTCGCGAAGGCCGCAATGATCCAGTCCCTAACTAATCCCATATATGTCGGCGCAATATACAACGTTAAGCACCAATATCCTTTGAACAAACTACGTCATGCCCATTAAGTTTGCCAGATACGCGAACAAATGGTGCATCTATTAAATCATCGTGCCCCATATCAATTGGAACTGACTTTTCGGGGTGCGGCTCAGTCCTTTTTAGTTTTCCTGTTTCTTATTCTTTTCATTACTAGAGCGTTGATTTTCTTGACTCGGGCAATCTCTAGCAAAGTTATTCCATCCATCGCTCTCATTACAACGTAATCCGGAGTCCCTGCGGCGACGGACGTATTCTCTGTAATTCTTGGTCTTGGTTTCACTCTAACTCTTCTAACATTAGTAGAGTTTCGTCGTTCAGCTAGCTGTTGTCGTCGCGGTGGTGTTCGAGGTCTTTCTGTCACTTGGTGAGACGACATTGTCATTTTTTTTATCGTTTCTGTAAGAACGCTCATTATGTTATTGAGCATAACTCAGCTGGTTGCCATCCTTCAATCCCTAAGGCTGGAGGCAATTCAGTTATTCGGGCGGTAGGTGCAGTATTAGAAATACTACACCTACCACCGGAATAACGCCTTACTAAATATTTATTTCGAATGTCGTCCAATGTTTTTCGAACCTTTAACGAATTCTGGGTAGCTTTTACTGCTGTTGCTAGAGTTTGGGGATGCTGTCGCTCCGTTTTTCTCAGTCACTTGATTGGGCAATCGTCGATAATACTGTTGTGGGAATGCAGCCTCTCCTATTGCGCGGAGGGTTGCAGCAAAGATAGCTATCGTTTCTTCTTCTCGCTGTCTCCTACTCCAAAATACCTTTTCAGAGTTATCATCATCTAGTGCCAAAGCCACGGTTAATGCATCCGTCTAGTTAGGCACAAATATATACACATACAAAAATTGGGTTGTATTTTTATTATTATTAGATTAAATCATTTTAAATAAGTGCTAATGCTAATTGGTTAGAACATTATTTTATACATATTTGCAATAATTTAAACATACTTGGATTTATTTTTGTGTCATAATAAAAAATCATTTTAATATATTCGACGTTGTGTTACAGACTTATGTATGTTTTCTCTACTAGCCACTAGTTGTTTACAGAGCTCTGCGCGAGTAGCGATAGGTTCGAGGCTTTGGCTTTGCTTACATTTTCAAACTTGGTCAGTTGATAGAAAGTTCGTTCGACGGATTTGTCAAACACGAAAGGAAACACGACGAACCGAACGTTTTACGAGTGGGCACAATGAGCGGTGAGGCGTTTACTCGGTAGGCATTCTGTGCGGATCCCGATTTCGCTATTTAGAACTAGTCACGCCGAGCAATCGAAAGTAGGAATCTTGAACTGCTGCGCGAAATAATTGGCCTTTACTTGAAGCATAGGCCCACTTACGGGGATTCCCCGATTAAGCTGCAGCTTAAACCAACGTAACAGTGCTTGTCCGATTTGTTCTTGAGTGGATGCCTTCACGCGTATAGGTTTCAGGACATTTGCATTGAATTCTTGATTGTGGATATTGTTGAATGAGACACACTGAATTCTTTCGCGAGTTACATTCGATTCTCCAGCTTCTAAACGCTGTATTATAGTACTTTTTTCTTCAATTGAGAAACATTTTCGTTTCATCGGACTCAATTATAAGAACATATGGTGTCTCATCAATAGGTGATAAAACAGATTTACGCGGAGCAATCGACGTGTGTCGGTGAGGGGAGCAAACGGAGGCGACTCGTGAAATGATTTTTTTGTAAACAAATTAGAGATGCGCGTTGTTCTAACCATACGATTTTTCAGTAAATCACGACGCTTAAAGCGGTTGCTCGCTAAAACCGGAGTCGTACTAAACGGACGTACTTTCATAGTAATTTATATGAAAACCTAATATGAGGTCGCATCTACGACGTTAAAAACGGTTGGTCATTGTAAACAAAGTCGTAATGGACGGATTCTACTGTATATAAATTTAAAAAAAAAACTCTTATTAACCCTTATTCGGCACACTGGGATCATATGCACCCCACGCTTATAATACAAGAATTTTGAGTACCTAAAGGGGACGGGAGCGGGACTAGTACATCACCTGGCAACAGCTAGATTAATAATAAATAAAAAAAAATAATTCATATATTTTTGCATATATCATATATTTGCTGAAAATAAATACCTTTTTTTTAAAGGGGCACTTAAACCTCTATTATTATCTTGTAGTGCTACATTAGTAGAAGACCTACCTAAATTTTTAGCCCTTAATAAGTAAAAATAAAAAAGCTTTTTCGCTATTTCAATTTTTTAAAGGTACTTAATTAAATTTTTGGCCTATTTAACCTATACTAAATTAAAAAGCACCCTTTCAAAAAGCTACAAAAAAAAAAAATTAAGTAAAAATATTCAATAGCACATTTTTGTCACTGGGGTGCCCAGTGTGCCGAGCACGTTATACCAGAGAAGTGTGCCGAATAATGGTTAACATAAACAATAATTAATATATAATTTGCAAAGAATGTGGTATAAAAGTGTATTTATTTAACTCAAGAAATGCAAGTAAAATAAAATATAAATATAACATATAAATGTTACGAAAAACTTTTACAAATGAGATTGTAAACGAACGATGAACAAAACATATATAGTTTCTCATAAATGTTCATATAAAATGACTAGCGTCATTAGGAATACAGATAAAAATATAATAACAAAAAATAACTCGAAATAACAATTATAATATATAAAAACGTGTTATTCGTCAACATCTTCTTTTTTAATAAGGTCATTCACATCTATATCGGTCTCAATTTTAGGAAGATCGCACAAATTCATTACCAATGTGCGAAGAGCGTCTTTGACTCTTTCCTTTTTCAAATTGTGGCTGGGATGATGCTTGACACTGTAAACAAAATTTAATCGGTAATATATATTATTTATAAAAAAAATAAAAAAAAAACTTACAGCACATAATCACCATTCTGATTTTGAACATATTGATCTAATTTAATCACGTTCCCAAGCATTTCTCCATTGTTAACCGTAACAACTGAAACATAAAATCAAATTAGATACGGAAAATAAGAGCAATAATGCCCAAGAAAAATCTGAAATATACAGTAATAACTTATAGACTATTCTCTGGCTTACTAATACAAAAAGAGAATTTATAATATTATAAATCTATAACGAGCTACCGGGAAAAAATAGCAATTACATTTATTTATTTATAGACCTGTATTTTCATACGAAATGTAAAATTGCTAGAAAGACTAAAACATGTAACTAATAAACATATCTGTACATTTTGCAGGCTGTTAGGCCTGTAAATTGTATCATATTATTATTAAAACTATAATAATTAGGACTGTGAATACCCGTCAATTCAAGTCCCGGAACCGGATGTTCAAAAACGGGTACTCTACCGAAAATTGTTAAGCGTATTTTGAAAGGATTATTTTCTCTCTCTTATATGTAATGTATAAAAGAAAGTATTGTGATCACAAAAAAAAATCGACTTCGAAATTTAAATGGAAATATCTATTTTGGTGGTTTCTGAATCCATTTTGATTATTTTTTCAATGACCAGTATGTGTTTGTCTTGCTGTTTGCGTACGTTCTATATCCAATAACACTGACCATAAATTTTTTTGATTTGAATTTTCATTTGTATATGTAGGGAAAGAAAATTTTCTATTTTTGAAAAGGATATTTCAATCGAAAGTGCTGTTTACTCGTGTTCATTTTTTCCCATTGTGAGTTAGACAAAAATTAATTATAAAATGCTAATAGTTTTACGGCAATTCTATATAACTTGGCGTTAAATTAATAAACTTTGAAATATTACAATGTAATAAGCCCTCTAAATTTGCAAATACAAGCGTAAATTTCAGATATATAAGTAATTAGAATTCGGAATTTAAAATTATCTTTATTATAACGAAAAGCATTTATATATTCAAACAAAAGTTGCTAGAAATTTCAATGTCTTCAACTGTAATAAGAATCACTATTTCTCTAACTCGTGTTGTTTTCGATATGTAAAAAGTTGCAATAAACCTTTACTTCAGCTCGCCTTATAAGTAATATATGCGATGCGAGCAGCGGATTTTCCCCTCTTTCTTCAAACTTGGCATTCAAATTTAAAAATAATTGTTTTTAATTAAAATGGACTATGGGTTCACAATTGGATTCAAAAATGTATATATATATTATTGATAAGTGTAAATTTTGAAATTCAATTTTTTTTTCTTATAATTGTTTATAGCCTTTGGATTATCAATATAAAGAAATCTTGTGGACACCAAATATCTTTGAATTTTATGTAGGATTCTAGGATGTTTTAATTATAATACTAATGGGGGGGGAGGGATTTTTATTTTCGTTCACTACATGTCATTTTACAAATAGAAAATTACCAAAATATAAAAAAATTTCACCGAAAATATTTTTTTTTTTGTTAAAAACAATGTCAAAAATTGAAATATCATTTTTTTCAAACCCTTTGTTCAAGTACAAGCCATATGCATCTACTAACAGAATTTTTTTTGTTTATTGATATCACGAGTTATTCTGCCTACGGTAAAAAAAAACATCGATTTCCGTAAACCAGCTGTTAATGGTTTCATTTCCCTTTTTTCTTATATATATATTTTTTTATAATTTGTTCAAATGATTTACTTGTATATGCCATAACTTAGAATAAACCATATTTATTCATTTTGTGAAAAAAAAATCCGAAAAATAGTGTTTTATTTTTAAAACCCATGTAACCCCTTAATTGTATAACAAAGACCGGTGCAGGTCTAGCTTTTTAGAGCTGCACCCGACCCGCAATACATTTTTTTTCTAGTCCCGCATCCGATACACATGATATTACTTTATTAATCCCGCATCCAACATGCTACCCGCCATGTAGTTCCTTATTTTTAAATAGTATTTGTCATTAACAACAAAATTATCAAGAGGATGAAAAACAAAAACTAACGTTGTTTCTCACTAAATGTGATGCCGAAGTGTAAAAAATTTCGTGAAATATGTAATGTGCTACAAAAAGACAACCGTATGGCAGTTGTGCAGTACATGAAAACGCAAAAAAAGCGTTAAAAGTGAGATATTTCGAATGGCCTATTATATAGAATTTCCCTAGTGCAAACAAGGTATGAATGAAACAAAAGTTTATGCAGTTCGTTTAAAAACTGCTGTTCTTAAAATATTGAAACTCGTTAGTGATGTACATATACGGAAAACCAGAACATCAAGTAGAAATTGGCAGAAGAAATGTTAAACCAATTTCTCAAGGGTATCCATATGACGGCCCAGCAGTTTTGTCGTCCAGTCCAACGACGTTCAAGAATGCAGTGAAGACCAGAGAAAGAAATTAAACGAGAAAATTGCAAGTAACACTCGTGGGAAATGCAGAGACTAACAGTGGAACAGATGTGATCTAGTGCGATTTTTTAGACATATGTGGAATAAGAACAGTTAAAATGACAGAAAAATACCAACAACGATGTAATAATTACCAAATATCATTGTGTGACGGTATCACACTATGTGCCGTCAATTTGTGGTACTATTTAAGTCATAAGTAGTCGAAATCTAAGGCGACTATATAGTAATTTAATGTTAAAAATATCACTTTATGTGGCCGTAGGGATGATTAGCTAGTAAAAACTCACCTATATGTTAAATAACATAAATATTTGGAGCACAAATTAAGTTATATTTTTTACTTCATATATATTATTATATATAAAATATAGTTATATATCATTTTATATATTTAAATTAATAATGGTTTCATTATTTTAGAAGTTTGTTTTATTAATGACTTATTACTTGGGCAAGTACATGTTGTATAAAATTATACGTAACATACTCATGAAATGATTACACTGATCTACAAAAAAAAAAAAAAAATCATCGGTTTGGTGCCTGAGGTATAAACATGGTTTTTTTTACTAATTTTGATATAAAGAATACAATGATAATGCCCGTTTTCCCCAATCAGGTCTGGATTTTAAGATACAGTAGATAGCCACCTAAAATATAAGATCATGCTCTATAACGCGTTGTAATATTTTTATGCTGTGAATTTTGTGTTGTTAATTGTAAAAATTATGAAATAATTTATTCATTATATTATTATTACAAGAAAACAAAATATTTATATAAATAAATTCTTTTTATTTAAAAATGTATCTAAGAAATATATACGATATTTAGAAACCATTTGAGATATTTCTTTGAATAGGTTTATTTCATTTAAGCTGTAAATAAACAATGTTTTTTAATGAAAAATAGCTACAAAAAGTTCACTCTTTACAATTTGCTTCGAATTGTTGAGAAGCTATGTTATTTTTATGTGTGCTTTTTATATTTCTTCAGTGCATATTACAGCAAGTAAAAAATTTTAATTTCATAGTATTTAACATGGTATTTTATCAATTTACATTGTAATAGAAATAACACTGCTGTTCATTATTTGATTTCGTTTTTAATATTATTTAGATAGTGTTTTAATATTATTTTATTACATTCTTAAATCAATTGGAATCTTGTGCGTGACTGTCCCGATGCATCACAAAAAAAAACTGGAGTGGCCTGCGCTCAACTTTCTTTTACGTAGTTTTCAATATATATATATATATATATATATATATATATATATATATATATATATAAATTAATGAAAATAACTGGATAATTATACCAATTTATAATGGATCAGAATTTGAAGTACTTATCGTATTCACTCTTAAACAGTCAAACTCCACAGTCAAACTCTGAAATTGTTAATTAATTTTGTTAGCAAATATATAATATAAATTGATTCTATAATAATTTACCTGATACAATTTATTCTAATAAGAAATCAATATTTAAAATATTAATTCATACAGATAACTGTCAATGTAATGCTTGTTTGTTTTCAATAAACAAAAGATGTAACTCATGGTTGATCCGATTTAAAAATAATAAAATTTGTCACAAGTGTAGGTATCACTATGGCAACGTAAATAAGATATTTGAGTTTTTTCGTAGCAGTTATCTCATAACTGGTACAATTTATGAAGAAACTTTTCAAACAAAAGTTGTGCGAAATATTATTATCTTTCATTATGAACATAACTATTTTTGCCATAAGTGCAGCCGTTCTAGTGTTACTGGAGATAGAACAAAAAATGCATAGAGTAAACATGCACTTCCGGTTTGAATATTCGTTTCAAAAATAGGAGGTGCACATCTAGGGCATATACAAGTCTTAAGTTTGAAGTTTCATAATTTTTCGTTCAACAGTTTTGGCCCTAGAGCGTTCACAGACACACACACACACACACAGAAACGTCATTCCGAAAATAGTCACATTCGATTCAGAGAAGGTCGAAACATGTATATCCGTTGAAATCTCGAGTTCGAAATTTTTCATGATTACAATACTTACTTATTACTCTGTAAAAGAAAGTAAAAAGTCCCATAGAAGAAATTTTACATAAATTATTGGTATGCTTTTCTATTTTTACTATTAAATTAATACTAATAAACATATTATTTCATATTTTTTACAATAGATAACACTAATGCTTCGTTTACGCATGGCTGTTCCATGCCAAGTAACGCATATGCGGTCCGTCGACGATCAAGTAAGTGTTTATGCATCCGACCAAGTTTTGCCTTTTACGTGGCGTTTATTGTGGCATGTAATTGAAATATTTGCTCTTCCCTAACGTCAATATCTGGAACTACTATTAAAAATGAAACCTAATCAATGGTAATTATATCACGGACACTCACAGTTTACTAAGTCAATTTGTCCTGTCAGCCTTGATCTTGTATTCTTTGGTATATTTGCATTTAAACTGTTAATTTCTTTAAAATATCATTTTTCTAATTTATTTAAATATTAACCCCCTCTATTCTAATAACTAAACTAAAATAATAAAGGTAGGTATCTGTAGTACCTAGACTAGGCTGGCCATCTGTGTTCCTATGTTATAAGCTTTGGCTATGCGCTATGCCAGAAAGTTGAAATGTTCATGTACGACTATGCGTCGGCAGTTTACGTGGCATGGTGGAAAAGTAAGCGTAAACACTAGATAGGTTTTCTGTATATCCATCTGCGCGCATATGCGTTACTTGGCATGGAACAGCCATGCGTAAACGAAGCATAAAATAGCAGCATAAGAATTTTACAACGCGTTATAGAGCAAAATCTTATATATTCAGGGGGCTATAAAATGTATCTTAAAATCTAGACCTGATTGGGTATTCTGCACATCAAAAATAGTCAAAAACCTTCGGCAACAGACTGATGTTATACTTTTTAAGAGTTTTTTTATTATTAAGAAATTTTATCTGATTATAATATGGAACGCTTTTTGGGATAGATATATTCAACGCATCTAACGTAAAATAGAGATAGAGTACTTACGCTACACCATCACTTGTCTCTTTCAAGTATAATTTTAAATTTAACATTATATACATGTAAGTATTATTAAACGTTTGTTATTTTCGTTATAGAAAAATAAATCCGTATGGTGCAACATGTGATTTATACCCAATTATGATAGATTCGCAATTATGGCTAGAGACTCGATGCAGGACTTTGCCGCATTATACCGTAGGTAGCGCAAAGCAATGGGATAAGACGCAAGTATTCATTTAACTCGTGATTCTGTAACATCCAGAGATTTCTCTTATGTTCAGATGCACTATTAGCACTTAACTTTAAGGTGAATTTATCGTTTGTTGTATTGAGGCAATAAAGTGAAATTTTGGGATAAATAAAGTAAAAATATTTTTTATCGATTAAATATTTGATCTCAACTTAAACAATTTAAGGTTTAAAGTCGCTCCACAATATGAAATAATTATTTAAGCCACGGTTAGCCTTACGTGTATTCGATGCAACTGGCTATTATAGCAGTCCATTTCAAGCACTTTTAAATGGTAAAATAAATAACGAAACACTAATAATATACACGCTACTAAGAGTGAATTGAAATTTTCATTTTAATATGTAAGTATACGTTAAACCAGCATAGATACAAGCGCCAATACCTTTCAGCTCACGCTATAACCTATTTGATGTTTTTTAAATTAATCTAAAAAACATTTCGTTAACCACAGATTTTTGAAGAAATAAAAATTAAGGAATTGTTATTGATTGACAAACTTGTAATATAGAACTGATTTCGAGAATGAATTCTCAATTCAACGTATGCGCACGCGCTACTTTGTTGTAGATGTAATTTAATTTTTGCCTTTGGGTTTAAATTTGAAAAAACGTTGTATACAAAAAAATTCTTATAAGTTTTTGATGTATTCAATTTTTTTTTGGGAAAAAACTGTACACAAAACATATTTACAAAATGGGAAAAAACTGTACACAAAACATATTTTCAAAACCTTTCTAACGACAGTATTAAGTAGGGCTCCAAATTTTGGGGCCCTATAACTGCGAAAGTCTAAATGCAGACTAAAATGGGATACCACAGAATATGTGTAGCAAAGGTCTAAATCGATTCAGTACCTTCAAAAGAGTAGAGGCTACAAATTTTTGTCTTACGAGCGATAAGCGAGCGAGCGCGCCAATGACGACTAACATCAATGTATATGAATTATATATATATATATATATATATATATATATATATATATATATATATATATATATATATATATATATATATATTTATTTATTTATTCTAGTGAACATTTTGCGGAACACAGGTTGAAAAACTTGTTAACAGAACGGTGCGTTTTTTAAGATATATACTATAAATAATAATTTTAATAGATTTAATTACTCAATATAAAGCTACACAGCCGCATTGAGTAAATGTTTATTCGCAATTGAAACATGTTCAGTAACGCAATAATAAAAAATAGGTTTTATAGTTAAATTCACCGATATTTATTTTATTTCAATATATTTCTTATTCAATATGTGTTACCTCAAAAACCTGATAGGGCAAACATTTCAACTAAAGCAGACTTAATTAGTAATAAACAAGATGGAGTTTGTAAACACGTACCATCATATCAAATATTGTTTCGGAATGGATTAAATAAAAAAAAATATAATAACAAAAATAATCATAACCCATTAGGATTAGAGTTTTTCAAATATCCAATGCATTCTATAAAAATAATTGTAATTTATATCAACGATTCATTTTACAAAGTTATATATCTATAACTATGTATATACATATACAGTAGACGCTCGATGCCGTGAACATCGGGTGACGGAAATTCGAGATAACGTGAACAATCATTTTCATAACCTTGACGGCTGTATAGCGTGAACAAACCGATATTCGGTAACGTGAACACATATATCATGCGACTAGTGATAGTTTCGATAATTTTGAGTACTTTTAACTACCCGTTACTTTTAGGTAGAGCACTCGTTACAAGTATTTGTTGACTTGAGTGGTGCTCAATTTGTGCTCAGACAATTAGGATAATACCACGAATCGCGTATAGAACTGAACAGAGTAACGATTCGTTTCGTCTACATTTACTTTTGGCGAGATTTTGCTCTAGCTTCTAAAAGCTGCTGTTGCTATATGGTATTCAAAGTAATTAATTTTTTTAATTATTATAAGGACATCAATAAAAATGAATTTATTTTTAATATATTTTTATTATTTGATTGAATTCAAATAGTCAAATAGATTTCTGTAATCCTCTAGCTAGCCTTAACCTTAAGGGTTTGGATGAATTACAGTTACACAATGTTAGAGCCACGACCACGTCCACGTCCACGACAAAATCTGATTAGGTAACTGTTTGTAAATGTAACGAATACATTATCATGTCATTAATAGTTACTTCGGATCTTCCCTAGTAACGAGTACTCGAGTAACGAATAGTTACTTTTTTTACATCTCTACATGCGACCGTATTTCTCCGGGCTATATACTGTGATGTGGCTGTACTTCCCCGTATTCTATGGCGCGAGTTTCTGGACAGATTTTTGTGTTTATTGTTTATTGCATATAGTTGTTAACTGATATGAGGTAGCGATATGTAAAATATTTATATGCGTCACATATTATTTGTACAATAGAATCATATTGTTTTAAGTCACAAATTAGCCTCTTGTTAACGTATATAAATAAATAAATAAATTTATATAAACTAGCTATAGGTATATAACTTTGCAAAAGCAATTGTTTTCGTATTTTCCTTTCAAGAACTTAACTGATCTGACGGAAATGAACTGTTTGAATACTGATTCGAATGTCATATTGAGGTAAAATATTGAGCATTTATCACTGTAATTAATGTTTTTGGAGATACAACAATTTATTACAGGATCATGATTTATATAGTTCAATGGAACGCGCATTTTCAATTCAGTTCAGTATAGAACAAGTCGGATCTGATCAGGTTTGAAAGTTGAAAAAAATAAAGCACCTGAGATGGCATTAGACATTTAAACCAGTGGTTCACATACTTTTCTGGTTCCCGGCGCCCTTAATGTATCAGAATTTTTCTACAGTGCCCCTACTCAATACATTGGTCTAACTAACGCAGAATATTTTCGCGCACAGTTTGAGAAACACTGATTTAAACGATATAATCTCTGGTGAGAAAATAAGCAAATGACGTCAGAAAAGTTTCTTGGAATGAAAGCGTGTTTCATTACATAAACAATAAAATTATATCTGGTAGTGTCACCTCGCAATATTCGCAAGGTTCAGCGTTTACAAACGTCATCTAAGCAGGACTTTAAGATGTACAGTAAATTTTCAAGCAATACAATAAAAAAGAATGTAAAACAAAAAGAATGAATTGAGATACAATATATTTTATAAATTCATTTAATTGTATAAAATTTCTTCACCTGAAGCTGAACAACTTCAAGCAGAAAATGTATTAAAAGTAAGTAGTTTATAAATTAGAACGTATATTTTGTCAATTAATTTTTGTATTCATACACACACACACACACACACACACACACGTACGCCAAACATTCAATACGGAAACTAAATGTGAGATTTTTTAAATATATTTATTGATAACGCACAAATTCTCACCAACCTGTCAACCAAAAACGCATGATTTACACATTTATATGCAAGTATAATAATTATTCTAGTAATAATCATCATTGAAATTTCCAATAAAATTGTCCGTTTATACTCTGATTCGACATAATTGATTTCGAATGTTGACAGCACAACAAACGTACGTGATTGTAATAGAACGAATGAATGATGATAAACAATGATTACGAAGACTATAGAGAAAGAACATGGGTTTTCAAACGATTGATAGAAACACACTCACACACATTCCTAATTACATTTCATGTGCACTATAGGTGTGGGAGTCAAGATGAGTATGTTTTTCAAAAGGCGTTGTACACAATTACACTTTTCGCTGGTGATCAAACTAATTTCTTAATTTAGTAACATTCAACACCTATATTTGAATTTTGTTACAGAAGTGTCTTGTTTTCGAAAAATAACGAATTTGATAAAAAGATATATATATATATATATATATATATATATATATATATATATATATATATATATTACAGTCGGTTCCAAAATGTGACCAGATTCACTGATTATGAAGATGTTCAAGATTCAAGTTGGTAGCATAGCTGTTATGTCGTATACTTGTTTTAAGTTTGAATTGCATTATACTGTATCTATACTAGAAAGTAGTACAAGTTTTAATACTAAAATCTATTATGAAACTTGGATACAAAATCGTAAAGCGAAGTGTGATGTAAATTGAGATATACTTGCTCCTTGTCTGAAACAGTTCTACCAACTTTTTGTAGGTTAGATTTGTTTGTAAATATGAGTCGCAGGAATTAAAAAAGTGAATCAAACACTTAAAACAATTATATTTATAAACAAAAAATAAATTGCAACAAATCCAAATATTATTAATTGTCAAAGCGTATGGCGCGTCATTTGTTTCGAGGTTGGTATCTATAAAAAATATTGGTAAGTGCGAATGTCAATCTTAGATGAAAAATAGGTCCGGATTTAGTTTGTATAAAGTATCTAGTACACAAACTTTGAAAAGATTTTTACTAGTTTACATTATACTTTTTTCATACTAGATTTTAGTATTAAAGCTTGTACTAATTTCTAGTATGAAACTTGGATAATGTAATTCAACCTTAATTCTATCTTCAATAGGCTAAAATATACTTCATATTTAACATCAAGTCAGTTTAACTTTTATTTGATTTTGAATTTAAGTGGTCGGGAAATTCTAAAATTTGATTTTAAAGTTACATGAAGTTTTATAACCCTAAAGGTTTGCGAAATTAAATTATTTAGTTTTATAAAAAGTCGGCTAAATCAAATGAAAATTAAACACAATTGATGTTAAAAACATAATGTTCTTTCTTGGTGAATACATATTTGATCGGTCTTTGTAAGATTAAATACTTTCATTTTGTAAGCCTTTAGTATTATATAAAAAAAAATGATAAACATACTTAAGGTTTATTAAAAAATTTGAGGTAATATTGTTTTATTCTGCATACGTAAGTAAATGTAAGAAAATTGCCACCAAATATACCAAAAATTATAGGGTTGCTAACCACCTGATGTCATTGCTCAGGAATTATTTTTAATTAGTTTCGTAAGTAATATAAATGTATACAAAATTAAAATAGAAACAATGATCTCACAATAGTGTATACTTGAATAATAAAAATTTAAAATAATGCTAGCATCAGGGAAATGTTTGGAATTCCTTGCCAACAAACCCCGTAATCACTAATTACTGAGGTAACGTTTTGGAACCTACTAGTAAATGAGGTTTATTCTATTTTGATTAACAATGAACCAGTCTAGAATTTTCAAAAAATTGTTCTTTTTTCATACATATTTTTGAAGGAAATCAAGAATAAGCGAGTTAGTTCAAAAGATAAGAACTTTTTTTGAAGCAAGGCCGTCGTAAATGTACCTAGATTCTAGTTTCTATATAAGTTTACCTTTCTACCGGAGTGTATACTTAGTTTATGCAGAGATTCGTATATGTTTAGTTTTATGGCCCAGGAATGGACAGCAGTGTGTAAGTAACAAACAATTATCGAATTATAGAACTATACATCATAAGCAAAATCTCAAAACCATTTATCTCGAAAAAGTATACCCGGATTTTTTTTTTTTTCATTTGATCAAATCAGATATTGTTCCGCACGAAATTCCGTAAATTGTATGCATTAGTTTCCTTTTTACACACCTAAATAGTTTCTTTTGAATTTATAGCGAAAATACGACCAAAAATTCAAACTGCCGCCATTTTGTTGAAAATAATATCGATCGAGAAGATAAAACCAGTCTCATATGTAAACCAAGAATTGATAAAGACTCATACAGCCCCGGCAAAAGTGGGGATAGTTTGGACCTATCAGGGAAAACACCTAAGACGCGGATGGCTGTCACTGAATTTAAAAAAAATATTTATTGATAAATAATAGCTTACAGAAGTAAATATGATTTAGTCTCTGTCAAGTGTTCCCGAATATCGTGACTTTGTCATTCGGATATTTCATGTGCGTAGCTGCAATATTCAAATGTCAAGAATAGAGAGAATAATCGAACGTAGCTAAATTATAATAAATAAAGCCAATATGTTGGTTCACAAAGGAAGTAAAGACCGTGCCTAAAACCGTGATCTTTCGTAGATGGATTCTTTCCTGATCTAATTAGTATATTTATGCGCCAATGATATCAAAACTAAGGTCAAATAGCACCAGTGTTATAAATCATCGAATTAGATCACCACGGTAAAGTGTGGTATGTGTACGAGCCTCTATAATTACATGTTTGTTTTGTATAACAATTTGTATTCCTAGGTAACCGTAAGTAACATATATCCTATATTGTTCCATTCACATAGACACTTGATGCGATACAGGCGGATTGGCGACCACAGCAGCCTGCGGCGAAGGAGGTGTAGGAGTCGACGTCGGATTTGCATCATTGGGTTGCGACATATTTGACAATTGAGAGCTGGTAGTACCTGTTTGTATTTTATATTTTAGTCTAGACCATTCAACCTTATGCGATTCCAGTGGTGCCATTTAAAAAATATTTATCGGACTTGAAACACTTTATTTAGATGTACTACTAGCTCAAACATTTACACAATATTATTTATACTACTATTTATTATAAGGCTTTTGTTTCTATGCAAATGCAATCAGTTTTTTAAACATATTTTATTTTCAACGTTTCGATATTACGTGTCATCATCAGAAGTGTGTTAGTCATTAATTCATAATATATATTCAATATTTTAATGTGCACGTTTTATTTTTTAATTTTATGATTATATTGGTTCATTCGATTATTTTATTATTCCTTTAACCTCGTATTAATAAAAATGATATATTACTGATCTATGTGACTATTGCAGAAAGTATAGACTATGTCATAATTACTGATTTTAAACGTTACATGTAGATATCACAAAGAAATCGTTAATAATATAATATGCAATCTGTTTATATTAGAATATTTAATTTACTTGAAAGATTACTATATAAAACTGATTAAAGTATCTAGGAATATTATGACAAAATAACTATGTATCTTCTCTCTTCTGTTTATAATTAAATAAAATAATCAAAAGTTCAGTTTAACTGTCTGCATGTTTAAACTAAATATATATATATATTTTTTTTAAGTGACACCACTGTTTAATACATCAATAAGAATCATACAACGAAAGATGAGAAAAGGGTTAGCGTCACTACAAACAAACTTCGAAACAGCAAACATTATAAAAAAAGAACCAAAAAGAAACCATCCATAGACCTTAGAATATATTATATTAAAATATGAACCGATATAAGACCAGAATTTCGAACCCAAAAAAGAAATAAAACAGTTAGTTCAAGAGAAATAATATTGGAGCAAAATCAAGATTAAATTTTCAACCCAATAGAGAAATGAATCGCTGGTATCAGATAGATATAAAGTCGACCAAATAGTTTGCCTTTGCAGTTGACATCAAATCAATCAGAAAACGTGATTTTATTATTTAAATTTAAAATAATATTAATAAAACGAACGAAATATAAAAGTTATCAAAGAGATAGCAAGAAAAACGAAAGGTGCCCAGAACAAATCGAATTAACTGCAGAATGTGCTAGATGATGATAATATTTAACTAAATATATTATATATGCATAAAATAACAACAAATCCACAAAACCAATATCACACAGCTAAAAACTAAAGAAACCAAAACCAAAACAACCTTCATTTACACTTTTCTTAAAATATATGTTATTTAACAATTGTAAATGTTGAAAATATTTTTAGTGATTAATATTTAAATAAAACGGAAATACGTGTTAATATGGGTGTAATATCGTTAGTTTCTTGGGCAAACAACAGTGTAACAAATAAGCAATAAATGGAACCAGAATGAAAATAATTACGTAAAACAGTGAAAGATTAATGAACTACCGTCAGGATTATAACCTGGCCATGGTAGATAAAGGTAGAATAGACGACGCGAGATCGGAACAGTCACAGGTTCAAATCCTGGCAGTAATTGTTAATTTTTTAATAATAACATTTGCGAATTTAAAAATTAGCAATCAAAACATAAATATCAAAGAATAAAAATATGCATGTTTGCCCCAAGGAACCTATATACAAGGTAGCCTCACGCTCATAGCAGGAATGTGTAATCGATTGTGACGCCTACAGGCTCGTCATATTATCGACGCATGCGCATGCATCATTTCTAACATGAGACTACCTTCTATGTGGATTCCTTGTTTGCCCACCAATCTGTTCGACATGTCTGTATCGAGTTGTAAAGTAGATTAAATGACATTCATTAATGACGAAATTGTTTTAGCATTTGATATTAAAATTTAATATTATCGTATTTAATTGAAAAGCAACATCACATTATAATTGTTATAAATGTGGTTATATACTAAATATTTATTATTTAAAATATTGAACCAATATTCAGTTTTGCTGGTACTGTTTACGTTTACGTCTACTACAACCTTAAACCGAATATACTAATAAAAAGAAAATATCTCATAGCTATTGTATAGTTAATTCAGAAAGTATTATAAAAAATATATTGCTAGTGGCTAATATTACAAAAATATACATGGTAAATATCCGAATTTTTTAAATAACTTTCGATCCCAATGAAAGTTTCAAAAAATAAAAATAAATAAAAAACTATATTGGTATATCAAGAAAATAAACAAAATAATAATGTACATTATTAATTATTGTATTATTAATTACACGTATAACATTTTAATTAAATTGCGTGTCAAAGTTAGTGAAAATGATGCTTTTTTATACGGGCATTTGGACTTTTCCGTTAAGTTACAGTTACATTTACTTTCCTTTCAGGAAATTAAAAATATTCACATCACTATTAAAAAATTAATATAAAGAAAATAAATTTCAGTAATTTTCAGTTCATTCGAAAGTGTAGTAAGTTGAAACAAAAGTACCAAACAAACGCAGGTAAGGCTCTATAATTCCATAAGCAGCATAACGTAAGAAAAAGATATACATGTGATCTATCTATCGTTGATATACAAGAATTATAAACTAGCCCTAAACTATTATGAAATGTGGAAATTCAGTGAAGGTACATCGTAATATAACCTGTCAAATGCGTTTCATAAAAAAATAAGTTACAATTGGTTGCTAATGCAATCACAAAATGTGGTTTTCATGACTAAAATGCCTGATTACTTATAAGAAAGTATCGATTATAATATAATCGATAATCTAAATTCGTTCAACTATTCATTCGTAGAGCAAGATAGAATGCAATCGATTGATTATAGTATTGTAGGCTATATTGTTGCATTCAAATTGCCGTATCTATCTAAATTGTTACTTCAGTCTACTTTTGCAATCTCGAATAAGTCAATTGTACATGATTATCATAGGAACATCTAATCAAGCGCAATAAAATATCTTACCTGGTGGGGGAGCCGGTGTTGAACCTGAAGCATGGGTAATCGGTTGATGCCACTGTCCGCCACCTTGCTCCGCCTGTAGTCTCTGGTGCGCCTGTTGTCGTGCTCTGAACTCAGCTGCTTTCAACTGTTCCAAGTGGAACTGTTGACGCTCGGTTATTAGCTGTTGCCGTTGATACTCAAGACCTTCCCGTTCTCGTTCCATTGTGGTCTCAAGTTCTTCAAAGTGACGCAACTTGATTTCAAGTTTTTTCATTTGCGTTTCAACTAGCAACGCCACTAACGATTTGATTTTCCTTTCTTCAACCGCAGCCAAGTGTTTCGCTTTAACCGCGGCGGCTGCCAGTGCTGCAGCGGCCGCCATTTGCATTTGCGCATCTTTAACTGTTTTCACAGCTGGTTCAAGTTCATTACTAGGTGAAACATCTTCCCCGTCTTTGCCACTTGTCACTGCACCAATAACTTCGGGCCGAGTTTCATCTTTCACAATAACTGCTATATCCAGTTTCACCTTTTCATCAGCCTTGTCAGTTTCCATAGGTTCTGATCTCTCGATGCCGTTTTTCTTCTGATCAGTACATTCCGTGCTATTTACCGGTTTCTCAATTTCTTCGTCCTTTATTTCAGAATCTTTCTTAAGTTTTTCCTCCTCTTCTTTTTCGGGAAGCGTGCCAGCAATACCGCTGCTAGCTAGGCCGGCTGCCGGATCATATTTGCCTTCCGTTGAGGAAGCCTCAACGTTCTTTAGGTGTGCGTCAAGTAATGCTGCCGGCACCTCGTCTTTAATATTCGCGAACTCTTCCATTGCGGATTTCGCAGCAGCTGCTGCTACTCTTGGGTCAACGATCGACGCCAAGAACGCAACCGTTGACATGATTGGATTGCCCGCTTTGCTGAATGGAATAGGTTGATAGGCCAGCGGTCCAAGTACACCACCGGCTTCATGATCTTCCAGATAAGGATCTTCGATTGGCAGCCGCAGGAAATTCAGGATACATTCGTCTTGTGTGCGTGTACCAACATGTTCGCATACTTTATTCCAGTCATCTTTGTACATCTCCAAACCTTCAAGAAGCAATAACGTTTCTTGTTCCGTCCAGTCTCTTGTCAGTGATGCAGCAGTTTTGTTCCGCATAGCTGCTGGTTTCCTTACATATTGGTCAAGTTTTAAACCGAATTGCATCGGTTGTTCACCGTCAATCCTTTTTGCGTCATTCTTGTCTAAATCTAGTAAGGATTTCGCTGCGCTTGGTTGCGGCGTCTTTGGTGGATTCACAGGCTGTAGCCCTGATGGTGTGTCGGATAGTACGTGGAAATGAGAAGTGGGTGGTGGTCCCATTGCTGTCGGCCTCGAATCCGAATCAACTTGGTAGTTGATAAGACCCCACTGTTCTAAAAATGCATGTACTCTCATTATGGCGCACACATCACCAGCTAAATTTCGTCGACACGCAGTACTTGTAATATATTCAGTGGGATTTAAACGGTAAGTGTCAATCATGAAGTTTCTATAGGCTAGATAAATTTCCGGCGTTTTCGATTTATTTTTAGCATTGAAGAACTCGGGCAATGCTCGTTTCTCAATCACGTGTATCGAATTATAATCAAACCAGGCGGAGTACGATGGTACTACTATATGATGTGTTTGTTCAGTAACGTTGTCCTCCTGGCTATCATCCTTGCTTGTGAATTCTTGTGTATTCGTGTCACTTGTCTTGCCAGTTTGCGAATCGTCACCTTTATCTTCACTTTCGTCCATATCCATCATTGAGCCACCTTTCAGTGGCTGCAGCTCGTGATCCTTCTTATTGCTTATATTCGTTGGACAGGCCTTTTGTACGGGTATCTCAATGACGTTTGGCTCGGGCACCGGATCGTCCATATCTTTTGTCAAATCTTCCGTTTCGATATCATCACCGAAGCGGTGTTTCTTATTGCCAACCGCGGGACTACGGCCACTTTTTCTTTTTCCTTGTTTTAGCGGTGGTGACGGCGAACGCTTTCGTTTCTGTTTCTTCTTACTGCGATCTGGATCACCGGTGGGATTCATCAGATCTTCGACGGACATACGTAGTTTGTGCACCTTTTTCCGACCTGCCTCATCTACTTCATAATCTTCTTCAGTCATCCATTCGTTATACTGATCAGAGTCCAATAGCCATGTGATACTGACGCGCCACTGTCCCGTGTGACTTACTAGATTTTCTGGGACATCAACGGCCAGTTCGGTATTCACCCATGTGTCGTACGAGTCGGGGAAGTAATACCAGTGAAGCATGACATTTTTGTCGCGGCGCATCGTTGGCCGCGCATATTCTTCTTCCAGTGGATCACAATGCGGGTAGAGGATGTGTGTTGCCTCGTCTTCAACCTCAGTCCATGTGCCCTGGTGCCGTTTTATGATATCCTTTGATTTGGTAGACATTCCTTTGTCCACTTCGGGTCTCACATATACGATCGGTATTGAATGGCATTTGTTTTGAATGAGTGCGCGCTCGATTGCAACGAACATTTCCGAATTTCGCTCCAGTCGGGATGGACTCTATAAAACCAAATCAACATAAATATCATTTACTAATCATTTCAATTCATTTCAATTCAATTCAATTCAACATTCAACTTATAATTATTCTAACCTGTAAATCGAATCTTCGCCATCCTTGTTCGCTCTTATATCTGTATACAGTAGCTAAAATACTGCATAACCCGCCATTAGTTTTGAAGTCCATGAAACACTTAACCTACAAAACAATTACATTGTAATCCATTGACTTTGTAAATATGTTTATCTAACTTACAGGAATTCGAGTAAGCGGCGGCTTGGACGCATTTTTACTCAAATTATCCTCTTGAAATTGGAGGAGTTGCACAACAAGAGCCGCCAAACTCTTGTTTGTCGGTGGGTCGGCTTGCACATACTAAAAAAGAAGTTCAATAGCTGCAATCTAATATTACTTTAAAAATACAGAATATGCGCAAATGTGAGCAAAAGCATTTGGAAGCACAATGTCATAAAAGCATATTAGGATTGTAAATACCATTACATATCAATATGACAACATATACAACTGTAAAACAGTAATCGCTGACTGACGCACGAACAACTTCATACCTTTTTGCAATTTTTTAGGAGCCATTGCCGTATACCATCAAATAATGTTGTAGTTTCGGTTGCCTCGTAAAACCTCGAATTCGGACTTCCGTCTTTCTTTGGCCCAAACGCTATCATTTTAGAAACAAAACTTAAAACACTTCGCACATTTAAAACACGTTCACAGCAAAACTACAACGCCACCATGTTTGATCGCATTTGATCACATTTCATCGGTTGAATCAGTGTTGCCGTTCGCCAAAACTAAAATTCACCAGTTACAAGCTTAAAAAATCACCAGATTTGAATTTTTCTCACCTGATTTTAATATGTTAAATAAATAGAAGGTTTACTGTGTGTGTATTGTGCTTTTATTATATCACAGTATTATAAATAAACTTATAAATAAAACCAAAGTACATTATCATAATTCAAAAGAAAATGAGAAATGGCCCGCACTCAACTTTTTTAACGTATTTTTTATTAGAAATCCCAAAGAAACTGACAATAAATACAAATACTCCACAGTAATACTCTGAAATTGTACCATTTAGCTTAATATTTTATTATGTTATCAAATATTGTTTCTTCAATATGAGACATAGATATGTTAATTCTTTAAAATTTACCTTTATTCAAATATAATTTTGAATACGTACTGTTTTTCAAAATATATTTCAATATTTATCAACAATAACCATTACAAACGCGTTCTCAGTCGATCTATTTGTGTTAACCGGTGGACAATGATATATAAATTATTTCTATTTTGTTTTTATCAAAATATTTTTAGGCATAAATCATATGATTTCTTAAAAATCTCACAAATGCATAACTATGGCAACATAAATAAGATTTTTTGTAGATTTGTTGTAGTAACCAGATCTGGTGACAAATAACTAACAACGGCAACACTGCTGCTGCCACCTATTGCGCGCTAAAAATCGGGATGCCGCCACTTTTTAAAATTGTTTGGTTACTTTGATGCTGCTTGTTACAGTATTTAGGAAGAAATATATATATAATACATTTGTAGATACAAAATAATTTAAATTATCGTCTTAATTTAATTAAAAAATTATATGTTTTCAGCAGTTTCCGCAAAAAACTATTGCCATAACGAAAAAGTTTTTAAAAGTTTAGTGCCAAGTTGCAGGGTTATAGGGCCCCAAAATTTAGAGCCTCCCTTAATACTGCCCTTATAAAAATAATTAAAACACCCAAAAATTCTACTAAGTATTCTAAGATATTTTATGTCTACAAGATTTTTTTATATTGTTAACTCAAAAGCCATAAAAAATAATTAAATATTAATAATTTTCAATTTTAAAATATGCACTAAAATGTTTCTTATTAAAATAATCTGCAAAGATTTGTAAGACTTTTATATCAATAACATATTTTTAAATTGTTAACTAATAGGCCATAATAATTAAAAACGGCTAGTCGCATCACATGTATTACTTATAAGGCGAGTTGAACGCATCGGTGCGTTGTACGTACGAATCTTGTTTCCTTATGTGATTTAACATAAAGGTGAAGTTTGCATATTTGTCTCGATATTAATAAACGGCTGGTGAGTATGATTTATTTTTTTAGTAATAGATTCAGCATTCAACTATAGTAAACTAGGGCGAACATTACTAATTAGGTTTTAATTAAATATTAGCGATATTATGGGAAAATATCTTGTGTTGCCTAATAGAAATAAAATATCTGTTCTTTCTGTAAAATAATAGCCGACACTTTTTTCTTTTTGCTTTTCCCGATATAAAGAGAACGGCTTTTGGTTTATTGATGATTTATTTAAGATTTGGTTAAGGTTCCCGAAAATGTTTATTTATTTGTTCAGTTCATTTTTTATAAAATATCAAAATATAATATTTGGTGTGCGTATGCTAGTTTAGTTCAAGCGATCTAGTTGCATAACAATATAAATTCTATACATAATGATTATACATAATGGTGTCGCTGAAATTTTAAATAAGGTGGGTATAGTACACATATCATAATATTAAATTTTAATTCACATATTTTTATTTGAAATTTGCAAGTACAGTATTAATAGGGAATTTTAGCAGTGTCAATAGGCACAAGAAAAATATAATAAATAATACAAAATTAATTTGATGAATTGTTGCAGTCGACAAGTTTCTGGGCTTCATTCTGAAAATAAAAAATATCATAAATTGTTGTTATTTTTAAACATTTTTCTAAGAGACCCTTTAGGTCGACGAAGCGTTGATTTTGATAAAATAATTTCACAACATTAAGTTTTAAGTCATAATTAGTTAGCAATTTATAGAATATTTCTTTTAGAAACATTTAACATAATAAATGATTTATTTCAACATTTCAAATAATTACAGTACAGTACAGTACCTGTACAAGCTTATATATAATCATTAGAGCGTCCACCGATGGTTTGCAGCTATTTAGTTCACCACCGGATTGCGGAGCCGTCCCGGAGCCCAGTCCACGTTTGCCCCAACCCGTGGAGAAGTTAAGCTGACCGTGAGCGCGAGAACATACGAACAGGAACACCAACAAAACCACGAAAGCAACAGACAAGCGACCCATTCTGTTGAAACGCCGTAAAATAGTTATTGTGTTCTTTTTGTTTAATCATTTATTCACATACACTTAGTGTAGTAAACATTTTATTTTTAAAGAAAACAATTCAGTTACATGAAATATCTCAACTCCTAACTATTATCGCCTTTAATTATTGATATTAAGATCATCAAGAACAACTATGTGAGTTTTAAGAAATGTCCTTCCACTGTGGGTTATTTCGAATATTCGTATAAATCAGTATTAAACATACGCTACAATCAAAGATAGCCTATCATATAATGATTGTTTCATGTAAATAAAAATTGTATTTCGGAAACATTGTTACACTTGAGGTCATTATAGTTATACTTCTTAATTCCATAGAACTTCTCAAAAACTATCAAGATTAAACACATAGCTCGAGAAAAAAAATCCGTCGAATCGTCATATTTTTAAAAAGATTGCCTGGTAATAATACCAATTTTGTCGATTGTTGAACCTCCAAAATTCTTATTTTTCCCATGCGAAGTAACTGCACATTATGTCACAGAGTCGCTGCGAAATATACACATTGAAAAATCTCTGTCACTTATATGTATATATATATATATATATATATATTTATATATATATATATCGGCGGTTATATACTATAAAACTTACGTTCTTAATTTGTTGTAAATAGACGTAAAAAACGTAAAAAGTGTTGAACTTCGCTAAAACTAACGTGGAGAACACTAGTAGTATATATGTAAGTGCACGCGAGTTCTGTAGCAACAATGATACAGAAAACAGACTCATCGAACATTTATACTCCGGGGTTGATCTGTAAACGTAAGAGATCATACATCATACCCTGCATTCTAGCCTCCCTCCAACTTTTTAAGTCAAACGACCAACCAGATGAAATCCTGGAGGCGGCAAAGAAGCCCTTCCGCCAATATTATTGTGTTAGCTTGCTGTACGAAGTACCGAAGAGCTAAAGCACTCGCTCGTGTGTCTGTAACATTCTCAAATAAAAATTTATAAGAATTCTTATTATATATTCGAATATTGAGTCAGCTATTATTCGAATATTCGATAACTTTACTATTCAAATATTTTCTTATCATTTTATCTCTTCAATATTTAGTAGTTAAAAATAGGTTTTCTTCATTAAAACATCAGTGGTTAAAAAAATATATTCAATTTTATTTTATTTTTTAAATCAACTAAATCGTATATACGCACCTTTTCAAATAAAAAATATCCTTTACAAAAATTGGAGGCTTTCTTTCCCGGAATATATAAATTAAAATTGAAAACATCACATTTTTATGTTCTGCGGTATTGCTTAAAGAGCGTTCACACACAGCGAGACACACACAGACGTCATTGAATAAATGAATAAATTAATTCAGGGAACCCAAAACAGATATTTAAATATAAATGTCAAAGTCGTTTTTTTTGTGAACACAATACTTTTTTTTGTATATTACATATAAGAGAAATAAAAATCCATTTGAACAATTTTTTTCAACAATATTAATATAAACACATTTTCGGTAGGGCGTCCCTTTAATTTGAGGGCGGATCTAACTATCCGAATTTCGATAACGGATACCCGAATCCGGGTACTTGGGACAGAAGTGTAGAAAACGGACTTCCGGTTGCAAGTACCCGGGTCCCCGGTTCATTTATATATTAAATAGAAATATAGGTGTAGGCACCCCACGCCGCACGGCGAACTTAAAAACCACCGAAAATTATAAAATTGTTTTACAATCACGGATTTTTTAAGGGATAGATAATCTAAACATGTGTACGTACACATATGATTGGTGGCCATATATAGCAATTCAAAACTACAATGGAAGCATTTGTTGTATTGAATATTTTGAATTAACTTCAGATACATCAAAATCTTATAATTTTTGTCCCAAATTAGGAAGTACGTATAAAGGCTAATTGAATTAAAATGTAAAATTGTACTATATGTATATATACCTGGTTGAAATCAACTTGGTACATTACGACCGACATAAATCCAAGTATATGAGTTGTACATACATATATGTTTTGAATCTGCCAATGTTATACACGCGATCGATCATTATAGCTCTTTTGTTCTACAGACTTCTATACAATCAGTCAAAAATGTATCGATCACTAAAATACCAGGCCTTTTTTTAGGAATAAACAATATAATTTTGAAGTGCATATTATCTAGTTTTATCATGATTGTTATTTACAATTTTCTTACTTAAATAAGAATATTTTTCAAAGTGTTCGCTTGTTAAACCCAGTTGAATTTATAAAGTTATATAAATCAGACTGGCTCAAACTTTAGTTATCACTCCATTTCGACAGGTTTATCAGCTCTATACTATACTTGCGTTAACAAAACGAAATACTATAAATGCTACAAAAGAAAGTTATCTGTTTAGAATGTACAAAAGCGCCATAGTGTTCTGTGTTCGTGTGTCTGTATCATTTTCAGAATCAACAAATTTTTGGACAGAAATTCGTTTTACGTCGTCCCGATTCCGCAAATGTATGCCGCTCGCTCGTAAGACAAACTAAGCTGTATGGACACAACTCATCTGAAGATACTGAACCGATTAAACTAAATTTGGTATACATACAATATGAATATCATTTATTTCCTAATATAGTAATATAATAAATGCAAAAGCCCTTATATTTTTGCAGTTAGTAACTAAAAAAAGGAACCCTATTTAATACGAACCTTAGAAACATTTTGAATATATTTTAAAAAATGTACAAAAATACATAAAAATGTTGATGCATATATAGTTATTTCTGAATGAACTTGTAAAATTTAATTAAAAAAAAAATGATTAAATCTTGAATTGTCCACAATTATTTTTGTAGACGTGCGTGCTGACCACTAATTTCAAAAATAATCTAAGAATTATCTCTTAAGAAATCAGAGGTTACAAACATTTTCTCTTCTCAGTGTCTATAAAAATGGTTTCTTAACTATTTATTTTAAGATTGATAGAGCTCGAATACAGCCAGCTGTAGGATTTGATGCCAATTTTTGTTGGTTGTGGGCGCAAAATCGACGTTCTCTTGCTACGCGTCTAGATATCTCTACTCGTATACTATATATTAAATGGTTAAAATAAAAATCTGATATTGATTCGTAAAGAATAAACAGAAATAGTAGATAAATAATGTTATATACAAACAATAGATAATGAACTAAATGCTCTTGGCATTTTTCAATATTTGCTTTAGCCTCATTCACTTATATAATTATTAGATATATGATTTTTCTCTTCAAATACCTATACCTATTTTAGATTTATTTCAAAATGAAATAGTTAGATTCATTTCAGATATGTTTTCCCTAAAATTGATTGATTTGATTTTTGACGTTTTTAGCTCGTGGTACGTGGTACGAAGTACAGAAGATATAAAGCATTCGGTCATATATCTGTAACATTCTCGGATCAAACAATTTTAGGTACAAGGCACCTATGGCTTCAGCTTGTAATAAATATAATTAGTCTATTAGTTCATTTACTAAAAATACGTTAAAGCTCGAAATCCAGTGACTCAAAACCGATTTTGATCATCTTTTATTTATGTACATAATTGCCTGAAATTTGATAACATAAAATTTTAGGGGTCGCAGATATGTATGTCTAATTATTTATTATCTTTATTTTTATTAGATATCTGGGGTTTTGAGGGTTGCTGTTTACGAATTTGACATTAACACTCCACAAATACAAAAAAATTAAAATGCTATATTTATAATCAGTGTGCCCAAACCCCTAGATGAAGAGGCAACGAGCGAAATTTAAAAATCCAACTATTTTACCATTTCAAAGACATCATTTTACTTTTTGATCAGCGACCCAATAAACCCCTATATAAGAAATACAATCCAAATAAAAAAATTACCTTTTTCCGCTAATTGGTATCAGACCTTTTTTATTTTTGTTGGGTTTTAATGCCAAATTCGTAATCAGCGACCCTAAGAACTCGAATATTAAAAAAAAATATATTGTCGACGCCATTTTGTTTTTAGACCGATTCTGAAGCCAGATTCGTAATCTGTGACCCCAAAAACCCATTTCTTAGAAATAAAATCCGAATAAAAAAATTAACCCTTTTCCGCCATTTTTTATTTTCTTTGGGTTTTAATGCCAAATTTGTAATCAGCGACCCCAATAACACCCAGACAAATACAAATTAAGAAAAAAAATATTTCAACGCCATTTTGTATTTTTTTCCAATTTCGTGGCCAGATTCGTAATCGACGACCCCTAAAATTTTATGTTATTAAATTTCAGGCAATTGTGTACATAAATAAAAGAGTTTGCAGTTATAAATTAAGAGGAACTTTTCTATAAACTATTTATATTAAAAAAAGGATGACCAAAATCGGTTTTGAGTCACTGGACATCGAGCTTTTTTGCTTTAGTAATTGGACTACATGTTTATTAAATTTTTTGATATACTCAAAAAAAAATGCAAATTTTAAAATTCAAAATTATATATTTTTATGGCCTTTGAGTTACTAATATGAAGAAATATTCTAGATATAAAATATCATAGATTTTTTTGTGGAATTTTCGGTTGTTTTAATTATTTTTCTAAAGGCAGTATTTAGGGAAGTGTACGTGCGATTGTATTCAAATGGGATACCAAATAATGTGTGTAGCAAATTTGGTGTAAATCGCTCCAGTACCTTCAGACTCCTCTGAAGGAGCAGAGGGCACAAATTTGGTCTTACGAGCGAGCGAAGACTAACATCCAAGTATATGAGTTATATATATTTTTGGATTCAGGGCGACGAGACAAACACTTTTGGTTAAGGACAATTTTTGATCCGAGAATGCTAGACACACGACCAATTGCATTAGCTCTTCTGTGTTTCGCACGGTGAGCTAAATTTTTTCTTAATACATATTTCTGAGAGGTATTTGTGGTGTTGCAAGAAGAGACCAAAAGAGAATTGCATGGGTGTATGATAAGTGCGACATTGAGCGAAATGTCGTACGTAGAGTGGGTGATGGACAAATACGATGGTTTGGTCATGTCGAGAGAATTTCAAACGAAAGGTTAACATAAAAGATTTATATGGGTGATGTAAATGGAGTAATAATGCGGGGTCGGCCCCAAAATAAATGATTGAAAATGAATTGAATGTAAGGCAAATCGTAAGCAAGCGGAAGAAAAGGGCGTGTATGAAAAGTTTAATAAGTGTACATGAAGCGCGTGAGGATTGCAAGGATAGAGATGAATGGAGGAAGATTGTAAAATTGAAAAGGGTTGTGTGCCAGCCCAGTTTTAAAGAAAGGCGTGACGTTATGTATGTATGTAGGTCCTCTGAAGGTACCGGAGTGATTTGAACCAAATTTACTATATACATTGTATGGTATCCCATTTGAAGCCGCTCGCGGTATTTATATCTATTGTTTCAGATTGTGAACCCAAAATGCATAGACACACAGAAATGAGAAACAAATATGCAGATGATAAGTGAACATTCCTACAGCAATAAAATTTATGACACTTATGATTTTAATACACATGATACTACTCTCAGCCTCGATGTCCTTTTCCGCACCGGTCAACTTTGGTGGCGAGCAGAGGCTCTGGAACAATTTTTGAACAGGAGGGGGGGGGGTTAAGTCCCCCCTTCCCCCGTTGAAAGCATCAGGGGGAGCGGAAAGCCACATTGTTGAAATTTATTGGAATATTTATTGAAGCTATTATGGGATTCTTAAGGGCCCCACCTTAAGAATCCTAAATAGCCCCATCCACTACAAGGATCAGGGTAGGCGCAAGCCCACCAAGCCCCTGCTGTTCCGGAGCCACTGGTGGCGAGCACAGTAAAAAAATGAAATTGAACATAAAACAATTAGAGAACAGAGATTAGCCTTTTTTCATTTGACATAACTTCTAAGTGAAACGAAAATAGCGTCATTGTTCGGAAGTAGACAAGAAGCCACAGAAAATAAGACGAGGAAGCCTCGTTGTGTATTTTTAGGAAATAAAGAAATTGGCAATTCAAATTCAATCAGTAAAAGTTTGCACCAATCAACCCTATTTCGAATTCATTGAAAATAATGTATATAGTTGGTAGCTATCATTTTTAGCTCGTCGTACATACGGTGCATTCCGCCGAGTATCTACTATTATAATTGAACATTCTTAGAACGAAATTACACATGAACCAATAAATCATAATTAACTTCATCAAATTTCGCGAACTAAACCAAATATCTGCATTATTTGATACTTTTAACAGGATTTAACTTGTAACGACAATATACCTACTCTTACAATACAGTAAAATATATGATATGAGTAGGTATGATCCACCGATTCAACATGTCCATAACAGCTTTTAACATCTCTAAAACAGCATTTAACAATTTCAAAATAGTTTTTAACATCTCAAGTTGTTGAAAGCTGGTTTATAGAGGCTAAAAGCTGTTTTGAAGATGTTCAAAACTGTTTTGGAGATAATAAGAATTTGCCAAATTTGAATGATTTACATTACGAAATTGAAAACATTCTTGAAATTGTGAAATTAGTAGGTGTACGAAATATATATATATATATATATATATATATATATATATATATATATATATATATATATATAAAAGTTTTAAAAGCAATTTTTTAGCAGAAATAGTTCCAGTTGCTGTTTTGGAGATGTCCCAGAATCAATGGATCTCACCTGTGTATGAATTTGTATGGACTTATCTGTGTAGCCATAAACTGTTTTTTAAAGAAGACTTCTAATTAAAAATTATGTAATCATAAAAATATTTGAAAAATCAGGATTAGTAACATTGTCGAGCTAGATCGTAATGTTATTCGAATGTATTATACTTGATGTGAACTACCAGCATACGCACTCATTGCAATTCATAGTATAATTCGAATAGACAGGGAAATATTTGTCATTACACTGACCATACTGTATATAACTTTTAGGGATGTGAAATTTGATTAAATAAAACAATATGAATGTTACTTAAAGCTAATTTATTAATCTAACGAATATTTTTTATACATATAAATTAATTAAAGGAAACTTATTTACATTTACAACAGTTCTAAAAACGCTACATAATTGATTAAATTGTTCAAAAATCTGTTTAACAAAGTTTTTGAAATTGTTAAGCAATATAAGTGGAATCAGTAAACATAAATATTACATCATTATGTAAATTATTTACAAACGAACGTTACGATCTCTAGGTAATGAGATAATTTTTATTCTTAAAATTACTTTAATGGATTTATAAAAAAAGTGTCAATTATTATTATCATGGAAATTTAGTATTTTTTTGTTTCATGTAAAAATAGACTTTTTACAATTTCCATTAGGAAGTACAGAGTGTAAACAATGTGCAGTTTATGACATTTGTATAACATAAACCGTGTAAAATTGCCAATGTTTTTTATATAAAATTCTACCAAGCACTTGTGACTTAAATTTCATAATTTTATATATATATATATATATATATATATATATATATATATATATCTATCGTAATTTTTAATAAAAACAATACACTCTGAGACTATTAGGGCATTTATTGCGTATTACAATAATTACTTTAAAGCATCAGTTTCATAATGGCTTCGCTAGCGCAGCTAGCATAGCTTTGGTAGAGTGAGTAAAATTTGTCTTGCGCGGCGCGGTGTGATTTGAGTCGTAGCGCCTGCGCGTCAAGGTATTCTGAAGTGTCAATCAGAACATTAATTTTATAAAAAACATTGTTTGAAAGAAAACGAAATCGTTTACTTTTATTGTATCTGTATTACAAATCTACATTTTATGAGAAGAAACGATGTGGGTTCACCCAATATTTCAAAATAAGTTAGGACAGGGTTATTATACAAAAGTGTCATTTGAACGCTATGTACGCCTGCGCACTGGCAGGCTCGGCTTCAAAAGTTGAAACATCGTCAACTTTCGAGCCACGCTACCGAATCCACAACAAGCTGTGAGTGAGAATCAGGCAATCGAATTGGTTGACTTGGCGAATCCGCGCTAGCGAAGCCACCATGAAATTGATGCTGAACAAACGATTTTCATTTTTAAAACCATAAAAAAAAATAGACATATACCTAAACTGTCTGAACTTATCAAAAATAAAAATACTGATACATGCAACAATTCTAAGTTTTACCAATGTCGCCTAGTACAATAAATTAGATTAATTACTAAATAACCCTGAAAACTACCAATCGATTAGGGATGTGTAAAATTCATTTTCGAAACTATGTTTACGTGTACATAAACAGATGGAAACTTTATTAATGTGTATGGTAACATATTAAGATTATCTGTAGAGATTGTTAAGCAACAATATTGTTTCCAATTTGAGTTATATTTATTTTGGATACACAAAATTGTAAATATTTGTCCATTTAAGTAGGATGGTTTCAATTTCACTGTTTAGATGCCATTTTTATTAATTCCGTATGGCTCGTTCCATTATATATAAACTTTCAAATTTCACATTATTATACATATTATTATCCACCTTTTAACAAATTGAACGAAATATACCACGACGGCCGGCGTAACGTGCTATACGTCCATTTGGGCGCCCTAGGTGCTACATATTTTAGAGCCCGTATTCCACGTAAAAAAATAATAATTAAAAAATGAAAAAAGAAAAATAAAATTTATTTTGAAAGACGATGAAATAGCTGGTAATAGGAGGTATATTCAATGGACGGGGCCCTAGGCTAGCACCGATACCGCACATACACATAAGTGTACCTCACTGCATACAACACACGACATGCACACTAGTTGAAATGTTTCTAAACATGTAGACATTGGTTTCTTTGACATTGCACGCTATAGTTGACTTCATTCAATAATCGTTCTATCTAAGGTAAGATATATTGTAGTTATATGTATTTCTTCAATGTTTGGAAACATTTTTGCTAGTGCGCATATTGTGACGTTACTTTTCTTGGCAATTGTTGACTACGGCTCTTTCGTTCATTTTCGTCATTTATCAAAAGGATAATATGTATAAGAAGCAATTAAAGTATCTGTTAAAAGAAAATATTTAAAATAAATTATTCATTTAGATTTCAAGTTATAAAATATTAAAACGATTTTAGTTTTAGAAGCACCATAGTATTAAGCATCGTAAAAATAATCGAATGAATTATATATGTATTATAAAGGATTGTTCACAGCTAAAAAATTAGTAATTAAGCTTAGAAATTATAAGTAATAATTCTAGTTTGTTGTATGACATACAAGGTTAACGTTCACAGCAACAAAATTTATCATAAATTGTGTTGCTTGGAATGCTAACATTGCTTGTCATAATACAAACTAGATTATTATTTGTAATTTTCTAAGCTTAATTACTAATTGTTTCGCTGTGAACAATCCTTAAGGGTGTATTCACAGTGATCCAATTAGTAATAGCGAATCAAAAATGGAAATAGTAATCTATTGGACCGTTTTAAATAAAACTTAGTTGTGAAAGATACAACGTAGCTTTCAAAGAAAATCTAAATAACCCTATATTTTAAAATATATTGCAAATCGCTAACAAAAAGCATAGTTAGTATCAATCTGACAGATGAAGTTAGGAGACATTTTAGCAATGAATGCGTTAATTTTGTCGCTGGGAACGTTAAAATTGTTATAAAGCAAACTGGATTAGTATTTGTCATTACTAATTGGTTAGGTGTGAATACACCTTAAATACTATTAAGTTAAAATTGCAGTTAATGCATATGCAGAACTACCTATACATAATAAAAAAGAAAATAATAATAATAATCAACAATTATCGTAAAATAAAAATAACTTTCACACATTCCCGATGAATTCATCACAGACAGCCGACAATTGTTCGCATTCCTTGGATTTTTGTGAGAGAGTCTCCATAAGGGAATTATTTTTTATTTCGTATCGCTTAAGTTGAGCTGTAACCCTTGCTAGTTCTTGATCGTGATGTCGTTTCATATCAGCTAATTCTTGGTTCGATCTAAATAGTTACATGTAAATTTAGTAAGTGTAACCGAACCAACCAATTTTGATAAATTATACAAAATAATTTAACAAATATATGCAGCATTTTATAATTATATACAGTTTATCGTTGGAACTCGTCGTGAAACTTATTTAATTGAGTGGAGTCATTTATAAATAAAAGTAATGCGGCAATAAAAATTATGTAAATTAGATTACGTACTTTTCTAATTGACCCATAGCGTGGGCCTTCAATGTTTCGTATTTTTGTTCCTGATTCAATATTGTATCTTCGTTTACGGCAATATCTTGCCTCAGTGATTCCTCGTTCTCCTTGAAGCCTTGTATTATAGTTTTGCATCGTTCATATTTTCTATAAATTATACATACATACATACACTTTAGTTTATATGATTTCTTAAAAAAATTAAATTTTCTCGCAATATTGCAATTCTCTCAGCTCTCAGCTGGCATTGACACTACTGACTTTATGTTAAGTCCATAGGACACTATGTAAAATTTATTACAATAATAAATGTATAATTCGATACATATTTCTGTTACATTGGCTGTATAAGCATATTTCGATTCATTACAAAGGTATTAAGTGCTTTCACGGCATATAAAACAACGAAACGATCTATAATATTTAATTAAAATTAACAGTTTTTCCTTTGCACGGCATATTTGGTGTTTGACGAACGAAGAATTTTAATGAGCGCTAAACTTGTGCTAATCGATACGATGTATAGATGTATCGATACGAGTAAAATAATTCGTATATCAATTCAACATTTTATATCTCATCGTTATATAGATATAATTATATAAATTTACTACTAAGCAAACATTACTTGGAAACACTAATTTAAGAGGAAAATATAGTTACTTTTTATTATTGCAATACTTATAATTATTGCAGTAATAAACGTAGTATTTCGTGGACATATTTTTATATCTGTTAGTATTTATTCAATTTATAATTAACCATTAGCGGCCACACTTCATTGCCGTAACATAACGGCCACACTGGTGTCCGTTTGGACCCCATCGTGAAAAATCGTTTAAAAAAAGTCTGTCAAATTTTGACTTGAAAAAATTCTGGGTTATTCCTTGAAGGTTAATTTAAAGTTACCAGTGTTGAAATAAATTAATAATTAATTTAAGTTTATAAAAAAAATCAGAAAAAGCTAAAAAAGTGAAAAAAGACGATTTTTACTTAAAAATGTGTAACTTTTTAATTTATTGATAAAATTTTAGATATATAAAATCAAGATCTAAGAAAGTGGGGTCTTTTCGATCCCACAGTGGCCGCTAAAGGTAAAGCGTATTATACAATAATATTGATGTAGTAAAACATTTTTTCTATTAACCTTTTTTTTTCAATTTGTTGTATTGATACGGGTAATATATTGCTCGTATCACAGTGCACACGTTCTGCGAATTTTCAGTTTATTTTAATATTAAATTATACATCGTGTCATACGGGCTTAAAATATAAAATTGTGTAATAATAAGTAACAAACTTACTGGTGAACGTCCGAGAAAGCCATCTCAATGTTTGCCAAATGCATTTGAGCAGTGTCACGTTCATTTTTCATTTTCTCATTCTCCGCCACTAAACTAGAAATCGACTTTTCATACTCTTCCATTACTCGACTGAAATGAAATAAAAACCTTGTAAAAAATAAAAAATTCAATAAATATAGAGAATGACCTAATTTGTAACTCTGTTTGTGTTTTACTATTTAAATCATCGGATAGCTTGGCTTCTTTCCGTTGTAAATCGCGTAAGTTATTCTCCAAATGTCTAATCAGTTCTTTCATTTCTATAATTTCATTTTTAAGTGCCGTTTCATTTGATCGTAACAATTCATTATCCAGCTCTTTTGCGTCAGTACAATCATTTGCCGGCTTTTTATTCTTGTAGTCTTCGACGAGTATCATCAACTCGTTTTCACGACGCGTTAAGTCGGCCAATTCACTTTCCCGCGCGGTATACTTCTGTCGACAAGTCTTCACTTCTTTTTTTAATTCGACTATCTGAACTTTGCATTTTTCACATTCAGTTTCTGCATTACTTAGTCGCTCCATCATATCGTTGTAAACCTGAGATTTCTAAAAAAAAAAAAAAAAAAACATAATGTACATAGAACAAGTATAAGTGAAAACACCAATTCCTTTAGCTCGCCTAATGTTCAGAGAAGAAAACCTATTTATAACCACTGAATTTTGAAAAGATAAAATGTAAAATATAATATGACATTGTTATTGATTGATTGCAACAATAGCCAGTCTTTTAATGCTATCGATACAATATTTCAAAATTTTTGTTTTTTATAATTATTTTCTGGTCTTTGGGTTCACAATCTGAAAAACGTTATAGCAGTATAATGTATTGGAGAATTTCTTTATACAATAAGAAATTTTGAAGAAATTTGTTAGACTAAAAATATTTTAAAATTACTTGTATTTTTTTTTTTTAGATATTTTCTAAGGGTAGTATTAAATTTTCGTGTCGTTACTCTGGATCTGTACGAGGGATTGGATTTCAAATAGGACGGAACCTCTTGGGAAGCCAAATTATATGTATACCAAATTTCATTAAAATCGGCCAGGAACTTTACGACCGATCGAGATACATACATCCAAGTACATATATAAGTTATATACATCCAAGTATATAAGTTATAAATATATATATATATATATATATATATATATATATATATATATATATATATATATATACTACACGACCGATCACTATAGTTATTATGTACATTGTGTACGACGAGCTAAAAATATCATTTATATAACTAATGAAACTTTTCGTGTTATACTATCGTACGTTGATATTTCATTTGGATTGATCTTGCAATAATTAAAACGTTAAAACATAACCAAATCCTACTACCACACTACGTAGAACCAATAGGAAGCAAGTATCTGAGTGTGAGGAGATAACACATGAACTAGAAAATCAGAGTTTAGTGTTATAATGCGAAATATCACCGGAAAACACCGGACGGTAGTATAACAGGAAAGATCAAACTAAAAATCCAAACTTACATCTTCTAGTGATTTTTTATTATCGATAGGCAAAGATTTGCAATCATCTGCACCGTTTACAATTTCAGATTGTTTCTCAAAACAATCATTCTGTTTCATCACTTCACTGCAACAAAATTATAATTTATATATATATATATATATATATATATATATATATATATATATATTTATACATATATATATATATATTTATACATATATATATATATATATATATATATATATATATATATATATATATATATATATATATATATTTATACATATATATATATATATATATATATATATATATATATATATATATATATATATATATATATATATATTTATACATATATATATATATATATATATATATATATATATATATATATATATATATATATATATAATATAGTAGTGAAATATAAAATAGTTACCCAATATTATTAGTTGATGTAGCGTGCGATTCGAGTGATAATCGACTAATATGCGATTCACATAAATGTGAACTTGGTTTTGATGTAGTTTCAGACATGTGCGAGTTAATTTCTACTGCTTGTGATAAAAGCACCGGTATATCTTTTAAAGAATCGACAGTTACGCTACTTGTTAAATTTAAATATTCGATCGCATTTAACTGCTTTTCTTGAATATTAGATTCAACTTTATTAAATTCAATGCTAGGTTTGATTTGGTCTTTGAGAATTTTATCTCGTAAATCGTCAGTTTTTTGATTATTTCCTTGCTCAGTTTTCACTTGAACAATATGAATTGGTTCAGGGTTTGACTGATCTAAATTAATTTGATTCAGTTGCTTTTCAATTTGATCATGTACGATTGTTGACATACATTCAGTAATATCTTTTTCAAGTTTCACCCTACTCAATTGTTTTTCTTTTTCTAATAGTAAAAGTGCATCGTCCTTATTCTGAATTGATTGTTTATCTACGTGATCATGTACACCTAATGATAGATCTTCAGTAATATTTTTTTGAGTTTCAATAACTAATTGTAGAGGTGCATCTATTATTTCATTTAGCTGGTTAGGAATAGTATTATTTGATGTATTGTATTCAGTGAAATTATGATCTGAAGCTCCCTTCAATAAACTCGTGCTTTGAATTGTGGTAACGTTGTTTGCTGTATCAGGATGTGCAATATTGAATTCGTTCAATGGAAGCGCACCATGTATGTTATGATTATCAACTTTCCGAGAGTCAACGGTGGCGTTTGAAATATTTAAAATTGTTGTAGCATTCGATAAATTAAAACATGAAGATTTATTAATAGTGCTCGGGGATGTACTATCTTCAGATTGATTTAAATTCTCGTTTTTATTAATACATGTATTCGTAAATGTTACATTAACATCGTTTTCAACTGGTGATTGATTCAATACAAGTGTTTCATCATCGCATTTATTTGACACTTTCAACAGGTAGTTTTCTACACTTAGGGCTGCTGTTTGGTTCAACCCAATAGTTTCGTTTAATGAATTCGAATTTAGTAAATCGTTGACGGACAGTTCTCTAGTTTCATTCAATTGATTTGAAATTGATAAACTGTCGTATTCAACTCTTGGAGATGTGGTTGCACTAACTTGATAAGAGTCACAAGTTACAAAAGAATCATTCAATTGATCTGAAGCTTGAGTATATTCAATGGAGTCTTGCGATGAATCTTCTGGTTGACTAGATTCAATTGATGCACGCGATGAATATGAGGTTTGCACAATACTTGTATCAATGTTTAGAGTATCACTTAAATTTCTTGGAGCTACAACACTCTTACTTTCTACTCTTGAAGATGCAGATTGATTCAAATCAATATCTTCATTCGCAGTTGATGAAATTTGGATAAGTTGGTTTTCAACAATGACAGTTTCATTTAATTGAGAATCTCCAACAGTATTAATAAACTCAAAAGTTTCATCAAATTGATTAAGGTCCTTTTCAACTTTTGGTTCAACAATAATTTCAACAATTGGAGACAAATGGCAGTTGTCAGTTACCTCAATAGTACGATTAAATTGAATTGTTTCTTCGTAAGCAATTGGAGCAATATAATTTAATTGAAATGTTTCATCAAATTGATTTGAATGTTGAGCAACATTGTTTGTAGTAACGTCAAGATTATCGTCAGTAGATATATCCTCTAAACAATCTGCTGGTATTACATATGAAATATTATGATTTGATTCCGCTTCGTCCGCAAAATCGTTTAATAGTGAAACAGTATCATTAATGGATGTATTTGATTGGACAAGAATACTTTCATTATTATCAGAGTTTAAATTTAATTTTTCTAAACAATGAATCAAATCTGAATCTACGGTTAGGTTCAATTTATTTTGAAAACGATCAGCGTGATCCAAATCACAAGTTGCTTGTTGGATAATTTCCAATTGATTTAAAGTATGATTGACGTTGTTTACGATAACAGTTTCATTGGATGCACTGCATAAACTATTGGAAGTTGTGATAGTTGACAAATTATTTATCGAAATATTGATTAAAGAATCTGGTGCACCTGGATCTTCATTTGGGTACAATTTATTCAATGTTGCATTTAAATTTTCTTCGAGTAACGCCTGCACGAATTTGTAATTTGAAGTTTTATACAAACAATCAAATTCATCCAATCTAAAACTAAATATTGAATCAGAGAATTTGATTTGTGAATGTGACCTGTATCATGACACGACTGTATTTTAATTACTCACTTGTCAGGTATTTCTATGTCAGCATGTCTATGGTTGTTATCAAGTAATGGATCAAGATTTTTAATAGTGGAAAGTCGCACTTTTGGTTGTATCTCTTGGTTTTCACAATTAGACTCATCAAAATCGCAAATTTCCTCACTTCTTAAAGCTAAAAATCACAATAAACAAAGACACTGTCAAACGAATCCAGTAGATGAATAACATGAAAATCCACCTGCCTACATCTATGACGGGTAATGTGTGCGCGGTCGCGGGCGTCGCGGGGTACCACCATGCACTTTGACAGTTGTTATCTTGTACTATTTAATTATATACAGAAACGCAACGCCTACTTTCATGCATTACGAATTCATATTGTAGAAATTGGAAATTGAAAATTTTAACACGATATTATGAGAAATTGCAATAATGTTAAGTACATTAATAATGTATAGACATTTATTAACACGTGCCACATGCTATTAGCAACAAAACTCTTTCAACATTTGCACTTGACAGTTGGTGCAGACGTCAACTCGAAGTCGAACTAGATCGTCTGGGACGGGCCTGTTATGTTTACATTGCACACATGCATCGTCTTAACAATTGCGCTTTATTTGAAACATCATTTTTAACGATCCAAATTCTATGTTTATTGTTAATTCACATCTGTGGCCATCTACGCTTCCTTAGTGACTAATTTATTTTACTTGTGCAAATTTTAAAATGTTTTTTTTTTTTTTTTACTTTTGTTTTTAAGTATTGTTATCCCGAAAATTGAATAGTGATTCGACCTTACAGGTTGGTGGAAAGGGGGAAGTGCACAAATATCGTAACGCCATAAGGGCCAGTATTATTTATTATTTCCTATTAAAATTGTGGCTACAAATTAGATTTTAATACAGTTTAAGTAACATGTTAATAGCAAGTTTTTCTAGTTAGTTTCTAAGAGCAGTATTAAGATAACTTCGGAAGTATAAGGGCGATTGGAATTAAACTAAGAGTGGATTCAAATGAGATACCACAGAAACTCCGGTACCTTCAGAGCAGACCTGGAACAAGTACTCAATCTAATATTATATATATATATATATATATATATATATATATATATATATATATATATATAGCTTTAAATTTCATGTTATTTTTCAAAATTAATATTTAACGTCTAATTAGTTCCTAAAAAGTAAATTCCTTACTAAAGCAGTGCTAGAAATAGCATTTTTTCAATATTGAAAGCGTAAAATAATGAACCAAGCTAGTGCTAATTAAATATTTTGATTAAGTTTTTATAAATGAATAATTAGAAAATGAACTTTCAGTACAATTTCTTGAAAAGGGTACTTTAAGTACAAGTACTAAGTACTTGCTGCAAAATTACTTTAAATATTGTACTTAAGTACAAAAAATACTTCAAGTACTTCCCAGCTCTGCTTCAGAGGATTAAAGGGCACACATTTGGTCTTACAAGTGAGCATTCGAGCGACGACTAACATATGACTAGTATATAACTTATTTAATAAGGTACATATATTTGAATTCAGGGCAACGAGACAAGAACTTTTTGTTAATAATATTTTCTGATTAATCACACGACTGAATGCTTTAGCTTTAGCTCTTTTGTACGTTCGTTTGTACTTCCCTTTTTACACCAACCTGAAAGAAAAGCCAATGATGAGGGATTCGGTTTTTTTTTTTCTTTTTTTTTTTTTTCAAATCAAAATTTATTTATTTACTTCCGTATCTATATCTATATAGATACTTCTTTAATTCGATTGCGTTTTATTTAAAAACACATTGGATGAAACGTATGTTTACTATCATAGCTAATTATAATTATTTGGCATGTTTATTTGTAACGTAGGCAATAAACATAGGTGTTTATTTTTAAATTATGAAATAGGTAAAATATGCACAAAAACAAGAATATTGGTAATTATTTTCAAACGAAAATTGTAATTAGAGAGAAATAGATTCAAATGAATTTAAACCTCTGCATACATAATTTGAAGTATCAGGTTATCCTAAGAACAAACAGGGACGTGTAAACAAGAATACATGACAGAAATCTTAAAAAAATAAAATATAATAGAATATGTTCACGTAATATTGATTAATTTAAAATCAATATATACATGAAATAATAACACGCGTTCATAAAAAAACACATGCAACATTTTTATTTCTATCTAGTTTAAAAATAAAAGTGTACTTACGTTGTAAAACCGAATGTTCCAATATACTTATATCTTTGTCTATAATGGAGAAAACATTGTTATAAGCAAAAACTGAATATAATCGATTTTAAATTACATACCCAACAATCCCATATTCTTGTTTGGGGAATTGACCTCCATCTATATAATTAACAAAAAAGAACAGAAAAATTTGTAAACATATAAAATGACATTGCATTTCGTATATTAGGACCTGTTTTTTTGGTTCAGGTGTTTTGTCTTTTGACTTTTTAAATAAACTAACGACAAAATCCATTATTATTATTTTTAAGTAGTGTAATAAAATTGATCAACAAAGCATCACCGAAATTTATATACTAAAAATCTTTGGTACCAGCTTGAAAAATTAAAAGTTGGAATATCTAAAAATAAAATTCACGGTCACAATGTCTTTGCCAAGTCAATACGTAAAAATCTATAGTCTACATTTGAAAAAAGGTAGTCTTAACGCGTGTTCAGAGCGAACCAAATAGTAATTAAGATTAGAAAATTACAAATAATAATCTAGTTTGTATTATGACAAGCAATACTAAAATTCCAGGCAACAAAATTAACACAATGTATATACATTATACATTTTGTTGCTGGGAACGTTAACTTTGTATGGCATACAACAAACTGGAAGAATTACTTATAATTTCTAAGCTTAATTACTTATTGTTTCACTGTGAACAATCCTCCTTTATTCTTCATCTTCTTCAATCATTAATAAAATAAACTTTTTTTTTTCTTTTATAAGAAAAATGAATCACTTTCAAATATTTTTACGTTTTAAATTATATAAAGTAAATTTTTTATATTATTTAATGTAAGCATTATGCTAATACAGTCTCACGTCATTTTAGAAATGCATGAAACAGCCGTTTACAAATAATCACTCTTTTAATTAATTTAAAACTGTTTTAAATGCAAATACTTTTACGTTGTGGCTGCTGATTTAGAATATGTCTACTGTAATATTAATGTAAATAAATATAATACATTTATCTAATTTTTTGGTATAAAATAAAATTCTAATGATAGTATTAGGAAGGGCTCCCAGTTTTAAAGCCCTATAAATCAGGAAGTATGGGACCTATCAAATTCTAAATATGAACGCCATGAATTAAGTGTACAAAATTTGGTTCAAATCGCTCAGTTACCTTTAGAGGTCACAACATTTGGTGTTACGAACTAGTGAGCGACATGCATCCAAGTATATGAGTTATATATAGTTCTGGATTCAGGAGGACGAGAGACAAGATATTTTTGTTTAGGAAATGTTACAGACACACGACCAAACATTATAGCTGGCTGTACTATCGTATGACTAGTTCAAAAAATCTAATTTAAAAAAAAAATGACAGGCGGTGTTCTGTCATTATGCGTAAAATGTAATAATGATATTTAAGTCACGCAAAATGCAATTAAGTGTGATGGGGTTTGTGAAAATACGTTCCATATTGAGTGCGCTAACATTTTTGAGATAACTACAAAAAATTAAAGATGTGTCATGGATTTAAACTGAATGCAAAAAAAAATTGAAAAATATTAATAGAAATTTTGGTGAAGATATTAATGATAAATTTGATGTATTCAATGAGAAAATTGAAAATTTGAAGGAAACAGTTAATTTAAATAACATTACAGAATTTTTTTAAGCAAATGTATGCCTGCAATTATTATTAAACCTAAACAAATTCAAGAATATGACATCACAATAAATGAAGTTCAATCCAAAATTAAACCTAATAAAGCAAACACAGGCATAAAAACGTTGAAAAATTTAAAGGGAGCGATTCACACCAAATTTGGTACACATATTATTTGGCATCCCATTGGAATCCGCTTGAAGTTTAAATCCAATCGCCTGTATACTTCCAGAGTTATAGGGCCCCAAAATTTGAAGCCCCCCTTAATACTGCCCTTATAAAAATAACTAAAACAATCAAAAATTCTAAGATATTTTATGTCTCCAAGATATTTTTAAATTGTTAACCCAAAGCCCGAAAAAAATTATTGAATATTATAATTTTGAATTTTAAAATATACACCATTTTTTTTTAATCAATATAATCTACAAACAATTGTAAGACTTTTTATGTTTGTAACATTTTTTCAAATTGTTTACCAAAACGCCATAATAATTAAAAAGCACTGCTCGCAACACATATATGTTACCTAAAGGCGAGCTCTTCGCGGTTGGTGCGTTTAACGCGTACCAAATCTTGTTTTTATAAGAGATGATTTAGTATTTTCAAATGATTTAGAATATGAAAATAATCCATATAATTCAATTTTCATTACTATAAAATCTATAGTTCCACCTGATTTTATTGAGTTTTTGGAAAATATTTTGGCTAAATATTTAAAAAAAAATCAATAATTTCCAAATTTTTTAAAGACATTGTTGAAATAAATGGCTATACAATATTAAATAAAATAGATAATCAGCATTACACTAGAAAAACAGATATGGGTGGTAGTATTATAGATCTTGTAATATCTAATTGTAATAGATTCAATTTTGAAATTGAGATTACTGACAGCTTTATTTCGGATCATCAAAATTTAACCATTAAGAGCTGCAAACATAGCAAAGCATAGCTATACAAGGTTTCGTCGAACCCTTAAAACTCCTTTATTACAACATTAAAATGAATGAAATTTTTATTTTTCAGATAGCCAATACTTTGCTCTAGGCTTCTCTAGTTTTCGATTTTTAATATTTTGCTTAGATTTTTTTTTTATATTGTTCTATATTTACCCTATTTTCAAATGTCCATAGTTTTTATTGAGATGACAAATTTAAACATTCAAAACTAGACAAGCATACATTGACTATTTTTCTATCGGAATATTATAAAAGTTTTATTCAAAAAAATGTATTAGCGAGTATTTTAAGGGTCAAACGAACGCTTCAACTGAGTAGTAAATAGCATTGGCTCTTATGGCGCTACGATATTCGTGCGCTTCCCCCTTAACACCGACCTGTAAGGACGGCCAACCATGGGGATTCCTCTTAAGAGGAATCCCCATGGTTGCTCGTCCTTACAGGTCGGAGTAAAGGGGGAAGCGCACGAATATCGTAGCGCCATAAGAGCCAATGCTATTTACTACTTGAAGCGTTCTAGTTGGAGCGTTCGTTTGACCCTTAAAATACTTGCTAATTATTTTTTTTTAATAAAATTTTTAGAATATTCCGGTAGAAAAATAGTCAATGTATGCTTGTCTAGTTTTGAATTTTTAAATTTGTCATCTCAATAAAAACTATGGACATTTGAAAATAGGGTAAATATAGAACAATATAAAAAAATATTTAAGCAAAATATTGAAAATCGAAAACTAGAGAGGCATAGAGCAAAGTATTGGCTATATGAAAAATAAAAATTTCATTCATTTTAATGTTGTAATAAAGGAGTTTTAAGGGTTCGACGAAACCTTGTTTAGCTATATTTTGCTATGTTTGCAGCGGGTATGGGGATTCCTCTTAACATAGAAAAACTAAAATCAAATTTCAAATGAGATAAATTTGGAAAATTTTACAAAACTAATAATATTATCAAAAGATGAAGCGACTAGCTAGAAAAATATTAGAACTAGAAATAATGGTTGGATTACTTATTTTATAATTAAGAAAATTGAAGAACGCAACAAGATTTATAGGCAAATGAAAAGTTTCCCTAATGAATTTAATATTCATAAATTTAAACAAATAAAAAATTAAATAAATTCGCTTATTAAAACAACTAAGCAAGAATATTTTAAGTATAAACTTTATATGGCTGGCTGCAATTCTAAAAAACTCTGGCAAAATATTAATAGTATAATAATAATGAATAAATTTTCGCAAATTTATAATAAATCTGATATAGAAGTAATCATTCTGATTCTAAAAAAATTGCTAACGTAATGAATTATTATTTTGGAAGAATTGGTGAAAAATTAGCGATAGATTTAAAAAATATGATTTCAAAAAACAATTTAGATTTTGACATATTTCAAAATAAACCAAACATAAAATCACTTTTCATGAACCCTACAGATAGAACTGAAATCTATAAACTAATAAGCGGTATGAAAACTTATAGCAGTCCTGGACCTGGACCTGGACCTGGACCTGACACAATTAGTTCGTTAGATTTAAAAATTTTAAGCGACAAGTTGTCAATTCTCCCTAACATTTATAATAATTACTTAGAAGATGGTGTATTCCCACAATGTCAAAAATCAAATTTAATTAAACGTATTTTTAATTCCGGACACAAAGAAGATCCTGTCAATTATAGACCAATTTCTCTAAATTATTTGAAAAAGTAATAAAAATACGAATTTATAATTTTATTCAAAATACAATCGGTTTTGACAGTCAACAATTTGGATTTCAAAATAATAGTAGCAATCAGGGCGCAGTTTTGGAATTATTGGACTATATAAATAAAGGTTGTTACGTAGCAGCAGTTTTTGTGGATTTAATACGGTTTTGATACGGTTGATCATAAAATTATATTAAGACATCTAGAAAATTTGGACATAAGAGGGATATCTTTAAATTTAATCAAATCTTATTTATCAGGCAGAAAATCAGAAACCAACATTTATGATGAATTTAGTGATACTTTTACAATTACTACGGGTGAACCTCAAGTAACAATTTTAGGACCACTTCTGTATTTATTATGTATTCAAAATTTGCGAGAGATTCATTGGAATTCAAAATATATTATCTTTGCTGATGATACTGTTCTCCCCTTTAAAGATAAAATAAAACTAAATTTAGAGGAGAAGATTGACCAAAATTTTCAAATATATTTAAGCAAAAAAATAAAGCAGAAATTAGTTTAAATGTTAAAATTAATAATCAGTGTATAAAACAATCAAAACATGTCAAATATTTTGGAATTATTTTAGATGACAAATTAACATTCACTGAACACATAAACAAAATATTAAATCCCATATAATTTATTTGATATCTATTTGGAGCCTTTGCTCAAATAATAATTTTAATTTAGTTAGTAGAATTTTAAATAGATGCATTAAAGCCATATATCATCTTTCTAATTTAACTCCTTCTGACCACATTTATAAATTATCAAATCATTTAAATTTAAACCAACTAAATTTATTTGAAAATTCGAAGATGTACAAAATTTTAAATAATATGGGGAAGAGTAATTTGAATTTTCATGAAAACAATTGCTTACATAGTCATAACACTAGGGGTAATAATAACATATTTTTAAATAATATTAATTCTAATAGAAGTAGAAAAAAAAAGTCTTAATGTTTCAAAATTATTCAATGATTTACCGAAAGAAATAAAAAAAAATAAAAAATTACTCTCTTTAAAAATAAATTAAAATTATATGTTAAGGAAAATGTATTTTAGTTAATAATGTATTGTTGTTCTATTTATATTTTATTTTCTATGTTTATTTTGTTGTTAATATTTGTTTTATATATTTATTAATTGTTTTAAAAAAGTTTCCTTATAGCATGTAAATGTTTGGCGCTTCAAAAAAAAAAAAAAAATAATAATAATAATAAAATTGGTTCATATAGAACTACGAAGAATAGATAAGAACATGAAATGTTAGTCTTGCCATTGATTCGTCACATGTATGTATTGAATTTTAGCTCGCCTTACAAAAGTGTGTGTAACATTTTCATTATTAATAATGTTCGCCATTGTTCGCGCACAATAACATGAAGCTTATTAAATTTACCACAATTATTTAATTTTTCTATTTTCTTTTTGATTAAGCTTTACATAAAGGTGTGATGTGATGTCTTACAATAAGAAGGGGCCAATGCACGTCATAAGAATAACATATCTCTCAGTGTAGTGTGTAGAGTAGACGGTGAACGGTGAACACATTGCTTTCCCGTGCAGGAAATGGCATACCCACTTTCTTCGTCTATATTAATTATATGCATTTCCGGAATCAGCGTGACGAGACAAGAACTTTTTGTTAAGGCATTTGTTTTAATCAGAGATTGTTACAGACACACTACCAAACACTATAGCTGTCTTGTAGTACCGTACGCCAACTTCAAAATATGAATATGTATATTAAATTTCAAAATTATTATTTTTAATTATTTACATAAAATATCTTAGAATTCTATCCAAACATATTTGGTATTTTCAAACATTTTGTAAGGGCAATATGACAAGCAATGCTAAAACTCCAAGCAACAAAATTAACACAATGTATGATAAATTTTGTTGCTGTGAACGTTAACTTTGTATGTCATACAACAAACTACAATTATTACTTATAATTTCTAAGCTTAATTACTGATTGTTTCGCTGTGAACAATCCTTAAATTTAATATGTTGAATTAATTTATTCATTCTTATGGTCAACTTTTGATAACTAATGCATATATGAAAAAAGCAATATTTTTAAATACAATTTATTTTATATTTATAAAATAGATCAATACAAGTTTTACTCTGATTTTAGTTATTGCTTTAATATAGCAACATAAAAATATGTTTTAACAAAAAAAAAAACGTTTCTACACTTTCTTTAAGTTTGTAACAAATTTATGTGATTAATACAGTTCTATAAAATATGTATTACTATTTTACAATATATATAATCTTTCATACTATAATCCGAAGAGCCCATTAAGGGGTTATACGCAGTCAGAAGGCCGAACAAAAGCGATTTTTCAAGATTTTTTCCTGGATAGATTTCTTAATTTATTAATGTAAAAAATTATATGCTTATTGGGGTAGCTATTAACTTTATATTGATATTTTTTATTTGTAAAAATAATGCTTTTTGAAGCTGCCATAGCCCATCTCCAGGAGCTTCTCTAAAAAAAGGGGTCTTTTAAAATGAAAAATAAATTCGATAATATAAGGTATTTTCTGGTAATTAATCGAAGGAATAAGCAATTTTTTATTTTTTTTTTACATAATGGCGGCTTTTCAAACACAAAATTACTATTTTCGATAACAATTTTGGCTTTAAATTGTTTATAAAATGAAAACTATTTATCGGCGAAAAAAACTTTCGATTAATCACTAAAAAATATATTTATTAAGCTTGTGTAGAAATTTGAGAGTGATCGGTTCAGCTGTTTCCGAAATATCTTGCTCACCGACTTTACAAACATAGTTTTGAGAGAAACGCGTACAAAGTTTCAAAAGCACTTAACACATAGTAAATATTTTTTACAAATATGCGTGTAATTTCGAGAATACTCGTCGGATTGACATGAAATTTTCTGTGTATATACTTAAATATATGTACATTACGAAAATGAAATTAAAAAAATAAAGGGTGTATTTTTTCAATATCAGTCTCGGTAGTAACACATTTCGAATAGGTTATGCAATTTACTAATAATAAATTAGAGTTACTGTTTTCTTTTTGGATACACGAAAGTTTTATATTCACTTTAATAGATAATTTACATAATTTTGCAAAATTGACGCTCCAATCGCATTACATTCAATAATTTATAGAAATACAAAAATAATCAGGGACCTTATTCTAAATGTAATAAACCAACCGGCTATTATCGCTAAAAGTAATATGGATTTTAAAATGTACTTTAATATGATTTTTTTTTCTTTTTTATAAAACTATACTAATATTAACAAATTAGTTTGGAGTCTGTGGCTGATAACTTAAAATAATAATAATACAGTGTAATCTTCTTGGTTTTGCCTTAGCCAGAGACATTACGTCACCCTCCTATTTTGTTGCTACTGATAGCAACTTAGTTGTCGAAATACGTATTTAGCTTATTAAAATACTTTGTAGTAAAGGGTTTTTATTATTATTATTATTATTGAAATAACGTATAATATACGTAATTTATAGTGTTTACATAATATATACGCGTTTTGAAAGTATGTTTATTATAAATTTCAAAGAAATGGCAATTGGTAAGTTTCCCAAAAATTATTATTAAAATTCTACAAATGTTTTCTTTGAAATTTATAATATTTAAAAATGTTTCAGCAAGTGCCCATCAACGAAAGTGTTCAATTCATTAAAAGTATGTTTACTTGGTCTTCAGTGATTGATGTCATTCTTATGAGAGGGCCCTAAACCGCAAATAACTAACTTATATTGGCTCCAACTCAACTGAAGTTGATATTAACAGACACTTGTATGCATGTAATTACCAACAAAACCAAAACATGATACCAGAACATCGTCAAATGTCACAGTCATTCATTGGGCATATATAATATATATATATATATATATATATATATATATATAAAAAGATATTTATAAACAATCATAAAATAGATTATAGACTTACCGGTATATTATCCTGCAGCTGAATTTCACGTAGATGACGATCCATCTCCTCTGTAAATAATGAATAAAAAAATTCATCATTACGAAACAATACAAAAATTGTTTATATTGCTTTTTCATATGAATAAATGTATAATTGAACAACAATTACAAGTGACGTGTGAAATATTAGGAAATGTCTTACCTTTATATGTGTTTTATGTTGTTTTGAAACTTATAATACACCAAACTTGTATACACGCAGTTGAGAAAATATCACAACAGAATCTAAACGGTTCAAATTTTGAACTGACCAATCAGGGGGCGGAAGCGCGGAAGGCGGATACGTCATAGGCCGTTTCTTCGAGTGGAGGGAGTATGACATATTCTGCTATGATTATAGATGGCTCTGCCAGCTAGTGAACGTGTTCTGGTAGATATAAGAACGCTAGGAATTAGTGCTCATTGGTGCTGGCAGGTGCTGGTCAGATCAGTATCACTTTTGTTTTGTGTTTTTGGAATTTGTTTTGGTTGTGCTTCGTGCTAAGCATATTTTATCATATTATATATACATGATTGTTTAACACTATTTTTGTCCAGATTCTTATTTGAAATCGTTAAATATGTGTTCTTGCGCTGTACAGTTTTAAATTAAATCTTTAGCAACAGAATTTTTTTGCTTTCCGGTTAAAGGCGGTATCACATTACAAGGATATCGATAGTTTGACATCGATTTTGCGATGTTTTTACAGTTTCCCGATGTCATTTCTAATGTGATAGGGAGCAAATAATAGGCGTTTAAATATGAAACGTGTTCGTATTCCTTGGCGTACCGGTGTCCAATTCAAATTATCGATGTCTTGTGTTGTGCGCATGAGCAACTTAAAGAAATATCCCTGTCAGTTGTGTTGTTTGCATTCATTGTAGATTGTTGTAGATGTATATACTGGTCGTGTTTGTTTATAATTATATTTATTTTAAAATGGCGAATGCAAGAAAGATAATAAATATATCTCTGCTTGTTTGCATATCATTTTTAAAACCTAATTGAATACCACCACCAAGTAAAGAAATTTACTACATTTCTGATGTCAATTTGCTAATGTGATAGACACATCTGTATCTCCTAAAGAAGGAGGATATCGATATCCATGTAGTGTGATACCGCCTTAACAAGGATTTATTTCGGAGATGGGTTTTCAACATGAATTGTGTTGATTTATTCGATAAATATAAAGACTAACTCTAATTATTTGAAAGTATATGGAAAATTATCAGTTGAATATAATAATAAATATATTTTATATAACATGTCTTTTTTTTCCTACTCTTCACTTTTACTTTCTGATGCCAGATTTAAATCAAGATATTTAAAAAAGGATTGGAAAATATCTGGATTCAAATCGCATCAGCAAATATAGAACATTTGATATGCAATACCTATTCAAAGCTACCGCCGTAAATTTTCAATTTGAAAAGAAATCTATAATTCCGGCTTTGTTATATGGTTTTACTTTTCTGCTATATTCATAGAGTACGCCACCTAAGCCACGGGACTGTCCTCCCCCTGTGACCAATCATTGCACTCTCGTTCGATATGATTGCCAACCTAAAGAAATTAAATTGCCGTGGCTAGACAAGCGAACTATTTATTGCGATTAAATTTGCAAACCCAAGATCATGGATTTATATATATATATATATACTTATTTATATGTAAAAAAGATTAATCTAATTAAACTTATCACCACAAAGAAATTATTATAGACGAAAAATGTGACGTCACATCCGCCCGCGAAATATGATTAGGTCTCCAACCAACGTATGATTCTGGGTTACTCATACGAGATTTAGCATAGAGGTTTGTCACGAACTTAATAGAATACTGGTGGGTATGACTTATATTTTTAGCTCGCCGTAGCATTTTCAGATCAAAAAAATGTATTAACAAAAAGTGTATCTCGTCGCTCGCTCGCTCGTAAGACCAAATTAGCGCCCCCTACTCCTCTGAAGGTGCCGGAGCGATTCACACCAAATTTGCTACACATATTATTTGGCATTTGAATCCGTTTGAAGCCCCCCTTAATGCTTCGCTTAGAAAAATAATTGGAAAATTGTGATGAAGTTTTACCACAGAATTTATTATGCGCTTACAAGTGATCTCTTAAACAAATTTTCTTGAAACTATTTTTAGCCCCATTATTTATCTAAAACACAGTTCATTTGAACATTCCTGAATATGTGGATTAAAGTCGATGTCAATTTAGCAAAATCCCTTCATAGGAATTCTTTGCTGTGAATAGGTTTATTCTATTTACTTACAATTTTGCGAATAGGGCACTGTAGCATTCGCGATGTCGGATATGATGTCAGACAGCACTGTTCACTTTGAAAGTGTAGTCACACTTTTATCATATTTTCTGCACTTAGTCCTTAGCAAGTGACGCACTTGGATGCTCACAGACCCAGCCTCCCCAGGGGCCTTGGACAGGGTCTACCCAAAAATCCAATAGTTCTAAACCGAGTCTGGATGCTCACGCTTGATAGTTTGTTTTGAACAATATTGATGCATATACAGAGGCACCTCGGGCCACGAACTTAATTCGTTTGTTGACTCCGTTCGCGAGTCGATACATCGGGCAACTGTATAGGTATTTCTGGTTCTTTTTTCGTGTTTGTATCCTGGGAAGTGCAACGAACAACGCAACGACACACAATGTTCATAAAGCGCACACACCTGAATACAACAAATGCAGCAATGCTGAAACAACGCGGCGCCAAAGTCATGTATGTGCGTTCGTGCGCCGAGGCATTGTACGCGAGTCGAGTCAAAATTTGTTCGGAAATTGTGTTCGTGATCCGAGGTACCAGTGTATAGGCACTATTGAAAAGTAGACCTAAACTGCACTTGCTACAATTTAGTGTAGAAAGTGTAGCTAAGAAAAAACTCATGAGCGAGGCCAGAATCGAGATGAAAACCGCACGTATATCATCCGACTGCGGAATATGTTATTCGATTCATATAATAAACATAAGTAGATCATTTTTAGAAACAAAAAGACACATTAAGAACACACAAAAATTTATTTTTTTATAAGGCCTGAGCATTTTAGCCCTCATACAATATATTTCTTTTAAAATAACGATTATTCTAACAGTACACACAAATGTTTCATCAGAGATCAAACGGGAGCCCAGTCATGGTGTAATGTCCAGTCTGCTTAGACTGTCAATCTTATACACATACTCATGTTAATTTTTATTTACAAAAGATGTCACTATTATTTTACTTATTTATTTATACTTGATTACTCTTACAGTAAGTAATAAATCAATAAAAGGCAACGAAAATAACCAACGGATATACAAAATGAAAAAATCGAAATATGCCCGAATTCATGTAATTAAAGAAGCAGTTTCGTAATACGATATCATACTTTTTTATATCGGGGACTATAGAAAACCGAAGTAAAACACAATTTAATTAAAAATAGAAAAGTAAGCAGACATTTCACAGAAATTCGTTGCACTTTCATCTCCACAATAAATTATACGAACAAGAAAGAAACAGAGAACATAAATTGATCTTGAAAGCTAAATGTGGATTTAGTGACAAATACAGACGTTTTTAAATGCTTGTAATATTTTCTTTGGCGGCAATAAAAGTGACGTACAAATAAAGCAAATAACGCATGACGGACTAGGCAACTTAGATTATTTAAAAATTAAACAATACACTTTTTTAGGGCAGTTTTTATCTCTAACATAATATAAATGCTGAGAACGTATAGCAATCAGTTCAAAAATAGTTAATAGTTACAATGGCTGATAGCAGACACTATTAACACTTTGGCTGCCAAACAGTTTTTCATATATTATATCTTGAATTTGGTTTCACCTCTCAAATTTATATATATATATATATATATATTATTTGGGCCAAATCAGTAATTAACCCGAATGTTGCTAATTTTCATTTAACTTGGCTCATTCATAACTACTATGGCGCCCAAAATGTGAATAAAAGATTAGCTAAGTCTGATAAAATAGTCGATTAAAATCGATTATGCATTAACCAAATTGATCGATTACAAATTCACAAAATAAGAATTAGATTTAGGAAGAAGATAATTGGAGTTCTTGGGAAACGCTCCAATTATCTTCTTCCTACATCAAAAAATCCAATCAAGAACATACACCAGTCCAAAAGAATTAAATTGTTTAAATCCATTATATGGATAGTATCGATGAAGTCGGTTAAACCGGACTACATAGATTTAAATGGTATAAATTAATTCGATTAAATCGTTACTTTATTTAATTCTATTAAATTGATTTAAAGCCACATTATTAGAAATGTAAAAAAGGTTTACTTATGCGTAACTATCAAAAAGTTAATCAACAATAACTTGAATCAGATGCATAAGAATCAATACATAGGTAACTAATAAATCTGTAAATTTAATCTGAATTGTTATAATTATAATACTCATCCAATTGTGGATTACATTTTCTTATTAAAACGATTAAAGATCAATATTATTAAATTTATATTGATCAATATATATAATTGTATTTTCATAGATTTTTATTATAAATTTTCTTGAGATTTTATTGATCAAATATCAATGAAATATCGGTTAAAAACCAATATCGATATTGAATCGATTTTTTCGGAAATCGATTTCTAATTTTTGAAATCGACCAGCCCAACCATTGTCCGTGCTACCAGCCATTTGTTTTATTAAGTGTAACCAGAATAAACGGTTTTTTAATATTTGATCAAACCAATTTTTTATAATGCTAAATTAATATGAATTTAAGGATATAATATATATAAAAAAAAAACAAAAATGACTTTATTTGATCCACATAAATAAAGTTAAATGTTCTGATTACACCACTGTTTGAACATTTTTATTACAAATAAAAACGTGCAACGTAAGTTTAGCATTAGTTTAAAAGTATCACCATTTTAGAAATGTGAACGCTTCCGCTTGCATTCACGTCACGATATCACTACATAATCGAAACAGATAGGCACAGCGTTTAGAATTGCTCTATTTAACCATATATTTAAAAAAAAACATTAGAAGCTATATATATTTTCCCTATATAATTACAAAAGCATTCCGCGCTCATGTGCCTTCCATATAATGTATGCTTATTCATCTTACTATACTACTTAAATATTTAATAATAATAATAATAATGCTAAAAAAAATTATCAATATAACAGACACAAGTTTCAAATCCAGTTCATTGAAAAATCTAAATAAGTTCCATCAGTACAATAGAAATTGGTGTCGCGTTCATAGCGAATTTAATTATGATTATGAAATTTAGTTTAGAAAAAGTGATCTAATATTTTTTATATTATACAATCAGGAGAAAGATTTTACACCCTTAAAAATCCAAGTCCTAATTATTATGATGACCATTTGATATCCAATTTAAAGAAAAAACTGTTTCAAAACTTCAGTAATTATACTCCCAGCAAACACTCTGATATAAAAACTTTATATTAAAGATATGTAACATATGAGTGGTTTTCTAGCGATGTACTAGTTCAAAAACGGTTTAAGACGCTTCATCAAACCGGTTCATTTTAGCGTTAATAAAAAAGAATCATATTTTTCTTGAATAAAATCAAATCTACAACGTTGACTTTGGTTAAAGAACTAAAACGATTTAAACCATATAATTTTCGTGGCACACGACGATGACGTCATCTATGAAACTATTCATGAAGACGCGGTTTAATTCGTTAGCTCTCTAAAAAACGATCATGTTTTTACGTTCTGTGTTTGCTGGCCTAGTATTTACATATCTATTAGTCTAGGCGCTATTTGAGTCTAATGTCAGGTGGGTATCAGTAAACAGGAGGTATTACACATCTAACACGAATTCTGGTGGTGAAATTTGAACTATTTGATTTAGTACTGTGTACTTGATTTTTCTAAACCACGGTATTGGTAATGGAAATTATAAAATCGTAATACAAACAAATTTGGATGAAACTTTATGGAAACATAAGTCAACAGTACTAATTCAAGATGTGTGGTGTATGTGCTGCCACCATTAGTAATAAAACATTTATTTCGTTTCACATTTAAACTAACGGTTAGACTAGTAAATATCAAACAGTCACCCTAATATAAATACGCTAATGAATGATTTCGATTTTATAAAATTACTATATTTTTTATAATTATTTTTCTAATTGCAAAATTTGCCAGACTAATGTATGACGGTGAACGTACCCTATTTTATCAGAAGTCTTGATAAATATGCAGTGAATATTTATAATGTAGTTGGTAAAAAAAAAAAAAAAGATTACAAAATCTAGAAAAGTTCAGCGTTTTAAAAATCTAAATAAAAGTAACTACCTATTTCTTTTATAGTATTAAGATGTTTATGATACAGTGTTGATAGATGATAGGTTAAAAATCTAGAAAAATGAATTTGAATAACAATACTCTGATCGATGCATTTTACTGGCAATCTAATTCCGTGCAAAATTAAGTAACATTACGGTAAAATACTTATCAAGGTAAAAAAAAAAAATCATAGTGAACAATGTAGTCCGCAAATTATTGTCTAATTAAATAAAGAGGTTATTTGTATGTCGTGGCAGTATGATGTTTCAGTTTCACCAGTTCGTTAACGCGATTTCAAATCTCGTATAGACAAGTTGTATTACGTTAAGCAAACGACATCAAATGCAAATGGGCATAGAGTAAATACCCTGAACTTAGAGAATATGGACCTCAATGCAACTATGTTACCACTTGTTTTACTTATAAGTGAAATTTGAGCACACCCGCAATAGAAAAATTAAAACAAATAGGTTTATACATATACATTAAAAAAAAAAAAAAGATTCATGGAGAGAATAATATACTTTTTTTAAGTGAGAGAGCTAGACAAATAATAAAATAAAAACTGGATCACATTGAGCAAAAATATATTTAAATATATAGGTATTCTATGATTAGTTGGTATCACCAGTCTGGTATATACCAGAACCTTGTGTAAACAATTAAAATCTAATTTGCTCACTGCATTATTACTAGTTTCACTATTTTCAGTTCTCGTATTTATAACATTATGCTAACTAGCCATTACATATTAAAAACTAGCACATATTTTCCTGTGTTTTGAATATGTGTTTACATATAATATATGAGTATGAATTTTTGTTGTTATTTATTTTTGTAGCGAAGGAGGGAACAGTTGTTTTACAAACAAAAAACACTAATGCATGCGCATTATATGTTCGTACGCCAAGGCGAAAAAAAAAAAAAACAACAACAACGAATACAATGCACTCTGGTGACTACTGGGCAGACTCAATGTCGTGAAACAGCTTTAACCAGCGTTTGCGTTTCTTTTTCTTCAAATTAAACCTTTAGTTCTTTTATTTGTAAAATGTTTGCACATGGTACAAACTGTCATGGCTTCGACGGTTTTCAGCGTACACTACATTCAATTACGTATTTGATAAATACAGCCGCGATCATGAAAATTTCATCACTTGTCATATATTATTTATTTCGACTGTTCCGAAGACAGAACTTGTTCAACTAAAAAATGTACTGACAAGAACGAGATATCCCTCTTATCTTTCAAATCTCTACTCAATCAACACGATATATTTAAATTGTATACGTAACTACGTATATAATTTTGATATCATATGTTACATTGATTTTGTGTCGAAATTTTATTAGATTAAAACTACAGATTTGATTTATAGACATAAATCAAATCTCGACTAGAAAACAACACAACATATCAAAGTATAAGTTGAGTTGATTTCGAGAAAAAAATTGCTTTAGTAATGCCATGTCGATTGAGTGACGTCACATACTATATGATTCAGGATTTACATCATTGTTTATTATATTTTAAATTTCGAGTTAAATTTGAGATGTGAATACTGGTCAATTTAATGACGTCAATGTTTAGTATCGTCGATATATCTAATATAGCAATAGAATGATGAAATAATCAAGAAATAAATATCGGTCACTCTATGTTCTTTAAAGTATTAATAATAATCAATAAATCAGTATTATATAATAATAAGCTTAGAAAATGTTATATAATAATAATAAAAAAAACTTAATATTAGAGTATTATCAATTAGTAAATGATAAATGTAATTGTATTTCATTGTTTGTTCAACGTCCCCGAGTAAAACAAAACAATAGAACCTTTGTCCTTAGGTAAAATTGTTGAATCGAGTATCACATGCACGGATGAACTCAAATCCTTCTTAAAACGCATGTCTTGGTCAGAGCAGACAAGCGCACTAAAATATATCTATGTACAGTAATAATCTATCATTCATGTAGTGTATATGTTCAGAGCTAAACTGCATAATAAAGCCCCCCTCCCCCCCCCCACTTGACGTCACTTTCACGCATAAACTAAAACCGCATGGTTCAAATTCTGGTAAAAAAGATTTTTTAAATGTGATCGGTTGTAAACAAAATACACATTTTACGTTCTATGCAGAATGATTTTCTTTAAGTTAATACATAATCTAGTAAGCTAAACAAAAACATCTAATTTCACATATTTATGAATGTAAAGTGTATATTTTGTTGACACTTTCTACCTGCCTGCACAAACTGGTCCGTCATCGCTTATCACTCTCGATAATGGTACCAATGAGTGTGCAAAGTGTCCACGTCCTTTCCATAATTGCAGTTAATGATATGTTCACACTATAGGAACTTGAAGTACGGTTCAGTTTAAGTTACTAGCTTTGTGTCAGGTATCAACTATATCTGATGTTAAAAGTGCTGCCATTTGTGAACTAATGTTAAATCAATATTATAAGCAAGGTTGGTAGAACTTCTTCAATATAAACTTTTGAAGTTTTGACATTATACATAAAATAATCATACAATAATACAAAAAAATTGTGAACAAAACAGGAAATGGATTCTTCATTTTTTTGTTTATTAATAATGTTTACTATACGTTAGAAAAATAAGTTAAGTAGTAAAGAATTCGTGATGTTATAAAGTTGGTAACATAAACGTCATCCACACCACGTGATCTTACTTTCAGTGGGTCTTGAAGGCACTGAAAGTCTGGCGACTTTAAATCAAACCCAACTAGACTACACATTCATTCCTATTAACTTCAAGTTATTCACTTAATGTGTGGACATATCATTATACGATGCGTGAGAGACATTACTGAAATAGTTAATAGATTGAATATTTTCCAATAAATAGCCTAACAATATACCTAATCTAGCTTTAAAACAAGTATCTAAATCACGGATTGTCACTAGTTAGCTAACCACTACTTCAGTATGGTTATACAGAACTATCAACAATGTGTGAATATTGCGTAATCGGTAGTTGTTTTCATTATTATAAAAATTATATTCCCTTATCTTGAAAGCGACAACTGCGCAGACGCATTGCACGATGCCGTGAGTATTAACTGCGTATGCAATTTATGAAAGTCGGATTTTAATTGATTTTCTACTGACGTGTGACAATAACGAGCACTATAACTGGAAAATATACATGATGTAAGCAATAATGCACTTTAGCTCCAACATTATGTGCACTTGTCATTATCGCAAGCATATATTTATATATCGAATAACACTAATTTTTATAATAAAACAAAAATATAATATCATTCAACATTCATTTAAAATAATGCTAAAACTAAAATCAAACTATTTACATACACATGTCAATTTTGTATGTCGATTATATTTTGCTAGTTATTTATGAGTCAGAAGGACAAAAGAACTAAATAAAATAAACATAAGATGAATGGCCGGTAACACAAAGAAATAAACATCAGTTAGAAAAATCGCAATCTTTTGTTCGGAAATATTGGCATTGCATTGCATCTCCGAATAAAACAGAAGACTGCGATTGTGCCAACAGTTGACTTTGTCTTTGTGCGACCGGACATTCAAGTAATTATTAATACTACACATGATAATATAGTACTCATCAATGTGCAATATAGTTGTTATATATAAGATATATGAGATTGCACTAGAGCAGTCAAGTACGTAGGACTTTCGTTCTCGTATAAATCAGCAGTTTCAGACTTCATTTATTTGTTTATTATTATTATTATTATTATTATTGATTATATTATTCAATATAAGTGATTTATTTTTTACTATAAGCAGATACAGAACATACATTTATGTTCGGGTCCGCTAAATAAAAGACATTAAAAAACTTGCAGCTAATCACATAGATGTGTACAACATATTTAGTATATATTCAACAACATATCCATATAAATATTTGTTTATTTGTATAGTAATAATTAACTAAAACAACTACATTGCACAATGAATCACAAGCGAAAGCACAGACGTATTGATCGCTCCTGTCTGTTTCGACACATTTTCAGTTTCGTAGTCAGACAGATATCGTATTAAAAAAATATTTAAAGAAAAGACACACAGTTTTTTCAAATTCAAACTATATTCGGTCGCGTGCCGAAAAGCATACGCACCACCGTCAATTTTTTATACAAAGTTATAAAAAGAAATTATCGGCATAGTACAAGAAATTTAAACAGAAACATATGAACAATGTGGAAGTTATAATATGAGACAAACGGGAACAAAATTGAAAATGTTTTTCTTTTGGTAAAATTTACCTAAACTATAACAAAACAGAATTTAAATAACTAGAAAATTGTATCGTTTAAATATTATATAAAACGATTCGCGTTAACTTAAACAATATTTATGCTCAAATTATATTATAGAAGATGTGAAAAATGTAATTGGTATAATGTGCGAAATTAATCATAAAAATAAACCAAAGTCGAAGATGCATTCAATATTTGCATATTGGACAAAATTAAAAATTATTTTTTTCGGTAAAATTTACCCAAATTTTAACAAAACTAATTATATTGTACATGTATTGTATAGAAATCGAAGCATTGTAATGGGCATATGTGAAGTTAATAAAACATTAATAAAAGTAAGCCAAACTCGAAGATGCATCCAATATGTTTGATATTAAAATTTAAAATAATATATTTATATATATATATATATATATATATATATATATATATATATATATATATATATATATAAATAATATTAAATGAATCGTTATATATGTAATTCGATACAATAAAGTCACACAATACGTATGCATAATACATGCTTGCGACTGATTGAATAAAAATTCCGTATGCAATTAAAACAAGAATCAATGGTCAGTCGACATGTCACATAAATTTGATAAAAATATTTACAAATCATTTAATTTCAATTCAATGAGGATGCTACAGAAACCGGGAATGATATCGCGTTATAAAAATGACCATATCTAACAATCAGTTAGTTTGTTATTTGTAAGTGTTGGGGATTTTGATGCGGATGAAAATTGTTATGATTTTTAAACGAAGTATTACACAAACATAATTCGCATGAAATAAATAAATTGTTGCATCAGAGCACGCTGACGTAGACTGGTGTAACGAACACAAAATGACGGACGTGTACTCGTATCGATTTTGAATATTTTTAATTTAGGTTATGTGCGTTCTTGTGACAATATATGACACGGTTGAGATACGAGACACGTGCCGCTTGTTGTTAAAAATTGACTACATAAATTAAAATAAGATCACTGAAATTTCACAAGATTTGCAATCTGTGTGAATGATCGACACAACGTGAAACGCGAGACGCTATAGTGTGCATCTAAGAACCGTTTATGATGGCATAGAGGTAGTTTTTGTGTCATGTCATTTTATGTTTTAGGATTACATTTATACTAAATATAAGTTGCGTTACGACACGTACCATTCACCTATGCGGTGTAGCACTGCCAACACCCACCGTGTGCTACGTAATAGTGTTTCCCTGTATCTGTGGAAGTTTGGTGGTGCCAGAATGATTACTATGCTGCGATAGCAGCGTACTCGAACGCTCTTCAGACAGCTGCAGACGTAGCTTATTGGCGCCTATTGAGCCGCTACCCAACGTATTCGTTTTGCTGCCGTTGCGCGAAGCAACAGGCGTGCGAATGACTGACGTCTGCTCAGTTTTCTCGTGCGGCGGTCGCGGCAATCGTCTGCGGAGCCATGCGTGTCTCAGAGCCGCTCCCGGTGTCATTCTTACCTCTGGGTCCCATTCTAGACATCGTCGCAGGAAATCCAGAAACAAGGGATCATCGCACCCCTTTAGTGCCAATTTCAGTTCTTTCGAGCCAGGGGGTCCGCGGGGTTTACCTCGCCGGGATAAGCCGCCACTTAGAACTGTCGTGCCGTCCGCTAGTGTAGACGCACTGCAATATCGTGGATAACCTTTGGAGCTTATGAAATTTTTCGATCGTTTTCCTGCGTCGATGAGTCGTTGTGGCGGCATGCCTAGTAATTCGATTATACATGCCAACTGATCACCTTCGTCTTCGCCAGGTAGAAGTGGAAAACCCGTTAGCAATTCTGCGAGGATACAACCCAATGACCACATGTCGATGGGCATTCCGTATCGTGCACCCAATATCACTTCTGGCGCTCGATAAAAACGGGACTGGATGTAGGTGTACACACGCTGATGCTCAAAGCATGATGAACCAAAATCTATTACCTGTAAATAAAAATTTATATATATATATATATCGTTATGATCATGAATTGTCGTAATACTGAGTTTTAGCATTCCATTGTTATTAGTTCAATGTTTGTTGTATGACTGCTTTTCTGAAAATGTTGTACACAACACAAATAGAGTAATGGGTTTTAATAAATAATGCAAAATGTACCTTGAGACCACTGCGACCCTGTTGTTTCAGCAGTACGTTTTCCGGTTTCATATCACAATGAATGATTTTGTTTTTATACAAAGCATCTAAGCATTGTAGCAGAGAGTGTGAAAACTTTCGAACCAACTGCAGACTGAAACCTTGGAACTTGTTCTTTTTAGTAAGTTCGTGTAGATTTATTGATAGGAGTTCGAATGTAATGCACATATGATTTCGGAACGTGAAGCTATCAAACATGTGTATAATGTTCATAGTGTTGTGTTTGTCTTGTTTCCGTAGGTGCTCTAGTATTCTAATCTCTTCTTGGGCCTGTCGGTGAAAGCGTTTCTCGTTGCGCACCATTTTCAGGGCGACGTGCTGGTGAGTTTTGTGATCGTAGGCCTTTACAACTTGGCCAAAACTACCTTTGCCTATCACTTTTAAGACTTCATATCTGTAGGCAACATGATCATGCGGTATGTGAATGTAGGAGCCTTGTTCGTTGTCATATTCGCAATTGTTAGGGTGACCAACAATTCCTGGACGTTTTTTGGCGTTCACGCCAATGAAATACACTTGGGGGAAATTAAAGATCTCCAGGTGCTCATACGGTGTTAGTTTGTTCATGTATAGTTTCATAACCTGTTCGGGCGTAGCCACTAGTGCCTTCGGTTTTTCGGTTGCGGCCGCGTTTCCGTTGGTGCCGGTGCCAGTGCCTGTGCCTGTGCTCGGCGAGGCGAGCGAAGAGCCGCAGCCCTTCATTTGACGGCCCACCGAATGATGCGACATGCACAATTGATGTGTCACTGAGCACGGTGTAGATTGCATGTGAGATACCTCGGGTAGGCCCTGCGTTGCAGGGGCTACAGATACGCCAACGGCTGTTGAACACGGCGGACTCTGTTCCTTGAACATCGACTTTAACGATGGCAGGCTACTCCCTTCTTGGATGTAAGTATGCGCGTGTGAAGATAGACCAGATGATGATAGTGAAGACACCGAGAACGGATGTGTTCGGGATAAGGGCATTTTGTTAGGGTTACAGTTGATTGTAACAACGGCGACACTAGTCATGTCCCATCAGCAGTAAAATACATGGCCCCGGGCACATTACCACAATAACACTACACCGTCACATGTACTAGAAGTTCAAGCACAAATTTTACAGGTTATTACAATTTAAAAAGGTTGATAGCCGGCCATCGGAGCGAAGCGAACCGAACCGAACCAAAGGAGAATTCGTTATTTTATACGGGCCACTGACACGAATGTATTTACATATTTGTTTGATCAAGTGTACGATCACAGAACTCCTATTTGATACTGTTTAATTTTATTTTGCAACACCTACAAAAACAAACACAGGCCTTATAATTCCTTAAATTTATTTTCAGTTACGGTTAACAATGGCCATTTTATAACAAAGAATAGGATCTTTTCAGCCTCTGCCATCATAACTTTCACATCGTTTACACTTCCCTCAATAGATGGCAGACCTGTAGCGTGACCGCGATATTCAAAACATATATGATCTCACATCAAAAAAACTGCACAATTCACTTATGTTCCGATTTTCTTATCAAAATTCGCATTGAATTTGTTTATAAATTAACTTATATATATATATATAATTTAGGAGGCTAGTTTGGTATAATATTCATATTTTACTATTTAAAAATAAATTTCTCACTATGCCATCGTCCCGATTATAGGGTCAATGGCATTTTGACAACTCCACTCTAGTTTTATAAAATTTTATATGAGAACAACAATCCCTACCCTTTAATTTTAAATGATTCATTTGGATGGTATTAATTAATTTATACAGTTTCGCACTTTTATCACAAAATAAACTGAATGCCTGCTGGTAAAAATTGTATGAAATCTGATATTGAAACTGGTCACAGACAATCACAGAAGCGATTGTGCGCATGACTACTGTTTCATAAGATGGTTAAAGAATTTAACCAAAGGTTGTGGATGCTGGGACATATAATATATAATAATAATTTAATAATTCAACAAAAAGCAATGGCGTTAAGTGCACTTCGTTTAAAGAAATGTGGTGAATTAGGATATTTCGTCAGACATGTAAGTTGTGTAAGGACATGTGAAAAAATGTTACTGTACGCATAATACTTTCAGGCTTCCAGTCACACTCAGTCGGCTTTCGATATACAGCATAAAACACCTTTAGTCAGAAAAGTCGTAAGTGGTATTCAAAATTGAACATAAGTCAGTTTAAAGACACAACAAGTTTTAGTCAGCGATTCCGAAAGCCTTGTACGGAGGCAGACATGCAGTTACTATGCTGCCTGGCGGAGGTATTGGGCCCGAATTGATGAGTTACGTCCGAGAGGTCTTCCGGTACGCTGGCGTTCCCGTTGATTTTGAGACGATTCAAATAGACCCGCAAAACGATAGCAATGCGGATCTGGAGTATGCCATCACTTCTATCAAACGTAATGGTGTTGCTATCAAAGGTAAAACAATTCAAACTGTTTAAAATTATAAAACTTGATTGATTCATTGATTGGCTGGCTGGCTTTTAGGAAATATCGAGACTAAAAGTGAACAGACTGGTGTTATGTCACGCAATGTAGCGCTCAGAAATGAATTAGATTTATATGTGAATATTTTGAACTGCAAGTCTTATACAGGCGTCCCAGCACGTCAAAAAGATATTGATGTTGTGATCATTCGTCAAAATACTGAGGGGGAATATGCTATGTTGGAGCATGAAGTAAGTTCAACACATATATACATTATCTTACTTATTATTGTCTTTATTGTTATGTTATGTTAACACACACTTTCAGCCAATTAGTAATTACGATTCAAAATTACAAATAATAAACGTGTATTAGAAAATTACAAATATAAATTTTGTTCCTGTGAACGTTAACACTGCATATCATACAACAAACTGAATAATCATCCATTGCAATTTCTAAACTTAATTACTAATTGTTTCGCTGCGAATACACCTTAATCCAGTTTGTTTTTTATGCTAAGCGATGCTAGCATACACAGCAACAAAATTAACGCATTATTTATACATTTTGTTGCTGTAAACACTAGTATTGTTTGCCATTTGCCATAAAACAAACTGAATTAATCATTTAATTTCTAGTTTTAATTACTAATCGGCTCGCTAGAATGAACCTATACTTCGGTTTAGAGGTAGGCAGTTCGATACAATATATCGATGTAATCAAATTAATTTTAAAATTGCCTGTATCGTTACGCGAACAACATCCTCGATATTTTCAAAATGAATATGTACAAAATACATTTTTTGTACATTTGCTAAACGAAATATTTTTGACTTTTCTTAATAAACGCTGACTTGAATATATCATATTGTATATTTTAGAATATTCTAAACTATGAAACGTATATTGTTTTATATATGTGCTCAACGAATATGTTTGACATATGTTTGGAGAAACTACAATCCTACAATTTAGTAATACGGTTTTCAGTAAAAAAACATTTTCTAGGTAAACAGAGGGTACACCTGTTTAGTCTAACGACGTCAAATATCTATTCATTTCTGTCATATTAAGCTTTATATACATAATATCGTAAAATGTGCATTTTACAACATCTACAATATGACATATATTTTACAACGAAATTTGATTATTGTAGCTGTAAAATAGTAAATAAATATTATTTTGGAATTTTACAGCAAAAATAATAAAATTTCGTTGTGACAAAATATGTCGTATTGTAGATATGGTCCTAGACGGAACGTTTTACTAAATTATTGATATAAAACCTAATGTGTGAGATATTAATAGATATATATATATATGTATTTGCTAGAACGATATATAAATAGGTGTAGTCTCTTAAGCCCGAATTCTGAGCGTGATATTCAACTAAAAAGTGTACTGATATAGTTAAGGATTCATCTTGTATCACTAACCATTGTACGTACAATCATTAATATGTTCTCTAGATATTATTATATTTCAACTTCTAATATCAATTATTTTCAGAGTGTTGACGGGGTTGTTGAAAGTATGAAAATAGTAACAGCATCGAACTCAGAACGGGTAGCACGATATGCGTTCGAGTTTGCTAAACGAAACGGTCGCAAAAAAATCACAACCATCCATAAAGCAAATATTATGTAATCATTCAAAACTAATATATACCTACTATCGTTCTTTGAGTATTTATATGTTTTGTGTTATAGGAAACTATCTGATGGATTATTCTTAGAAACATCGAAGAAAATCGCTGAAGAATATCCTGAAATCGAACATAACGACATGATTATCGATAACTGTTGCATGCAATTGGTATCGAAACCACATCAATTTGACGTTATGATCATGACCAATTTATATGGTACCATTGTGTCGAATGTTGTGTGTGGATTGGTTGGTGGAGCTGGACTATTGTCCGGCAAAAATTATGGCGATCACGTAGGTTTTTTTTACTTAAAAATACTATTGTGAATTAACCAATTAATTGGCTAATTGGAAATTATACAAATGCATGATTTTGCACTTCTACTCTACTGGAGTCGCTATTTAGTGCATTAATTTTGGAAATGCATCTCACTATTTTTGGGTTGTTCACTTTCTCGAGTTAGTACATTAATGACATGAAATTTGTGAGTGTTCACTCTAATGGACCGTTCATTCGAGACGATGTTCATTATATCGCGACTCCACTGTCATTTTATATACAATACAATGCAGCACCATAGAAATGCTCTAGCTAATTAATTATTCGAATCATCATTCACTACAGTTAACAACTGCATTCAATAATTATTATTCTCAAACTCTCCAGTCGTTCAAATATGCTTCAGGTTCGGTTGATTCATCATGCGCATTCATTGGGCACGTCACACGAATCCAGTGCACATTAAAATCGCGATTGGTGACAGAGATAACAAAGTTTGCGAATGAAAACACACACACACACACACGCATAGATACCTGTCAGGAAAAAGTTTCAATCGTATTCTTCGTATAATTTCCACATTGTGATACGGAGCATTACCGTTTGCAAAAATTGTGCAGTTTCTATACAAAAAATCACATAAACACTGAACTTAACATTACGTCAAAAAATTGTGTTCCTAGTCTCAAGTGTACCAACCAGTACAATACTTCGTGTGACGATCACAATCGTTCCTGACATATTGATACATTTTACTTGGTTTTTGCACAACATTACATTTTATATGCAATCGAGAATATCGTTGGTGGCGCTGATGTAAGATGATCACTGTAAAAGGCGCTGACAACTGACTTGATTTGAGTGTTTATTACGTTATTATGGACGTGCAAATTCGTTTACAACACATTCCGACATGAAATTTGTTGAATCGTGGTGAAAAAGCCCCAATTAAAAAGTATTACGTTCATTTACAAAAACTGTAACAATACAAACATGAATTCTATTCGGGGCGGACTGTGTTTGAATTTTTCTCTGTTAGATAGCAAGATATTAATTTCGATCGCGAATAGTATGATTAACGAAATTAATTTTATTGTATTTAAAAAAAAATCGTAAATGGTTTCCATTATCTTCGGAATAAGTGTTATTTCAATTTTATTATTTTAATTATTGTAAATTGTACTACTGCTTCGAGTTTAGTAAGGTTTTCAAGTATAGTGTCAAAAAAAGTTCACTCATAACCATAGTCCAATTCAACTCTAACAACGAAATTAATTTCCGAACCCAGCCTAAGGCGATTTTTATTCATTTAACTAGGTTACATGTAGTTACCAGATACCACGTTATTTGAACATCATGTTTATTCTGAATAAAATGCGTCTAGTAACTTCTTTGACAGTGGTCAGTATTGGGCGCTACATAATAGTTGTAAAATAATATTTTAGAATTACACCTAGGCAAGCCAAACATATAATTCCATTCGTTCAAAAATCCTAGTAAACATAACATGTAAATTGCAGTATTTTACTTTGTTCTAGTCTTATAGAGTTTTTAATGTATAATGTTACATCATTAATTATAAAACTAACGTATTCCATCTTCAAATATATTAAATCTCTAAAGGGTTTAAATTTATAAATGGCCAAAAAGAGAGAGAGAGAGAGAAAAAAAAAGTAACTACTTATCTAACCTTGCTCTTCATCATGATTATATGGATCATGTAACATTATTAGCGTGTATGTCTTTAATTTCTAACTAAAATATGATTATCATGTAACTACAACTACGAGATAGCCACTCTGAATAAAAATTGCCTCTAGTTTTGTGCATGCGAATGTTTTTAACAACGCAAACAAATGAATAAAGTTTACAAATTATTTCGAAAATTTAGTATGCAGTATTCGAACCGGGCACTAGAAATACCGGTACCTCAATCGCCGGTAAAAATGTCGCAAATCCCATCGCTATGTTGTGCGCATCTGTTGATATGTTGGAACATCTTGGCCATAAAAACCATGCAAACTTGATCAATAGAGCGATTCAGAAAACTTTAAGTGTCGATCGAGTTCATACTCCAGGTAAACGATATTTTGTAAAATTATAAATTGGTGTTGAATAACAACATTGAACAAAGTGCGCGTGAGTAAATCATTGATTTTCTTTCAGACCTGGGCGGCACATCAACAAGTACAGAAGTAGTTCGAAGCGTTGTAGACAATATTATGCAGACCACTGGACGGCCTTGGTAACTTTTATAGTACACTTATTCTTTTGAAATAACACCAATAACTTTTATTTTAATTAACTAATCAAACGCAAACATATGAACGTTTTAAGTTGCAGCTATTTATAAACCATGTACATTATCTATACTTATCTACTTAACACAGTATTCTTTTTAACATTTTCAGATTTTTCAGCTCTATACTAATTGTTTTCTTTTATTATTTTTTACTAACATTTGTGTGTTGTTATTTATGATGTTAATAAAACCAGAGAAGTATTTACTAATTGCTAGGAAATTGCTGTTTTTCTTTTTTCTGTGTGTGATTTTATAATTTGAGTGTCTAACGCAGGTTTGATTGTGGATAACAATTTAATAAGTAAACTAATTTTAAAAATTATATATATATATATTCTTTTTTCAGAGAAGACCCGCTCCAAGTTTACAACGTTTTGTTTTATAGATTACTGTACATATACAATATATTAATATTTAATTTAATAATGAGTTATATTATTTTATTGCCAAGAATATACGCCGATTTTTGTGTTTTTGTTATTTTTTAGAAAAATAAATAATTATCTCATGTGTTAACAGTATAAATAACATGCATATATTCGTATGTACCTTAAACTAACTTAACAATAAATAAATTGATAAAAAATAAAACAACCTTTACCAAAAAAATATGTGAACACTTTGAAGTTTGTTCTGGTGCAGTGTGATACGTTCTATGGAATGATATTGCACCTACACCTATTCAGCAATTCATGTGTTCTTACGTATATGGGTTAAACTGTTGGTTTTACCCATTTATAAGAACCTGAGTACACAAAATTGCTTTGTTTCAGCAGTTCATCTGCTTCTTTAGGACCTCGAGATCCGTATCTAATAAATAAACAAGAAAAGAAGATATATTAGATCTTACCAAAACATTGTTTTTTTTCTTTAATGTCTGTATAAGTTCGAAGATATTTTATATACTATATGTTTGCTGTCCCACTTAAGGTGCGACACTTTTTAATAAAACACTAATACCTTCAGCTCGTGGTACGTCGAGCTTATAATTAAATGAAAAAATATTAAAGAAAACATTTTTTAGACTTTTTGATCACTTTTCTTGGTAATTTCCCTGAATCATTTCTAACTATTTTCGAAATGTATATCTATGTCGTGTCTGTAATCGCTCTACTTGCTGTAGAGCGATTACAGACACGACATAGATATACATTTCGAAAATAGTTAGAAATGATTCAGGGAAATTACCAAGAAAAGTGATCAAAAAGTCTATTTTATTCTCGAGCATACAATATATGCAGTATACTGTGTGTCGGAGAATATATACACTACACAAGAAGTATCTTTACTTAAATGTAAGTGATATACTTACATGTATGAAGTGGGTGGCGTTTTATTTTGCTCTATATGATGCAAAAGTGGCGTAAATATACGCCAAGCCTCATGAAGTTCATCCGACCGTACAAAATGCATTTGTGAACCGCAGAACACATCTAAAATTAATCGTTCGTAAGCGTCAGGCATCTTTACGTTCTAAAATTAAAAATCATTATAAAAAACTACAAAAAAAAAACTACAAAAAAAAAACTGAATACCTGATATCTACTTCCGTAAGTTAAATCCAATTCAGTTTCTTCCATGTCAAATGTCATTCCAGGTGTTTTGGTCATGAGTTTAATATAGAGAGCTTCACCAGGTTGTACACGAATAACCAATTCATTTCTCTTCAATTTACCATCGAAAATATCACCGGGTACATCATGATACTGAATACGTACTTCTGCTTTACGTTCATTTAATGCTATAAAAAATTGTTTAGTTTATATATGAATGTTATATATGGAAATATATATATATATATATATATATATATATATATATATATATATATATATATATATATATATATATATATTCGAAATAAATTGATGAATATGATTGAGAATGAATTGAACGTAAGATAAGTCGTGAGCAAGTGCAACAAAAAGGCGTGTATGAAAGGCTTGAAGCGCGTCAGGTCTGCAAGGATAGAGTTGAATGGAGAAACATTTTAAGAATGCGATTGAAAAGAGTTGTTTGCTACCTCAGTCATATATGTATATAAAATACGTACTTTACACACCCCTATTTAATGTGGCAATTTGGTATTAGTTTTACTTTCTTATGAAGATAGTTGAAGATCATGAGGAAAATTCATTGCTAGATTGTAATGGATATACATAGAGGTTTGAGTATGCTTTGCCTATTTTCTCAATGATGTCTGTTATTGTTTGTGTAAGTCGCATTACTTAAAAACTACTAAGCACAAAACAGCGAAATGTTGTCTTTTAATCTAATATATATTTGCGAATAGCTGCTGAGATTTTTGGCATAATGGTACAGTTTAAAGCGGATCTTTGCTCTTGTCGTTTTTCTTGTCAGTATCTTTAAAATATCTGCACTTACAGAGATAAATAACTTCAATATGAACAATTAAAAAGTTTTCTCAAAAATTGTACTGAATAACGCATTCTTAGTCTTGGTATGCAAAAGGCGTTAGCGAGATTTATGTTTTTTAAATCCGAAGTATAGATGTTTCTAAGGATATTTTTGGCATGTCAAGTGTTTAAAATGTTACAAATAAGCAATGAAAAGCCTGTATAAAGAAACATCTTCCGCCTTTTAAAAAAAATTATATATATTGCGCAAAATACTTAATAACTAAATATATTTTTGAATTTGTTATACTCATAATTTATCAATTTGAAATTTTATGACAGCTTCAAAAGTTATCTAAATATAATGGCCCTAATTTAGAACTCATCAGTCAAGTAAAAACTGGACAGACAAGAATCTTACATCACAGTACAAGTATATTTATGTTTTATCATCCACTAGCAATTTTTCATAGTATTGATTATGATATACATAAATGTGAGACGTTAACACGAGCCAATATTTTTTCAAATTTTTGTTATTTAAGTTGAATAACCCCATTCACTACATATATTTAGATTATTCGATTATAATTTTTCATTAAAAATAGATTGTATTATTTACGTTGTTTATTATAAGTATTATAAAGAGTAAAGAAATTTTTGTTTGTAGATAGATTATTTTTATATCTTTAAAATGTAACTATTATTTTTAAGTGTATCGGAACAAGTAATAACTTGGAAAATTGGCATATTTATGAGGCAAGCGGTGGGAGTCAAAGACCAGTTACTACGTCACTAGTGTTTGATTATAAATACGATATTTATATTAATAAAATAGGATACCTTTTCCGCATCTTAAAATAAACGGCACGCCATCCCATCGTTCATTTCGGATATTGAGCGCGGCCATTGCGTAGGTAGGCGTAACTGATCCAGCAGGAACTGTTTTATCATCCAAATAACCATATTTGGCATCACCTTCACCATTTGGATTACCAATATATTGTCCCAATACTACATCCGATGGTTCCAATGGTTTTATACTTTTTAATACTTTTACCTATCATTTTTAAATAATTTATTATTATTATTTTAATAAATATATATATATATATATATATATATATATATATATATATATATATATATATATATATATATATCGAACCTTGGTTTATTTATTTTGTGAATTATAAATTATTCAAATTAATTAAAATACATTATTTTTAAAACTAGGTTTGGAAATATATTCCGTCCTGATTTGAGGACGCAAACTGATTATATATACAAAGACCAAAGTGACCTAACTAAATCACAAAACTAATCCACTCGAAGTATAAACAATACTTCTCTGTCTGTGTCTAAAATTAGAACAACACGAGGCACCAGCAAATTTATAGAGAAATGTTTTTATATTCTATATATTAGTGTTTATGGTTTATAAATGAGTGTGTATGCAATAAATTTACTTTTTCGTTACGTATGTCATCTGGATGACAAGAAGTTGGCTTTTCCATTGCAACCAAACTTAAAATTTGCAACAAATGATTTTGCATAACATCACGAATGATACCGAACTCATCGAAATATCCACCACGACCTTGGGTACCAAATGGTTCTTTGAAAGTTATTTGTATTGAGGCTATATTTTCACGGTTCCAGGTTGGACTGAATATCCGATTACCAAATCTAAACAGCATATATCAAACATAAATTATAGTGTGTGTTACTTATTGAATGACACATGAGACAGATTGATACGCGTATTAGTTCATTGCGCAGAGTCGGCAATGGACTACAAAAGTGGCGCTGATTTAAGCGTGGCCACTTTTTTATTTTATTTTTTTAATGGGATTTAACATAGAGGGAGTTTGTATGTTTGTCACGATCTTAATAAAAAGCTGGTGGATATGACTAATTAGCTAGCCGTACGATGTACAGAAGAGTCAAAGCAATCTGTCGTGTGTCTGTAGCATTCACGTATCAAAAAATGTCCTTAACAAAAACTATTTGTCTCGTCACCCTAAATCCAAAAATATATATATATAACTCATATACTTGGATGTATGTATTTCGGTCCCTCGTAAGACCAAATTTGTGCCTCCTCCGAAGGGACCGCTGCGATTTAAACCAAATTTGCTACACATATTATTTGGCATCTCATTTGAATCCGCCAATATACTTCCCGAGTTATAGGGTTCCAAAGTTAGATCCGCCCTCTTAATACTGCACATAGAAAATAATTAAAACATCCAAAAATTCTAAGATATTTTATATCTACAAGATTTCTTCATATTGGTAACCCAAAAGACATACAAAACTATAAGTTTGCACTAATTTTTTATTTTAAGTATATTTTTATTTTACACTCAAATTATACTCTAGTCGGAAGTATTAAAATTATGAAATCTTCTTTAATAACACTGAAATTTAATGAGGAATTATTCAACGATAGTAAAAAATTTAAATCAGATAAAGGCTATTTTAGCGCCAAATAACACCTGACACGCTGAAAATTGAATTGAAAAATACAAATATATTATAAAGATAGTATAAATATAGAAATACTTCTTTCGCTATTATTTCACAAAAAAACAACGAATTAATAAAAATTAAAGATAGCTAAAGCAACCAAATTCTGACTATGTTGTACTTGAACAGCTGATTCGGCCATGTTTTCCGGATTATGCCCGTACTGTATATTTATAAAAATACAGTTTTTAGTCATGTCAATCAACATTACCAAACATATATTTTAATATTATATAAAATGTAAAGTTCCAAAGAGTTTTTAGCTCGCCGTACGAAGTACCGAAGAAGCTAAGCATCGGATCAAAAAATTTCATTAATAAAAAGTGTTCGTCTCGACGCCCTGAATCCAAAAATATATATAACTTATATACTTGGATGTTAGTCGTCGCTCGCTAACTCGCTCGCTCGTATGACCAAATTGTGCCCTCTACTCCTCTGAAGGTACCGGAGCGATTCATACCAAATTTGGTACACGTATTATTTGGCATCCCATTTGAATCCGCTCGCAGTTTAAATCCAATCGCCCTATACTTTCCGAGTTATAAGGCCCCGAAAATTTGGGACCCCCTTAATACTGCCCTTATAAAAATAATTAAAACACCCGAAAATTCTAAGACATTTTATGTCTACAAGATTTTTTCATATTGTTAACCCAAAGTCCGAAAAAAATGATTAAATATTATAATTTTGAAATTTGAACTAAATTATTTTTTTATCAATATAATCTACAAAAAATTGTAATACTTTTTATATCTATAACATTTGTTCAAATTGTTAACCAAAAGGCCATAATAATTAAAATCACTGCTCGCAACGCATATCTTACTTAAAAGCGAGCTCTACGCGTTTTACACGTACCAAATCTTGTTTAAGATATATTATTGAATTTTGTGAAATTGTCAAAAATTATGATCATTTACATAATTTTATTAGAAAATTTCTCTGAATTCAATAAACTATCTTAAAACACCCTTTGGGTCTTTATGTATTATATAATATTAAATATATGTTGAATAGTGTTGATAGATATGGCTAAACGTTGTATTTTCACAAGGCCAATTTACGGTGCCGTGCTATCTATCACAAATATACAAGGACCATTCGGCAACATTTCGGCATAATTTCCCATAATATCGCCAACAAGTAATTATTAGTTATAGTCCCCCTAGTTTAAATACATGAAACTATAGTGTAATGTTTAACCTATTACAAAAAAAAGTCATTCCCACTAGCTTTTTACTAAGATCGTGACAAACATGCAAACTTTACTTCACGCTACTTCTTTGACGGCACACTTTTGTAGTCTATATGTAACGATGCTGCCATTTTGCAGTACTAACCTTAATGTCATTAAATTTTGTACCATTTCTTTGCCAAGATAATGATCGATACGGTAAAGCTGCGACTCTTGAAACAACGATGCCATATGATCAGACAATTTCTGTGAACTTTCTGCATCACGACCGAACGGTTTCTCAACAATAATCCTAGTCCAACCTCTAATAATAAAAAAAAAAAAAAAAAAAAAGGATTTTGTATCAATTTTTACTTCACTATAGATTAACTAAATAATAAATTACTTTTGTCCAATGCAGGCATTACGAATATGAACAGTGACTTGTTCAAACACGGATGGTGGCAATGCAAGATAAAAGATTCGATTTGCTACTTTGCCAGTTTCATGTTTTATTAAATGTTGGTTAAAAGTTTCAAAATCTTGTCGGGAATTGTAATCACCAGCTACATAATAATTGCACTTCCAAAATTGTGCATATCTCTCGTTTTCGGACGGACTTAACTACAAAATCAATATTAAATATGTGGACTTTCAATAAAAATATATAATGTAAGCCACTATTTTACACAAAAATATATATTTTCCAAGCAGTACTTATACCAAATTTAATTTGTTTCACTTTGAAATACTGACATGTACATTTTCACGATAAAGAAACATTTCTAACATAAAATCATATCAATAAGGCTGCCCAGGAAGAGGAAACAGGTATGTATACGCGATAAATGTGTAATTTTCACTTCTGTAACGCCTAATTGCACCGTTAATATTTAACATTAAGGTGAGCTTGTATTTTGTTGAATTGAGGCAATAAAGTAAATTTCATGTGTACCTTCTCTTAAAATTGGTTTAGATTGAACTTTTTAGATTGGCTAGAGAACGTACATTATTTAAGCCACGCTTAGCGTTAAGTATAGCCGATGCAACTTGTCGCGGATATAGCAAAATAAACAAAATAATATTAAACTTAAAGAATAGTGATTTGTCGATCTGGTATAAGTATAATTGAAAAATAAATAAAATTGGGAAAAATTAGTAAATGTGCCAAAAACAAATAAATTACGTTCATATACGGACGACATTTCTCTGCAATTGTTTCAATATCAATCTTACTACGTGCGTATCCATAGAATACAATTTTGGCCGGTAATAAATTATCACGATATAACCACCATAGCGTAGGATAGATTTTCTTTGTTGCTAAATCTCCCTATGACGTAAAATTAAATTATAGGAGTACAATAACATAACGAATAATAATATATATATTTTTTAATTCACTTATATACTTAGGAGTTATAAACAATAGACAGTGTTGTACCACTTGACCGGTCAAAGGTATTGTTATGAACTTCTTTATTAGTTGCAAAATGCCAAAAAGCAAAATTGGAGTAAAAAGAAGGAAGCTTTTCAAGAATGATGTTGAAAGAGCAGTAAAATGCATTTTTCAGAAGATAATATCCGCCGGTGAAGGTTCTAAGCATTTTGAAGTTAAATAACCTACTCTAATTTACCACCTGCAAAATGCCAAGAAGCAAAATTGGAATAAAAAAAGAATCTTTTCAAGGATGATGTTGAAAGAGCAGTAAAATGCATTTTCCAGAAGAAAATATCCACCGGAGAAGCTTCTAAGTATTTTGAAGATAAATAACCTACTCTAATTTATTTACCACCTGCAAGATTTATTAGTTGCAAAATGCCAAAATTTATAATAATATAATTGCTGTATTAATCGAGTTCTAAAAACAATTAAACAAGTGTAGAAACAGCAAAAACTGAAAATTAGTCCCCTATTTATCCTACCAAATTGTTATGCATTTCTACAGTATTAGTAGTACAATATGTTTGAATACACTCCTCAGAATAAGTATACTATTTTACAAAACACCAAAATAATATGCTGCCTATGTATTTCATACGGGTATATTTTTTTTCCTACTGGATATTGCCAACCTACATTACCTACGTCATCACTATTAGAGTGTATTATTATTATTATTATTATTATCGATATTATTTATAATAAAAATAAAGTTTAGTGTGAATAGGTCATGTGGTCATGATACAGCATTCATTCTAAATCCTTAAAATCCATTAAAAATGAGAAATAAATAGTGAATATAATTTTATTACTATTGCAGCACGTTCTGCCACACGCAGCCATTGCTTGCCATTTATTTTAAATATAAATCGGTAAGCGTTCCTACAAAAAGCATATATTTTCTTTGTTTTTATTTAGATACATGTTTTTGGTATCAAATGAAAGGGTAGCATCTAATAATCAATTATATCAAATTTTTAGTAAAATGTATGTCTTAAATTTTTTATAATTATTATAGTGTACTTAGTGTATAGAAGAAAGCTTATAGCTGGCATATAGTAAATGTGAAATAGTATACATGAAATCGAAGTAATGGTGTAATTCTTAAAAATGCGTACAGCATCAGTAAGAAGAGTTTTTTAAACTTTGATTATTTAAAATTAATAATAATAAATAGAAATTCATTAAAGAACTACAGGGCTTTCAAAATGTCACAGAATAATACACTTGTTAAGAATCGCACAGTATATATTCAAAGTTAACTTACAGAAGCTCCGAATATCGCAAATATATGCAAATAATTTCCGTCAAAATGCGTTCCATCATGGTCCATATCACTGGACTTTAATGAATTTCTGATAAGAGTTAAACTCTCTTCAGAACAAAAATCTACAATTTTCAAAAAAGAAGGTTATGTTTAAAAATCATCCAAACAACAATCTTATTTTAAATATCAAAAATATTTCGGAACTTTCTAAACCATAAATTAGCTTTCACTTAAATATAACGACACGTACTTATACGAAAGTTAAACGAAATATTAATATGACGTTAGTAATTATTGTTCAATTATAATTTAATGTATACATTGGATAATTTAAACTAGAACAATGGATTTGAATATTTATATTATTCAAGTTTTGGCAATGACGGCTTTGACTCAGCATTTAATTTGACAGATAGCTGATTAATGCAGGTAGCATCAGCCTTGACAATCAGCAATAATAAAAAATGATTACATATATTACCTCCGGTAAATTGCGTAGTCATTTTTATTAATTTTATTTGGCAGGAATCCACTTTTTAACTTGTATAAATTTGCCCCTTCAAGTTCAATGACAAGTTTCAAGTTCGCGTTGCATGCGTTGTGTTGCGTTGTGTACAGGGTACCTATTCTGAGTGTCTCAACTCAATATATTGAAGTGAGATCTCACTCAAAAACGCTGTTGCCATCTATTGGATTCATTGCGTAAACATGATATGACGTCATGGATCTCAATCAATTCGTAAATTTATCTCACTACCTCGGTAGGTAGTGAGACCAGAAAAGTTACTAGTGAGAAAATTGACAGATTATTAGTTGTGTGCCATGACATCTTTGTACAAGCGCAGAGATTAATTTTAATTTATTACTTGTGAAATCTTTTGCTGGTCTCTTTGTGTTTTTTGTATTTTGTGTTTTCCTTGTTTTGTGTTGTTTAAAACTCACTTACAAACATTTCCGGGCTATTATATACATATAATATTTGTATTTACTGTAGTTTTAAATCTTTTTTAAATAATAATTGTAACAAGTGTTGTAAACTTGAAGTCAGAAAAATCCCTAAAGATCTCACATGCGCGTCTCACTAGTGGTACGTCATCGTTATCTCAAATCTCACTTCAATATATTGTATTATCTATGGTTGCGCGTGTAGAGTGTAGAAACATAGATTACCATAGAAACGAAATTGCACTCTCATATTAAAAATAGAGCGGTAATCTATCACTAGCGCTAACTACGTGTGAAATCAAAACTACAAGATGGCGGCAAATACAAAATTAACAATAGAAAATATTGCTACATACAGTTCTATTAATATTATTTAGTTAAGTAAATACAATATTTTTTAAATGAAATAGGTCACAAGTTGGAACAAAAGACGAGTTTCTTCGACTATGTTTTAAGTGATCAAAATAGTCACAAACATATATTTAGCGCACGTTAAATATATTTCAATGAGTTTTATTAAAAACTAAACTTTTGACTTTATAACAGATATATATATATATATATATATATATATATATATATATATATATATATATATATATATATATATATATATATATATATATATATATTTATAAAATTCATACTCATCATAGATATTCTACGATTACTTCAATCATGTTCAGTTTGGATTACGTATTAGAGTTCGAAGAAATACGGCTTTAGCTAACAGTAACAAATACCTAGAAAGACTATTATTCAAATTATTGTATTCATTAAATAATGTACGGATATATAGAAAAATATATAATTTTCTTTATTGTTGAGCAAAATTTCAATAATAGAATCTAACATGTTTGTTTCTAGCGTTAATTTACGTTTCTAGGTAATACATTTAGTTTGTTTTCCATTCTCTTTATTTACTGTTACTAAGATTTTTTTTAAATTCGGAATATTTTTAGTTATGGAACCTGGGACATAAAATCAGATATTTAGTGTAGTGAGTATATTCTATTTATGCAATTAATAATGTTATTTGGCATGGTAACATGCACAAAGGTGGTAAGGAAATTAATCATAGATATATTTTAAGTGCTTTATTAAATTAAAATAATGATTAAACACAGATTACAGATATATTAAGTTGAGATATCAGCTGTTGACATTTTTTTGTATACAACCCTTTGCTCAAACTAAAATAAGGCACATATGCATAAGATTGTGTAATGTATGTCGTTGAATTGTCATGTATTTATTATGTATAACATATTTTTGTCAACTATGAATATAATACAAATGATCAAATTTTGGAAATTGTCACGAGTCCGCGAGTACACTTTTATACTTCGACTTTGTATGGGGAGCCAGGGATATGTTCATCGCCCCATTTTACGAGAAGTATGTATTCGCCTCGCTCGCGTACAACGTAACTAACTTGATACTGGTTTCGGCCAACGTGTTTAATGAACACCTCTTCGCATGGTCCCTTTGGACCGTGGATGCCCACAAATAAGATGTTTGTCCCTTTATATAACAACAAAGAAAATAAGAAATAACCAACATATATTATCAATTATCTAAAATTTATATTGAATTATATTCTCAAACTTAGAATTTCAATGAAAGCTGCGATTCTGAGCTGGATAATACCTCTGTAAAAAAAAGTGCCTGAAATATTGGAAGAACTTTAATTAACATGTATTAAAGTATAATACATTGCATAAAACAAAAATTATGTTGGAAATATTTAGTAGCATTAATTATTGTTTGATTTATAAGTCAATTTATCTTTTTTAAACACTTTCGAAATTCTACAAATCTCTTTACAGAATTGCTTAAAATCGCATGATACCAATTATAGAAAAGTTTATTTTTATCTATATCATCATTATTATTATAAAGAAGAAATGAAATATATCGCAATATACAGACATTTCTTGGAAAAGTAATTCCAAAAATTGGTTTCCCAATCATGAATAAATGATCCTAATATATATATATATATATATATATATATATATATATATATATATATATATATATATAATATAAATTTATGTTATTATTCTCAAGTATGAGTTGCACTAGCTTAATAGAGATAACATACCGGCATCTCCTGCTTGTACTGTGAATTGATTTTGTTTCGCAAGATATGCTTTCTTAAGACCCATGCCCTTGGAAGTAACTTTACTGGCATCGGATTTGAAATGAGGTAATACTGAAGTACCACCTCGGTTTCCGCTTTTTGAAACTTTTTGAACAGTTTCTACAACAACGGACGATGTTTCTTGCGCTCCTACTTCAGCTAAATTGTCACCTAAGATCACAAAACAAATCGTATTTAGATAAGAATGCATGAGAACATCAAACTGTTGAAGGGACATACCAGTGGCAGTGATTTTAAATGGTGATCCTACGATGTGATTATTATTGTATTTAATGCTTGCATAATAGTCGCCGGGCGATAGTGGAGTGTATCTGACTTTGTAACCTTCTTCTACTTCAGTACAATCCATCGCTACTTTACTAGGTCCATCGATTGTGACAGCTAAAGTACCAGCACCAGCGTTGCATGTATCCACAATGAAGTCGGTCTTGGCACCTAAACGCCATATATAAATCAATTTTAGATGTTGTGTCTATGTGACGACAGAATGAAAACAGGCTGGCGCATAACTGCGTCGTACCAGTTTTAACGTCATGAAGACCATTGCCCTGTGCATGTACCGCCGCCGGATCCGCTGTCTCTTTACCGACTTTGATATTGTATGGTGAGCCAGGAATGTGGACACCGTTGAATTTTACATGAATTTTATGGATACCATTTTCTCTTGGCATAAAACGTACAGAATACTGATCTACATCGATAAGTTGAATGAAACAATCGTCTTCGCTCCCTGATGGTGCTACAATCTAAAAGAATTTAAAGAGATTTTTATAACAGTTCGCAGTACTCTGGGAATATCATGCTCACTCAATCAAATATTGGAGGAATGACTATCTTTTATTTACGTAATAAGAAAAAAAAAAAAAAAAAATAGAGATTTGACGGCTTTATTCACGATGTTGTCAATAAAATTGTTTTTATATAATAATTCTGTGGATGTATCTCAAATCCATCTCAATTGAGTTAGCATAATTTCGCTAGGGTACGTCGAGTTGTGTCTTTTAATAATGAATGTTGGGAGAAGAAGAATCTCACTTTAGAATCCAATTCGCCTTTGGCCCCATTTTTGCGCACGATGAACTGTCCTGGCTTGTCCGCTTGAACGCTACCTTCAGGAAACTGTGCTATCTCCAGTAGGTGCGCGTCACCGACTGCTGGAGATATGTATACCTTGAATGGCGAGTCTGGTACGTGCTGATCATTGAACTTGAGTCCGACTCTGTATTCACCTGGCACAGAAGCACAGCGTGTTAGCTATCGTACAGGCTCAACACAACAGGTTGCAAGAAAGTGTCAACCTTGTTGTTGTTGTTCTAGTTGTGTATCATTATCGAGCGACACAACATTTGGCGATGCGTCCGCTCTTTTTAAACAAATCTCCTGAGAAACTTTATACATTTGTTCAAATAATGCCAAGCATCTAAGAACTTTCGATGAAATATTATATTATGGATACACTCTGCTCTAGTGGTGTTACTACTGACGCTATTACTGTTGCCGTTATGATACACTATCATTCCGCTGGTTGGCACACACTGAACTTTTAATACGAAATTCAACAACATTCTAAATTTAACTAGAAAAATCACCTTGAAATCATTTTTTGAAGGAAAATTACGTTGAAACATGCTGCAAAAATTTTGACTTGAACCGATGCCAAATTCATATTTAAAAAAGATCAAAGTTAAATATGCTATGACTTATCGCAAAAAATAGTAACACCAAGAAACGAACGAAAAGAATGCGTACATTTTTGTGAAGGTGGATGACACGATAAACATTAGGCTTCGACGACAAATGCGACTCGCACATTTGACAAATATAAAAATACCAAGTGCAATCGGCCGCGATTGTAAACAATGAAGATTGATTTTATTTGGCCGCTGAACCCAACCCACTTAACTCGTTCAGCCAATTTAAACACAATTTGTGTTGTTGATGTATTTACTATATTATAAATAATAATATTAGTACATGAATGAAATTGCGATTCAATGAACTTTTTTCCCGTTAGCCAACTAGATATTTTATATTTGTAGGTACAGGTAATAATAACCAAATGTCAGTCAACAGGATGTTATGATGTAACCACCAGCAACGTTGTCAAAGCCGTGTATTTATAGTGACGATGGCGATTAGGAAAATACACGCGCACCAGAGGCAGCTGCACGTCCTTATACTCATCAAATATTCGCAATATATTTCCATATTACTACACAATTCCATGAAATAATAAATTTGAAAAAATGTGATTTTTTATCTTGGAGGGATCTCTGATATGCAATAATGCTTTTCGCAAAAGAAAAAATGTAAGATCAATTCGTTTTTGTGGGGGACCTTATATATGCCACGGATTTATCGGCGTTAAAATAAAAACTTACCAGGTTCCGAAACTTTGTAGGAAACATCACAGGATCCATCTTTACGATCCGAGAATTGGATCTCGGCCTTGCTTGGACCCTCTACAGAGATGGCGAGTGATCCACTGCCCGCTTCGCGTGTCCATACATTGAACTCGTTTAATTCACCCTGTTCACCACGTTCTAAGCCAGCACCACCGGCCTTGACCAAGTGCGCGCCATGGTCCTTCAGTGGACCGACGGTAAACTGGAATGGAGAGCCGGGAATGTGCATTTCCTTGTATTTAACGGATACGGTATGCACTCCCAGTTCTTTTGGCACGAAATTTACAGCGTATAATCCATCTTGTACCTCGTTGATTTCGGCATCCTCAGTTACGCCACCAGGTGATGTGACAGTTGCAGCTAAATCGAACGACGTGATACCTGTATATAGAGAATAAAAAATTTGTTATAACAATTTTGTGTGACATATATACTTTGCATTTGTTAATAAACCGAAAGAGTTTATTTTATAATCGTCCAGACTCAAGCGTTCATATCTCCGGACAAAAATAAACTTAGCTACATAATGTAGTAATAGTAAAGAATACAATACACACCTGGCATTTTAAATGTAAGTTTACATTGACTGCCGACTTCTGTAACGGGGACGGCTTCTCGTTGTCTTTGAATCTTCTCACGCTGTCTGTTGGAACCCTCACCGGACACTTTAACGGTGAATGGTGAACCTTCGACATGGTGATCAGCGAACTTCAAATTAACAATGTAGTAACCGGGTTCGGTTGGTTTGTATGAAATATTGAGTGTACCATCATCCTTGTCAGTACATTGGATTTCAGCCTTGCTTGGTCCCTCGATAGACAGTGACAAACCACCATAACCAGCGTTACGCGTATCAACAGTGAACATATTTTCTTGATGTGTTTTGCCCTCTTTCAGTGTCGTTCCGGATACTTTTACTTTTTTAGCATCGCCGACTTCCCGTTCACACACGTTTATTTTGAACGGCGAGTTCGTAATGTGTTTACCGATTTTCTTTACCGAGACAACATGCTCACCGATTTCACGAGGTGTAAACGAAATACCGATGTTACCGGTGGGCAATCGCTTCAAGAAACATGGCTCTTCCAAGCCACTTGGTGCTTGAATCGAAGCGTTTAAAGAACGAATGTCTGCATCCGAAATTTTGCCCGGTAGTGTAACTTCGCTACATGAGCCAACAGAAATCTGGTTACGTTTTCTGCCTTCACCGGTGATCTTGGACACGTACGGTGATCCTTTAATATGTTTATCGCCAAATCGAACAGAAATTTTGTATTCACCAGGAGCTGTAGGTAGATAAGATACGGATACAGTTCCATCTTTGTTATCGTGACAGCTGATCTCTGCTTTACTGGGTCCCTCAACGGCCATGGATAAACCGCCAGCACCGGCACCCTTGGTTGAAATCGTGAAATTTGCTGGTTCGCCACTGACCCCATGTGTGAGACCAGGGCCATACGCCGTTACATATCCAGAACTAATGGAATCGACGTGGAACTTAAACGGGGATCCTGTAATATATAATGGATACGGGAATAGAAACAATAAAGTGTCCCACTGTTATACTGACTGACCTTGTACATGTTCTCCATTATATTTAACATAGAGCTCGTGTAGACCTTCCTCCCGTGGATCATACTTGATGCTGACAGTGCCATCACGGTTATCCTCGATTACTGGTTTGTCTACGTTTCCGGTCGGCATCTTGACTTCAGCTGCGCACAAGAAGACGCGTGTTACGAAAGTGCGTGAGACTCAGTGACTGAGTGTGATCGGATGACCAACTGACTGACTGAGTAACTGAGTAACTGACTGACTGACTGACTGAATGTGTAGGTACAAGTGAGTGAGCGATTAAATGTGTGGTAGAATTTGCATGTGTATGATGAATGTCTAAGTGTATATGTAGTGTGTATGTAGTGCAATCGTGTGCGTATGGTGATTGAGTGAGTAGGATTGAGTAAACGTGCGCACCAACGCTGGAACGCTGTTCACTCCGCGCCGTATGCGGTGCACTGCACCGGGATACCTTTATGTGTCTGAATGAAATAGCAGGTGAGAAGGGTCTGGGGTACGTTCCGTAACGGGTCGTCTTCTTCAACGTTTTCACCAGTGGTTATGCACGTCGGCTTTTTCGCACCCGTAATTCGATAACAATTGGTCGCGAACGCGGATGGAAGGTTTATCGTATACACAACCGGTTTCTCTTCGCGATCAAATTCCGAAAACGTCACACACTTGTGATGGTTGTAATATAACTGACTAAAGTCTTCCCATGAGGCCTCTACGGGCTCCTCATCAATGTCCATCCAAAACATTTTGACAAGTTTCAGACCGATGCAGCAAAGCAAGCCTCTAGCAATCTCTAGCAATACTGACTATCGAAAAATATGAACAGCGACCAGAAGACTGATGTTACTGCTACCGTACACCGTCACCGCCACCGACACCGACACCGCCTCCTTCGCTAATACGAGATGAGACCCGAAACGAAAACTAGAGTAAGAGTGCAGCCGTCCCCGTTCCGTTCCGTTCACATCACATCACAGGAATCTGTTTACAATCTCGCTCATGATCTGCGCGATCGTGTTTCCCGCGCCGAGTCGAGTCGTCGCGACTCACCGACACCAGACCAGACCAGGCCAAGGCAACGCGCCGTGCCATGCCATGGCGACACTTTCAGGATACAGGGGGTGGAAATACCACACCACACCGCTGTCACAAACATTATTTATTTATGTAGCAATTTGCTGTGAATTTCAAACAGCTGCGACTCGTGCGAATCTGAATGCAACGACCGAATTATGGTGGGCGGGGGTAAGAGCTGGGTGGCGGTAGCCATGGTCGCGAAAATTCCATACTAGCAGGTAACATCCAAGAAATCTAAATATATCAAGATACACGATGGAAGCGATCCGCGTTGTAAAAATTTGGGTTAAGCTGATTTGAGATTTTTATTGAAAATGCTAAAATTAATAATATGAGAGTGGTGGGTTAGTGGCGCAAGACGGGAGAGAACACGAGACCTAGCGACAAAATATCGTCTCGATACGTACACCGGTGCTGACATGGCGTAGACACCAGTAACCAGCAGTGCAATTAACATCATACATTTTTTGGATACTCTGTAAATGGTACAATGTGCACATATTACCTGACACGATTCCTCCAGACGTCGGCACCGGAATATTGTCCAAACGAACTGCTCGGTATGATGTCTGTTTAGCCGATGTGATGCTGCTGGTACCAGTACTTCTGTTTACTTGTTGCGAACGAGATTCGGTAGTACTTCTGGTAACCGATGTTTGCTCGACTTTGTTACTAGTAATAACTTCTTCGTCCGCCTGTAAATACACATTCCCATACAATCACTAAAACTGTCAATATATGTGTACTCGGGCGAGCGTAGCGAAGATCGAAGGATTAGCCGATACACTCTATGACTAATGTAATTTATGTATATACTTATAATTAGAATATCTAAAATAAGAACATACATTTTCGCTGGAGAAACATCAAAATCAGTAAGAAATCGTAGGAATTATGTAGCGGGTGTTCTGTCACCGAAATTGCATAGCGCATAGCAAACAAGACGTGAACCAATTTGTTTGCATATAATTGACATGAATAATTACGTTGTTTTTAAGCAGACATCGAATGTGCTGGATACAAAAATATTTTTACTATTTGGTTTCAATAAAAAGCATCTTCAATGAGTTCTAGTAAACATTGTGTACGTGTGTCTGTCAGTCAATAGTTAACGCATGAGAAGCTGTCATTGTAGGGAGACATGCAAGTATTAACTACCGAAGATTTGGAATGCTCGTGGACGGACCACCTGGTGGTAATATCTCATTTCTCGGTGACATCGTGTTGCTGTTGCCGGTGTAGCGTCACCTCCTAATGCTAGCGGGGGCGTACTAATGCGACTACGGAAACGGAGATTCGATGTAGGAGAGGGGCCAAAATCATATAAATATGATAGAAAAAGAAAAAAAATACACATCGTCGTTTGGATTTAGGAGAATATACGCTAGGAAGGGGGATTAGAAGGAGACACGATCAGATCTTTGCTCTCATGATCGAGACATCGTCTACGAAGTGGAATTTATGGCGCTGTTTTACGAGGAGAAATATTTGAAATGAAAACTAATATAATGATATTTTATAGCTAGGTGGCTGATATAGATAATAAACTAACGCGTGTCTAAAAATAGCATGCGTCACATATGTGTATAGAACAGCGATGCATGGATGTATGAGTGCCTGTGTCGCACGGCCAACTGCTTCTCAGTCACCGTAGCAATGGTAAAATGCAGCAGCGCAAGAATCACGGGACTCCACTGATTCGTCGGTGGACGCGGCGTTTACGGTGTCGCGAATTAAGTGGTGGCAGCGGCAGATCTGTGCATCCGCAACACGCCCCCCTCACTTTTATGTCTGCCACGAATTCAAACCATTCAATATTTTGCACGCATTTCTTATATATCAAGCAATAACCATTTAACCATTTGTGGATGTAAGCAACGCATGCCAAACTCGCGCACGCCCCAGGATGAAGAGAACGTCGCTGATCGAGTTTCATCTCAGTTTAATTTTAATATGCAACAACATGCACAGACTGCGATTTCTACATCTGAAGCGGTTATCGCGAAGGTCAATTAATTTTAATTACATTTAGCGAGTACGGATACATATAATACAAAATTATTTCTTTTATTATTTATGCTAAAATTATCGAAATGTAATATATATTTTTATGAATCTATATGTTACGCACCTTGAACTGGAGGGCTGTAGTTTAATGTAGTAGTAGTTAAAACAAGTATTTAACGTGGACACAACACAATTGTATTTACAAAAGTTTCTTGATTGCGATGGTTCAGAGTGGTGCACCGGAGTTCGGTCTCTACCACACTGACTGAAGAGGTCGTCAGACAATTGAATGCGTCGCTAACTATGTGTCCAAGTGACCGAGAATTCTGGTATAAACAGTTATTTCTAGTATCTATTTGTCCCGCCTTATTTTGCATAATGATATATATCAGATTGGAGGGCGTACCCTGTGCGCCTTTGCCTTCGTGTGAGCTCGATTGTTTTCGGCGCACTTCCCCTGCGTATTAAATTTCCTCCAAGACACAATTCAAATGTCGACTAGAACGAATCGAATAAAGGAGTCTCTGTTCGCCGGTATCACAATGACGACACGTGTATACCATATCGATCAACCTACACATATAACCCGGAAAAAGAACAAAATATCATCTTTTTATAATTTTGCTTTTAGAAAGCAGTCGTAAACGAATTCAAAATATCTCGCAACGGAGTGGGGTCTAATGCTTTCAATTCCTAAACGTTGGTGGGGGATTCCACCCACAAGTCTTCTTGCCTCCAATCACGGCCACTGCAACTGCTGCCACGGAAACGTCGTCGCTTACTTATAATTAAGAATCGTATGAAATCGCGTCCAATGGCTACTACGTAGTAAGGTACGTAAATATCTGTAATGCCGTTTGTCCCAACATTCATAAAAAAATACGTAGTCACCTGTTCACGACTTTACACGTAACGGATGTCGAAATACGAAATAGTACCACTATCACGAGCGCAAATCTCCTTTATCACATGCAATCACGCCTACACATACTCCTACATACCGTGAACGTGTAGAGGCCATCAGGCACAGGTTGGCCGCCGAACTTGATACTTAACGTATAATCGCCCGCATCCTTCACCGTGTAGTGGATTTTGAATGTACCATCACTGTTGTCTTCGATACCGATGTCCAGGTCGCTACAAACACCAAATAAACAAGAAATATATAAGCATATGAAAAATAATATATAGATCACTTTTTAATAGCATATTTTCGGCTTATCTTTTATTCTCAGCATTTTATTATTATTGTAACAGCCAAAAATACTGGGTGATATATAAGTAGGGTACAAGATTAAAATAAGGTCATGGGATTCAGATGCCATAGCTACTAAACGAAATATCTGAATTGTTATATAAAATGGTTTATCAGTATAGAGAGTACCTGCCAGATGTTGATCTTATTCGACAGGTGACAGCTCCATAACCGGCATTTTGTGCATTCACCGTAATACTGTAGTCTTCACCGCTAATAAGAGACCGCTGAATGCCTTCTGTTATCTTGCATTTGTCAGCCTAATAGAAGTATAAAAAGGTGACATAATTATTAGTAAATATCACTTGAAAAACAAAATCATTCTTGTTTCAATTCAGTTCTGGGAATGTTCATATAAAGCGTCACTTAAATGAGATTATGTATCATAAATCTTTTGTATGTAATAATGAATAATACTTACTTCACCTGTTGCAACTGCTTGTATATAGAACGGTGTTTTTGGCACATCTTTTCCATTGTATTTAACATCGACTTTGTACCGGCCACAATCGTCTGGTGTGTACGTGACGTCATAGGTACCGTCATCGTTGTCGATCAATTTCACTGGGCGAGGGCTGCCGTCTGGCCCTGTTATGTTTATCTGTAGATCACCATAACCGGCATTGTTTGTATCTATACTGAATGTATGAGGTAATGACGCAGGTATGGCACCTTCATTTGGTCGTTTGATCACAACCTTGTCCGGTTCAGAGGCAGGCCGTACTTTTATGGGGAACGGACTTGTAAATAATTAAAACAAATAAAAATAAGGTATCGGTCATACAGAACATATCAGCTGGTTATGCTTGTATGCCATAATTAAATGAATATCATAGTCATAGGAATTACCTATGAGGAATGTCTTTTCCGTTCCAAACTACTTGCGCTTGAAGATTTGTTCCCTCCGCTGGCGGTATATATGTCACCGTGTAAGTACCATCGCCGTGATCTTTGACATCTGGTCGCTTTGGTAACGTATCCCGATCACTTAGTATACTAACGGCAAGTGGTGCACGCTCAGATTCAGTAGAATCAATTTTGAACGACACAGGTACGCCCGCTCGGATCTTGTTCGAATCAAGACCTGGTCCATAGGCTTTAACAAGACTTGCGTCCACAATCTTGTTTACATTCACTTTGAACGGAGAACCAGTGATATGTTGCTCTGCGAACTTTATAGACACATCATATTCGCCCGGTTCAGTCGGAACGTACTCGACAGTACAAGAACCGTCTCGATTATCTTTGCAAGTCATCTTTGCCTCGGAAGGACCTTCTATCGCTAAGCCCAAACCACCATTACCGGCTCCTATTGTTTAGGAGTTCATTAAAATTAACACCTTTTGAATGCTGGCTAGCCAGGAAAACCGGAATGTAATTGGCACTCTTACCTTTTGTCTCGACAGTGAAAATGTTTGCCTTTTCGACCAATCCCTGTTCAAGACCGGGACCGAAAGCACGACACCGTTTCGCGTCACAACCCCGGCGAACATTTACGATGAATGGTGAACCAGGTATTGGAATGTTATCGTAGAATATATCTATTGTATGGCGACCTTCTTCGAAAGGTGTGTAACTAACTTTGTACGTGCCATCGACCAATGGCACAACCATTTTTTCTGTTTTTGCTCCAGATGGATTTGTAATCGTGCAGGTAATTTTCCCTTCATCTGCTTGGTGTGAAATGGCACGGGCGTCCACAAGGAAATCGGTAGGTGAATCCACATATACACCTATTCAAGTAGATAAAAATAAAGCGTTACAAAATGTTGAAGTTCTTGTGTTATAGAACACCAATCGATAAACAATAACTACGAAACACAACATGCACGGGTTACGTAAATTTCACACAATATAAACACTTGTTATGTCTCAATGCGTACTCAAGCTGCAAGTCGCAAAAATGCCTTTACCATGTAGCTGAATTCCATTTCCAGAAACCTTTATTTTTTTTAGATCAGCTTCCGGTACAATAATCGCTTGAAACGGTGAACCAGGTATATGTTTTTCATTAAACGTAATATTGATACCATAATCGCCCACTTCAGTGGGTAAATACGCGACGGAACAAGTACCATCGCCATTATCTCGGCAATTGATAGCGGCTTCACAAGGTCCTTCGACAGTCACCCCAAGTCCGCCCTGACCAGCACCCCTCGTATCGATAATAAACTCTGCTGGTTTGTTAACAATGCCTCTCGTTAAACCGGGACCCGTCGCTTTCACTTTATTCGGATCGCTCCCAGTGAGACATGTTAGTTTATAGGGTCTACTTGTGATGGGTTCACCGCCGAACGATATGCCCAGCAGATATTCACCAAGTTGTGTTGGTGTAAAATTCACCAGATACCCTTCGTGCGTGGGTATCACGTGTGCTTTAACGCGAGTACCCGACGGGCTTGTAATTGAGATGGCGAATTCGGCGTTTCCCGCACCTTGTGTTATCACCCGGAACTGTTGTAAACTGTTGACGGGCGCCGCTGACAAATTATAAAACTGTGAATATATCATATGCAGTGCTGGGTATAATAATTTTTCATTCTTAAAAATATCTAGTGAAATATACTTATTCTTTATTGTAGCAATATATTTCTAAATATTACTCAACACTGTTATGATACTCGACAGCTTATTACATGGTCTTTAAGGCAAAATAGACGATACACCGCGTAGTTTTAATATACATCACTAATAAAACAATCAGTTTTACTTACTAGGTTCTAATCCGTCTACAACAATCTTTGAGACATCCACGTTGGGCTCTACGTTGAATTTAATCGGTGTGCTCGGTACAAGTAAACCGCCGTAGTGCAGTGTGACTGTGTGCAAGCCAGCCAAAGGACTGCGATAATCGACCGTGTATGTGCCATCTTCATTATCTGTTACTTTCAAAGGAATCTCTGTACGGGCATCTTCATTCTTTAGTAAAACAGCTAACTCTCCTGTACCAGCTTCCCTTTAAATACAAACATTACAAATTAGACTTCAGCAAATAATTTATATTGAGGAATTATGACAATATTCTGCAGTCAATTGTAGGACTTGATGTTTGAATCTTGGATTATTAAAGTGTATACAACCAAAATATATTCAATGGTATATACATAAAACAATATAATCGTGACATCCAAATCGTAGATCTGTCAACATGTCGGACAAAAAGAATGCACTATTATTATATAACTTACGTGCAACTAATATTAAAATGAGTAGAAACGTTGGCCTTCACCCCGTCTTCAACACCGGGTCCAAAGCATTCAACTTTCGCTGGATTCAATGGCTCATTCACAAACACACGATATGGTGACTTCTTTGTTGCAACACCCCCGTAATTCACCTGTACAGTATGTTTAGTGCCTGACTTTGGTGCGTACGAACACTGAACAGTACCATCACTCTTCTCAACCAAGATTACGTCCACTTTTTTAGACTCTCCGTCGACAACCTGTACGTCTAAAGGTGCCGAACCTGCTTTCCGTGCGTCTACAGTAAATTGTGTTGGTTTGCTTTTCGAAACACTATTCGGTTCAATGCCGGGACCGAACACTTCTACTTTGTCGGGGAAATAGTCTGTATTCGGTAGAATTTGACTGATATAAGGACTTTTTGGAATATCTTCATTGTTGCAAAAGATATGGACGGCGTATTCACCGGGTGCGGTTGGATAGTATTTTACATCCGCTGATCCGTCGCCATTGTCATGACAATCAATTTTGGCTTGAGAGGGGCCTTCGATACTGAAACCTGTAAATAGAAAATTCATCATGAATCAATTAAGATTTGTTTGGATTAATGAGGAAATGAAATACTAGATATAAAGTTGTAAATAGATTTAATTAAATATGTTTTTGGCTGTTTGTCAAAGATCTTTGGCTCTCTTCGAGCATTCTTTACGGATAAATCAAGAAAACTTAAAGGAGTCAGAAGTTCGAGTTGAACGTTAGTTATTATATATATGGAAATATGATTTACCTAAAGCACCAGTTTCCCCGTTGGTTTCAACAGTAAATAATGCTGGATAACCAACAACTCCACCATTCAAACCAGGTCCATAGGCGCGAATCATTGTTTCTTTGTATGGGCCAACAGTTACCTCAAACGGTGATTTATAGATTTCTGAACTAGCAAAGGTTACCATAACCATGTACCGACCTTCTTTCTTCGGATTATATGCAGCATAATAAGTAGTACCGTCCACCTAAAATAATTTCAGTGAATATTAGCACAGATAAATTAAAAAATAATTACAATGGTTTGTATAGAAACAAAAAAAAAAAAAAAATTCTAGATATACCTTTTGTATTTGTACTTGCTCCTTAACTCCCCCAGGGCCAATAACTTGTACACTAGGAACTCCTTCTCCCGCACCTTCGGTGTAAATTTTGAAATCAGCGACATCGCCAACTCTTACGCCAGTTGGCTGTAATCCTCTTCCACTGGCTCGCACTTTTCTTGCATCAGAAACTGCAATTTGAATACAATTATAGAATTAATGTTCTGCTTACGGTACATAGAAAATCAGCAACACTGTGCTTACATACCTGGTGAAATACGAACTCCATACGGACTGTTAGGAATCGGTTGTCCAGCAAAGAAAATATTTACAGAGTGCAGACCTATAACTGAGGCAACATATTCACACCGCCATATACCTGGAGATGTTTCCCGAACAGTTATTGGGACCGAATTTTTTTGACCCGCTGGATCAAGAACAATCACCTCAGGGACACCTCTGCCAGCATCTTTTACAGAATGATTAAATTTAGTTATAAAATCGAGGACTTACAAACTGTATATTAAAAACCTTTAGTGTAAATGTCAAAGAAAGTAACACGATTGACGAATACACCGTCCGGTTGAAGCCCAGGTCCGGACGCAGTAACTTTCGATGGGTCGCCAGCGTGTCCTTCAACTTGAACGTTAAATGGACTCTTCGGCACCTCTCTGCCCGAAAATTTCACGTTGATCTTGTGGGTACCTTCTAGTTTCGGTGTGTATGAAATGGAATAAGTTAAATTACGATCGTTGTTAAAGTGAACTTCAACCGGTTCTTTCTGGTTTTCGGGATTCTCGCAGACGACTTCTACGGAACCTTTTCCCGCAGAGAATGTTTCAACAGTAAAGTTAGCTGGTGCGCCAACAACAGGGCCTGTAGGTTCAATACCTGGGCCATATACGCGAACTCTGTAAATTTTCAAAGAGTTCAATTATACAGTATTTGTGAAACTAGTGAAAATGTAATTCGGAAGCATTAACAAAAGAAAACAACATGCACATATTTGATTAAGTTTATTTTCAACAAAACAGTTATGGTATAAACAACTTTCTTTTATCACACCGACTTACCGAGGTGGTGGAATACTGAATAAAAAAACAAATAAGTTTAATAATTTTTGTTTTGTTTTTGTCTGCGGTGAAACGTACAAATTTTGGTAAGTGTACATTGCGTACTTTATCAAAAGAAGTGTTCAATTTATGGTCAACATATGTAAAATATTTAAAACCCTTATAGTGGGACCAAATCAGTAATCTAATACAAAATCCAATGCGTGTATTAGATATTCAAAATTTTTACTAATTTTTGAGAAATTGAAAATCTGATTTCTTTTTGAAGGAATTTCGGCTAAAATTGTCTTTCCTACAGAAAACAAGTAAGTGCAACTAATGTTGCGTTTCTGAGCAATTCTGTAGAGTTAGAAACAGAATTTATAAAATGTTTCAAATATATGTATTGAATAGCAAATCAAACATTGATTAAATTTACTAAATCTATCGAACATAATTCTTGTTTTATGCAATGAATTACTCTTAAATATGAATTAATTAAAAAACTGAAGGCATTTGAAAATTGAACAGACTCAAAATTATAGACTTGCTCAGAATTGCACCATAATTAAGGAGTTCTAATCGCCGTATTTCAGTATTGAATACCGAGACAGCCGAGCCGGTCCCTGTTCAGTGCAAATTGCACACTCACCAAAACTCGTCTAAAATAATCCAAATAGTTATTACCTGTTTGGATTTGTTTTAGGACGTAATGGTGCACCAGTCTTCAGTTTCGCATTCGGATACTGTGATAGATAGGTCATCATTGATTGTTCGTCAATGTTCGGGTTAACCATTTCTTCCGGTTTGATGAGCTGCCGTACGTTCAGCCAGTCATCAGCCAACCCCATGGCTTCAGATGCATTCTGGACGGAGTCCTTATTATCCCAATCTTGCCAGTCTGGACACAAACCTGGTGCTACAGCGTCAACCAAGGCACCAACAGCTTTGCCAGTGGTCCAGTCGTTTGTGAAATTGGTGATAGGCAAATCGGGAACTTTGCTTTGAATCCAGTGCATCAACCTTTGAACAAAAAGAATACCTCAAAGATTATAATCAAAGTTCGACTCTTATTTATTATTTATAATTGTTTAGAGAGGGAAAGGACGAAATGACTTTTAATTTTATTACATACTAAATCTAAAATTGATAGTTCACGTCGAGGCGGTGTTCACTATATCGCAAATCCATAATATTTAAGATGAATTTGAAGTTGCTTTCAAATTATGTGGAGTTAAATTTATTAGCCATAGTATTACACCTTTATTTGATCGTTTTCTTGAAATTCAATGATTTTGGTTATAGATCCATAAATTTCTAAAGCTAAAGAGTTACGTTATTTTTTTATATATAATTTCACTTTTTTTACGATCCTGTTGATAATTAAATAATAAACCGGTTAAAGTTTAATAAATACATTGATACAGTCATGTTTATGTTTAGATCTCTACAGCGATTTCAACATTTTATTGTGGCGTTCTTGCTAATGGTCAAATAATAGACCGATACCGAAAAGTAAAGGTTAATCAGAGAAAAATTGACGTAGATACAGAATTTAAAATTGAATTTCAAATGCATATGATTATTTACCTTTGTTTTGGCGTGGGGCCTTGTCCACTGTTGACAGCTTCTTCCTCGCCATCCCACATAGGCATAGAAATTGAATAATGCAATATAAGAGTCCATATTAGACCCAAAATTAGTTTTAATTTACAGTCGACTATATGAGTTGAATCTGAAATAAATATACAAAGATAAGCGTCACAAATTTTAAAACCAACAAGTATTACTTTTATCAATATTTTAATAAATGCATATTAATTTTATACAATACTGTGTATTATCATATAACGTGCTCAATTTTGTTAGTTAATATATATATATATATATATATAATGCATATACTTGGATGTTACGTTATCGGTCGCTCGTAAAACAAAATTTGTGCCCTTTACTCATCTGAAGGTACCGAAGCGATTTGAAACCAAATTTGCTACATATATTCTTTGGTATCCCATTTAAATCCGATCACCCGCATACTTCTTTAGTTATAGGGGTTCGAAATTTGGAACCCCCCTTAATACTGCCCTTTAAAAAACTAAAACATCTAAAATATTTTGTCAACTAAATTTCTTCATATTGGTACTCATGGACCATAAAAAAATAATAAAAATAAATATGAATTTTAAAATATGCACTTATTTTTCTATTTATTTAGTATACCAAAAAAATCTATAAAATATTTTTAAGACTTTTTAAATGCATAACATTTTTAAAAATTGTGAACCTATAGGCCATAATATTTAAAAATAATTATTACTAAATTTAAACATTATGCGCTTCAGCGAAATTGGGAATTGTCCGCTGCTAGCATCGCATATATCTCTTATAAGGCGAGCTGAAGGCATAGGTGCCTGTATCTAAACATCTAGAGAATGTTAAAAAAATGTTTTAACACAAATGATCTATTTACGAAATACGCAACATAATAACTCGCCACCTGGTAATGATTCGTGGTGTACGTGGCAAATATCAAAAGTGCTCAATTGTGTTGATATATCCGAGCAATCCTTAAGAGATATGACAAAACAGGAGAGGTTGGTGCTTAAATCGGCCAAGCAGGAAGTGGACGAGCCGAATATACTTTTGGAAAGTCAATTACATGGAGCAGACATCGCAGATTAAAGGTAGGGTAAAATAAATTACACTTTTTCGCTTATTACACCTTTTTTTTCGTTAACAATTTGAAAAAATGTTATAGATATAAAAAGTCTTACAATGTTTTGTAGAATATTTTGAATTAACAAAAAAAATCATATTTAGTGCATATTTAAAAATTTCAAATTATAATTTATAATAAGTTTTTATGGCCCTTGGGTTAGCATTATGAAATAATTTTGTAGACATAAAATATCTTAGAATTTCTTGAAGAATTTTTGAGAGATTTAATATTGTTATACGGGCAGTATTAAGGGGGGCTCTACATTTTGGAGCCCTATAACTCGAGAAGTATACAGACGTTTGGATTTAAACTGCGAGCGGATTCAAATGGGATGCCAAATAATATGTGTAGCAAATTTGGTGTAAATTGCTTCGGTATGCACTTAACAAAAAGCGTTTGTCTCGGCGCCCTGAATCCAAAAATAAATATAACTCATACTAGGATGTTAGTCGTCGCCCGTTCGTAAGACCAAATTCTCCTCCGAAGGTACCGGATCGATTTATACTAAATTTGCTACACATATTATTTGGCATCCCATTTGAATCCACTCGCAGTTTATATCCAATTGTCCTTATACTTCCCGAGTTATAGGGCCCCAAAATTTTTGAGCCCCCCTTAATACTGCCCTTATAAATATAATTTAAACCCCAAGATATTTTACAAGAAATTCTAAGATATTTTATATCTACAAGATTGTTTCATATTGTTAACCCAAAAGCCATAAAATATATAAAATATTATAATTTTGAATTTTAAAATATGCACTATTTTTTTGTTTTTGTAAGACTATTTATATCTATAACATATTTTCAAATAGCCTATATTTAAAAGTCACTACTCGCATCGCATATATTATTTATAGGCGAGCTGAACGCTTAGGTGCGTTGTATCCAAGCTTGTTTATTTATAACTCGCAATGTTACTGAATTGATATTAAAAGGATTGTAACTATTTTTGATCCAGTGTCATCTTTGAGTTTGAGTCACATTCACAATGACGAGACAAGACATTTTTGTTTAAAACATTTTTTTAACCGAGAATGTTACAGACACACGGCAGATACTATCGCTGCATAAAAATGATGCATTATGACTATTCTTATTATTCGCATTTGTCAAATAATTGTTTTGAAATTATTAGCTTTTCATACATTTTTATTATCCGACTGTTCACACTACGCACATCCAACAGGAAGCATTGGTGCTGTCATTAACGCTTGTTCTTTGTTTTAATCTGAGAATCTATGATAACGCAACTCTATTCCAGTAAAGAATTTTTGCTGACAATACTAATTATGTTTATCTCATAGGTCAAGTTCAAGTTTTTTTTTAAGTTTGCACAACAGTCTGTTCTAAATTAATACATTGTATTGGCAGCGCCGGACTAGCCATAGTGCAAATTATAATTTGCTTTGGGACCGGATTAGCAAAACCAATTATTTCTAAATGAATAAAACAAATATTGTGCAAGTATATATTTATTTAGATATTTTATGATAATCATATCATATACAGTTGGGAGATTAGTTAACGTTTCACAGTCATGTACTGGCCACAACAAATATTCTAAACCAGAATTCTGAATGTCTTTCTTTCTGTTGAGTAATCTTATCAAAAGTCAAACTAAAAAAATCTAATATTTGGTTTTGAATTCAAATTATTCTTATCTAGATATATACCGCATAGTTTTTATCTTATTTATTGTCATGTACCATACGTAAGTATATTTACCGTATAAACCGTTAAAGATATTTAAAAAAAACTTATTTTAAAATAACTTATTATATAATTGCTCATATATTTTCAAAAAGTATAAGTAATAAATTTAAACACGTAACTCTGTTAACATACAATAAATTGCTGACACCGCGGGAACAAAATTATATGGCTAAAATAGCCTTTTTTGCCTTGCATTTGAACAATGATTACAAACAATTTAATCAGTTGACGTGGGTAGCGATCAAACCGTTTTTATTGCCTATAGAATTTTATTTTATTAGTTACTTGTGGCTGAAAATTATGCATATGTGAGTATTCTCGAACTTATTTTCTTTTAAGCGAATCACAAATTGAATTTATATGAAGTAAAATGTGACGGTACATATAGGGAACTGTCAATTGTCATTATTTTTTGTTAGTTATGGATTTTGCAGTTTCTAGACGGTCTTTGCGTTTGAAATGGTATTTACAATCTTTGGGTCGAAAAAATCGTTTCTTTTTTGCATTTCTCGATAGTTTGAAGTATGTAGATTATGCCTTCAAAGCGGTTTTGTGATAATTCCCTGGGATTACTGAATAAATGTAAGATGAAAAATATTCAAGTTATCCAGTATATATATATATATATATATATATATATATATATATATATATATATATATATATATATATATATATATATATATATATATATATATATATATATACATATATATATATATATATATATATATATATATATATATATATATATATATATATAGATATATAGATAGATATATATATATATATATATATATATATATATATATATATATATATATATATATATATATATATATATATATATATATATATATGTTGTAAATATTAAAACGCGTTTTTCTCAAAACTACTTTTTTCAAACTGGGCGAACTATTTTCTCAGGAACTACTCGACCGATTTGCTTGTTCTATATTTTAAATGAAAGTAAATATTATTTGTTGGAGCTTATACCAACAATATGCATACATTTTATAAATAACTATTATTTATAGCGCCCTTAAGTGAAAAAATGAAACTCGAAAAAAAGACGTTTCTCTTCACACGGCTGTTATTTATTTTTTATTTTTTGGTAAATTAAAGGGCATTTGATACTCCCAATCTGAAATAATTAAGACATAAAAGTCTTATAACTTTCTTAGATTATTCTAATATATAAATAAGAAAGAAAGAAAAAAAAAACAATTTCAATATTTAATAAATTGGGCACTTTCGTTAAAATCGGACGGTATCTTCAGATGATATGCGGTTACAAACTGTGATCTCACGACTGACCAAACGAGCGAGCGAGCAACGTACATGTTTTGTTAAGGACATTTCTCGATTAGATTTTGTTACAGACACAGGATTCAATGCTGTAGATCAGCGGTAGATAAACTTTTTTAACACGGGCCAATTTGCGCAAATAGTTTAACTGAAAGGGCCGCACAGTGTAAGTTACATACATGCTTATTATGCTACAATTTAATACTCATAAACATATCAACTATTTCGCGGAAATCAATGATAATATAATAAAGTCAATTGTCTATTATTAGTCACAGTAAAGATAATGTTTTTACTATTAGAATCATTCGTGTAAAACTATTAAGAGCCGCGGTTTGCCCCCCGCTGCTATAGATCATTTGTACTACCGCACGCCAAGTAAAAAAGATGTAAGTGACAGTTGTCACACGATCTATTATTGGATTAATCAAATGGATGTATCAAATGTTTAATATTTTTGTGAATGAAGTGGAATGGTGAACGATTCGGAATCGAGTTGTGAATGCTTGAAAAAAGGTTGTTTGCTACCCCTTTTATGGGAAAGGCGTAAAGATGTTATGTTATGTTATGTATGTATATAAAAATGGTTAAAATAAAAATATGTTTGTTTAAAACAGCCTTTATGTATTACAAATACAGAAAATATTTATTATTTCTTGCTTAAGGTGTGTTGTACATATGTTTTAATACATTACTTATGAATTCAATTTTTGGCCGCTCCCAGTTACAAGAAACGTCTTTTCGAAACAATGAAGATCAAAAATGATATTTTTATTTGCACCGATTTAAAGATATAGTATTAAAGTGATTGAACATTATAGGATCAAAACATGTCCTTAGCAAAAGGTACTTGTCTCATCACCCTGAATATCTAAAGGATCTTAAAGGTATAATATCATATAATTATAAAATTAAATACATTCAAATTAAACTTATATGATATGTTCACTGAGAAAACTAATTCCGATTATAAACTTTTTTAGTTGTGATTTAAATGTAATAAAATGATCAATTAGTTTGAAATTGCCTGGTAACTTAGTATAGATTTGAATATGATAAGATTGTGAGGCTTCTTCTGTCATTATTGATCTATGTATTATGAAAGGGGGTGACTAATAATTTGATCCCTTTGTTTGTTCTGTAGGCATACATATATGCGTTTCTAGGTGTGTAGCAAATTTGCTTAGATTGGTTTTAAGAAGAACAGATACATATGTTAATCTATATATGTTATACAGTCCAAGATCTTATGCCTATGAAAGTGCACTTTTAGAATGCCTGATTACCCTCGTAGTATGACCTAATACAATCTAATGATGCCATTCTTTACCAATATAACGTGAATGCTCTATTATATAATAAATACGCAGCGAATGGGTTCAATGACCTTAGCCAATGATAACTTTATGTTTTCCTTTTTGATTATATCCAAAATATTGGTATTTCTTGCCTTCAGTTTTTTGATCTTATCGGCTAAAAGCACTAGACTACACAATTACGCTTTTTTGAATCAGAGTCTGATAAACCCACCTATGCAATACGGTTTCAGGTTTACGCATTCCTCATTGCGATAACATAGGTATTTGTTAGTCATAAACACAATGCAATCCGCAACTTATATATCGAAGTAAAATATTAAATCATTACTGCCGCAATAGAATGTTCTCATAAAGCTGCATTCACAGCAATTTAATTAGTAAGTAGTAGATTAGAAATTACAAATAATATTGTTACTGTGATCGCTACCATTATTTGTCATATAACAACCTGCATTATTAATTGTAATGTATAACCTTCATTTCTATTTAGCTCGTTGCGAATGAACCTTAAATTAAACTAATCGTACACATAATTAAAATACACAACCTAACCTAATCTAAACTAAATTTTGTTGCTGTATTTCTGACTGTGATTTTACGGATACTTTGCATAATAATAAATACAGTGGAGTCGCGATATAATGAACACCGTCTCAAGTGAATTACCCAGTAGAGTAAATACACATTTTTACGAGTTTAATATTCCAATTTGCTTGAGTTACATAATTTAAGACAAAAATTGTTACAAATAAAATATAGTAAAATAAAAAGCAGTATCAATCAAAAACAACTTCATTTTTCTTTCCCGAACATGAAAAGTTTCAACTTTGAGTTGTATTATCATTATTTGTGATATTTTACTTTTAAAATGACATTGATACTGGCACCAATGCCGTATAATCTATTTGGTGGAATATATTTATGTAGGATACATTCATATAACCACTGATGTTTGTCAAACAAAACAATACAAAACCTATTTACTTATTATTGAAGAGAACTAGATTCGATACGTACAACGCACCGATGCGTCCGGCTCGCCTTAGGTAACGCAATGCTAGCAGCGGCAGCGGACGTCTCCCTCCTACTTCAAGATTGGCTTTAAAATTGAAAAATAATTCTTCTTAATTATTATGGCCTATGCATGGGTTCACAATTTGAAAAAAATGTTAAAAATAGTTATTTTTTGATGTTAATATGTCAATAACAAGTAGCGAGTAAATGTCAATAACAAGTAGCGAGCATAATAATATAGGAAAATGTAATGCCATCCATTGATAGCTAGATTAGTTAATCTATCCAACAATAGATGGCGGCACTTTATCTTTTATCATTTTTTAGGGTTTTGTGCTTAAAATCAGAAAATATGAAATAATGTTATATAGATTTAAAAATATTTCAAAATTCAAAAATATAATGACATAAGATATCTTAGAATTTTTAGTAGAATTTTTGGATGTTTTAGTTATTTTTATAAGGGCAGTATTAAGGGGGGTTTTAAATTTTGGGGCTCTATAACTCGGGAATTATACAGGCGATTGAATTTAAACTGCGAGCGGATTCAAACGAGATGCCAAATAATATGTGTACCAAATTTGGAGTGAATAACTCCAGTACCTTCAAAGGAGCAGAGGGCACAAATTTGGTCTTACGAGCGAGTCTTACAATAATTTTTTTCGAGCTTTGGGTTAATAAAATGAAATAATCTTGTAGACATAAAATATCTTAGAATTTTTAGTAAAATTTTTGAGTGTTCTAATTATTTTTATAAGGGCAGTATTAAGGGGGGCTCCAAATTTTGGGGGCATATAACTCGGGAAGTAAACGGGCGATTGAATTTAAACTGCAAGCGGGTTCAAATGGGATGCCAAATAATATGTGTACCAAATTTGGTGTGAATCGCTCCGGTACCTTCAGAGAAGTAGGGAGTATAATTTTTGTCCTACGAACGACGACTAACATCCAAGTATATATTTTTGGATTCAGGGCGACGAAACAAACACTATTTATTACAAAAAAAATTGATCTGAGAATGCTACAGACACACGACCGATCGCTTTTGCTTCTTCGGTACTTTGTACGGCGAGCTAAAAACGTTGTGGAAATAATCAAAAAAATAGCCACATTTACTGTTATCCAATTAGTAATTAAGATTAGAAAGTACAAATAATGAACCAGTTTTTTTTATGACAAATAATGTTAATATTCACAGTAACAAAATTTACGCATTAATTATAAATGTTGTTGCTGTGAACGCTAGCATTATTTTTCATAAAACAAACTGGTATATTCATTGTAATTTGTAATCATAATTTCTAATTGGCTTGCTGTAATTGGACCTTAAGTTTATGTGCAGCTAATTATCTAAGTAAAACACAAGTTCTCGAAGGCAAGAGGAAGTGCAACTTCGGTGAATTCAATTTCTCAATGATCGAACAAACAATTTATTTTGCAGAGAGGATATTATGATGAACAGTTCTCAAGACGTCACACGTCACCTAATGCTAATGATGCGGTGCCGTTTTATAATATGAATACTTAGTCTTTACAAAAAGCCGGATTTCATTGACTATAAGAGTATAAGAATATCTATGTATGTATGTACATACATACATATATACAAGTTGACCGCGATGACGTAACGCTTATAGATAGGTGGCTGTAGAGGTGACATCATCTTTAAAGTAACTTAATCATACGAACTTATTAAAGTATGACCAAACTATACTGGTCACCATATCAGCATTGAATTGAAAACATTTAATCTCATTCTGATAAAAGCAATCAAATCTAGACGGATGACGTGATTATAACATATGTAAAATGTGATTTGTTTAAAAAATTATCATAAATACTGCGAATGGAAACAGGTACGCAAAATAAACAATGTTTCTAGAATTATTAATAGTTTTTTGTAAACATGATACTAATAAGTGTTACCTATGCGCCGCGGTATAACCAGTGTTTTACGTTATACTATTAATTTTTCGGTTAGAAACTTAAATTTGAATTTTGTTACTAGAATTGACTAGAAAATTGTACAAGATTTTATCAGTTGTGTTTATTATTTTATTTGCAACGTCGAACAGTTCTGCAAACGTAAACATCATATTTTGATAGTTTGGCATTTGAAGATTAAGTATAACATTGCATTTACAACATTCTAATTGATCATACCTGATTGAGAACTGGTTGCAGTTCATACAAATATGTTAAGGTTTTAGTCATTTCTGGCGTCATTTTTTTACTATTATACATTCAATAATTATTACGGTATTTTGTAATTAGAATGCAGTATGCGGTTATGATTATCTGTCTAAATGTTGGTATTACCGAATATGTGCTAATTTAGTATGATACTTGGATACAAAATTAGACGATAAAAGTATGGAATTTAGATGCCTATTTTACATTGCACAAGTTCAGATCCAAGGAGTTAGTTAGAAAATTGAAATTAATTTCTAGACGAATCAAGCTTAGGTACTACGCACCTATAAATAATATATGCGATGCGAGCAGGCGAGCAGCGAACTTTTTAAATTAAAAAATAATTGTTTTTAATTATTTTAGCCCTTTAGATAACAATTTGAAAACATGTTATAGATATAAAAAGTCTTACAATTCTTTGTTGATTATTTTGATGCATATTTTAAAATTCTAAATTACCAATATGCAATAATCTTGTTGACATAAAATATCTTAGAATTTTGGGTGTTTTAATTATTTTTCTAATGGCCCCGGGTCTAATACCAGAACTTGCGCCCTTGTACTACTAGAAATAAATTAAACTATTAAACATTAGGCAAGACAGTTTATAATTTATAAACGCATTTTTCTAAAATGTAGGACATAATCTATTTTGTTGTCATAGAAACATCAATCACCTATAGGTACTTAAAATACGTAAAGCTCTTGCAAATGACCTATGTAATTCCTGATAACTTGAGTACAGGTATCTGTACTGTACATAAATAAATGTTTTCTAGTGAATTCGATATTATTAGCTAATTTATTTTCAGTTTTCTCCTACGTATATTTGATTATTAAGAAATTGAACATCTACATTGTTAACCGCTTTTACCTATATTTTTCCTTATTGGGTTTACTCATAGATTTCTTAAACCAATGAAAATGAAGCATAGTAGAGCAATCATTATCTTTTAATATAAAACTACTTTATTTATTTTCCTTCACAAACTTCTTCGTTCAAATGAAAAATAATAGTTTATCAGATTAAATAGAAAAAGTATTTCGCTGGGCTATGTCATTATTTATGAAGCAGCAACCCAAAAAATAAAAAACTGAGTAATGGGAGCAATAAGACTCTCCGGTCGACCGACCTTCAATATCTAGATAGTTGAGATATTATTGTTGAATATGAATATATTTTACACCCTTTAGAATTTCGCGCCCTGGGTCTATAGACAACAAGCAACCCCGGATATATCACTGCACTGTTAACCGTGAATCATCGCTTAAGGGGGAACAACACGGTGACGGTTTAAAAAAACGATTTTTCTTTATATAATTTTAAAGAATGTATCTTTTAGAATATTTCCCTAAAATATTATGCTGAAATTCGTACAAATAACAAAGGTACACCGCATTTTCCTTTGACGCGCACATTGCTGACAATGGTCGTTCATAATATTTTTAGTGTGATTAGTTGAAATTTTTAAGTGAAAATAGATCAAAAAGGTAGAAGATTAACCCCTAAACGACAATGACAGGACAAATGAAAACAAAATTATCCTCCAAATCGTTTTGAAATCGAACAGGACGACTCGACACCAAACGCTGCGGCGCGGCGCTTTAAACGCGTTCCTCTCGAAACCCTGTTTTTACTTTCTTTTACAGAGTAATAAGTAAGTATTGTAATCATGAAAAATTTCGAACTCGAGATTTCAGCGGATATACATGTTTTGACCTTCCCTGAATCAAATGTGACTATTTTCGGAATGACGTCTGTCTGTCTGTATGTCTGTCTGTGTGTGTGTGTGTGTGTGTCTGTGAACGCTCTAGGGCCAAAACTGTCGAACGAAAAATTATGAAACTTCAAACTTAAGACTTGTATATACCCTAGATGTGCACCTTCTATTTTTGAAAAGAATATTCAAACCGGTAGTTCATGTTTACTCTATACATTTTTGTTCTATCTCCAATATCACTAAAACGGCTACACTTACGGCAAAAATAGTAATATTCATAATGAAAGATAATAATATTTCGCACAACTTTTGTTTGAAAAGTTTCTTCATAAATTGTACCAGTTATGAGATAACTGCTACGAAAAAACTCAAATATCTTATTTACGTTGCCATGGTGATACCTACAATTGTGACAAATTTTATTATTTTTAAAACGAATCAACCATGAGTTAAATCATTTGTTTCTGGTTTATTGAAAACAAACAAGCATTACTTTGACAGTTATCTGTATGAATTAATGTTTAAAATATTGATTTCTTATTAGAATAAATTGTATCAGGTAAATTATTATAGAATCAATTTATATTATATATTTGCTAACATAATGAAATAACAATTTCAGAGTTTTACTGTGGAGTTTGACAGTTTAAGAGTGAATACGATAAGTACCTCAAATACAGATCCATTATAAATTGGTATAATTATCCACTTATTATTAAGTTATAGTAATTTAATTTGAATTTTCATTTTATATTGGTCAGCAAAAGATTGTGTTATCACTTAATAATAATAATTATTATCTGCGCCTGTTTTTGCCAGGAAAACAAAATAATCATTTCAGAGTATTCCTGTAGAGTATTGGTTAGTTTGACCGTTTGTTTGAGATTATATGTATATATATATATATATATATATATATATATATATATATATATATATATATATATATGTAGACAGCTTGTTTGGGATATATATGTATATTAATATCTATCTATTGAAAACTACGTAAAAGAAAGTTGAGTGCAGGCCACTCTAAATATTTTGCTATGGGGCTGGGCGCCCACACTACAATTTACATCGGATATTTTTTTCTTTTAAATTAACTTGAAGCTTATAAAATTTGCTTCAGTTGTACGTAGGAGTTTTATTTTATTTTGATATTTAGTATCCTTTTCGGACAAAAAAGTGAAACAAAAAATAGGTAATTTTTTTCAAATGTCCACTATTTCGCAAAAATCTATATAGATTAAGATAAAATAAAAAATTGTATAAGATGATTACAACCTGCGCTACATCCATAACCATGACGCTACCTTTTCTTTGAGCTGCCTCTGGAGAACGCAAAGAAAAGCATCAAGCTATTATTATTTTTCAATAAAAAAAATCCTGAGAGAACTTTGATATATACCTTATTTAATGCAGTAAACCCCATAAATCTACTATTTCTAAGTTCAGAGAAAAAAAATCGAGAAAATGAGCCACTTTTTTGGCCGTCACCGTGTTGTTCCCCCTTAAGCAATATACTCAAGATTTTTTGTATATTTTATAATGTCATGGATGCGAATTTGCATAAAGAATGCATTTTTTTTTTAATTTAAACTTTTGTGAACTTAGAAATGTTTTGTGTATTTTACTCTTGGAACTTAGAATAATTATTGTTTGATTTAAATCGTTTTAACTTTGAATATTTTTGCTTTTAGTCTTGTGAAATAATTCTGTTTGTTTTAAATTATTTTGACTCTGAAGTATTTACCTAAATCTTTTATTTGTTTAGATAAACTTTTAATAATATAACTCTGTGATTATAAATTTTTATCTTGTTTGTTTTAAATTTATGTTTTGTTAATCATATTATATTTTGCTTAATTCGTGTATTTTCATTCTTTAATCACATCACACTCAAAAAGGTGAACTCGTTCACATAAGAACGTCCGTCGTAAATAGGGGTTGGATTCTTATAATAGCAAATTTATATACATGAAATACTTAGTTTCTTAAATTACGAAATTATACAGAGAAAAAAAAAGAAAATGAAAAAGGAAATATATATGTTGACTCACTAACAAATTGCACAAACTTATTTAAAATAGTATCATTGACTATTATTATTAGGGACTTTCATTAATTTATATATTAAAGGGTTACATGGGTTTTAAAAATAAAAGTAAAGCACTATTTTTCGGTTTTTTATCACAAAAATAATAAATATGGTTTATTCTAAGTTATGGCATATAAAAGTATATCATTCGAACAAATTTAAAAAAAAATCATAAGAAAAGAAAATGAAAATGAAGCCATTAACAGCTGGTTTACGGAAATCGATGTTTTTTTACTGTAGGCAGAATAACTCGTGATATGCTTATCTGAAATCAAAAAACAATTTTTATTTCTGTTAGTAGATGCATATGGCTTGTACTTGAACGAAGGATTTTTATTTTTGTTCACTGCATGAAATAGAAAATTACCAAAATATAAAAAAATTTCACCGAAAATCAATTTTTTTTTTTGTTAAAAACAATGTCAATATCATTTCTTTTTCAAACCCTTTGTTCAGGTACAAGCTATGTGCATCTACTAACAGATAAAATTTTGTTTTTTGATTTCAGATAAGTATATCACGAGTTATTCTGCCTACGGTAAAAAAACATCGATTTCCGTAAACCAGCTGTTAATGGCTTGATTTTCATTTTCTTTTCTTATGATTTTTTTTGTATAATTTGTTCAAATGATTTACTTTTATATGCCATAACTTAGAATAAACCATATTTATTCATTTTGTGAAAAAAAAAATCCGAAAAATAGTGTTTTATTTTTAAAACCCCTCATTAATACATTTTATGTATTGACTAGTAGCTAGTCTATGATTAGGGGTTGGAAACCACTGCATTAAACAAAACATTACGTCTCGTAATAATTTACAATGATATATATTCGCCTAGACACCTAAATATATATCATCACGCTTCTTCCCCTATTTAGGGGTCAGTAAGGTGCGGTAGAATATTTGATAATAACCCTATGGAAATCTAGACGCGAGTTGTGATATTAAATATAAATATTGTCTCGATTTCATAATTGTGATTTGCAATATAATTCAAGATCTTCGAAAAATGTCGAGTTCCTCGCGAGGGATGAAATAATATGATAAACAGAACACCTTTTTGCAATACAATTGAATGTATTTCTAACTTATTGGAGGCATTGTAAACGTATTGTGAATGTATTGGTGGTATTGCAATACATATTGCGCATTACATGTACACCTGGTTTCCCTAGTGTGAGACCCCTCGATCCAATCTTGTTGAATCTCGGAATGTTACGTGCATCCGATTACAAAATATCGAAAGACCTTTAAACACAAATGTTTCCAAAAAGTATCAAGAGCGGGCATTAGAATTTCATGTGAATTATCGTTGATTCAAAACTATTCAGAGAAATTGGTCCACCGGTGTACGTAAGTATTACAAGGACGATGAAGTCAGATCAGAGGTACTTAGAAATAAAAATGACTACCATATAAAGAGTATGCACTCACTCTCGCATACATCCACGGTGTCGAACGTGCCGGTCTTTATAACCTGCTTGGTCAGACGACTGGAGAAGAGTCAAGGGAGATGTGGCGAGTGGCGAGTGGCGAGTGGCGCGTACGAGACCGGTCAGTCGGCCAACACCATAGAATTTTACCTACTAACTCTAGCAGCAAGCCTAGACAACTTTCCTATAATACTATACAAGAGTCAAGAACCAAGCAGACGCAGACATCGAGTTATTCTTCAGCGTTTTGTGCCACCCGTCTTTGAATTTGTATACAACGTTTGCCTGCAGGTCATGCTAGTTAGATTCCGGGACAGGTTTACTTTTCGTTTTCGCGAGATAAATAAATTTATAATCAGCGGGTTGGGTTGTCTACTCGATTTCAATACAAATACATATAATAATATAACACGGAGATAAAATTTGAATAGAAACAATATTATAGTAAAAAAATAATAGAATTGCATCTTGAAATAATACAGTAAAAGTGTATTTTTTACTATAATATTGTGTCAATTTCTATTTTTACCACAACTGTAATTATGTTTACTATTTCACAAAAACCACTTCAATTTCAAAGGATTTTGGATATCTGAAACGCAACCTCAGAACTGCACTGCAGAATTCAAATAGCAAGAGAACAATTAGTAGGTTTTTAAGTTAGTCTAGTTATGCATGAAAAACTAGTCTCTTCATGAGATTACGTAAGATTTTTTCCCACTGCACAAAAATAGGATTCAAGTCTTATAACAATATTCTATTAAAAATATCTTTATTTAAAACATTTTCCACTACACATTAGGAGAAGCCTTACTTCATAATATACATTTTTTTCATGATTCATTGGAATGATTCCTATGGCAGATGTAACACATAGATGCATTTTGAAAATAAGAAATATTTGGTATACTGGTTCGTGTTCTAATTTCTCGCCATAAAGGTTGCGGGTTCGAATCCCAGTACAAGACATGAATGTATGTATCTTCGTTATTTGTATTTGAGTAATCATAAATCTCCTCTATGCTTCCCAAATAATAATAATAATACATATATTTTGACACCGGTATTTATAACTGGTAAACGTATTTATTTATCTTTATAAAGTAAACCTATGGGAAATACAGATTTCCCTTAAAGATACGAGGGAAATTCAGTTGGCAAGGTTGCGGTATAACGGTGATATCGCATGGAGATAAAATTAACAAGTTGACACAATAAACCTAAGGATCTAATTAGCTATGCATAAAAATACATTCATATATGGTTTTTTTTTTTTTTTTACAAAACAAACGGCAAACCGAGAACGTACATACGTGCACGTGAATTGAACAAGCATTAACAATTCATAGCCGACCTTGGGTCAGTTTCACATTCCCGCAGAATAATGCAGACGCGACTAAACGCCCAAAAATAACAGCGACTAGGCGGAAGGGGGCGGTGGCTCTTGGAGCGTAAATGTTTACCGCCTTTATCAACCAATATAAATAAACAATCGCTAAACATTTCGCATTTTAAAGCAAAGCAACCCTTAACCACTAGAGGTCGGTATAAACACTCTCACTCACCGATATTAACGATTCGTATTCCCTCGTCCTCTTGCAGGAATTTTAACGCGACGGACACATTCTCCAGTTTTTGCGACCGGAATGATGGCCTTTTGTTGTGTTTGGGCAGCCGGCGCCCGGAAAGCACTTCAATCAGCGTAATTAGACGAAGTCCGTCACTTAAATCCGTTTCCAAATTGCCGATATGTTTCTCGACAGTTTTCAAATGTTCGTTTGCCCATCGGGTGAAGGTGTTCTGTTGGATTTTTTTCCACTGGGCATCCTCTGCCAATTCCCTTTCTGTCGTGACCATTTCGTCCTCTTCTTCGTCACCAGCTCGTAGCTCGTATTCTGGGTTGCCGTAATACTCAAACGCTGCATCGCCACTCGCCGCTGTCGGACTTGGTCCGCCGCACGGAGAATCGCTGTATCTTTTCCCTACTCCACTCATCGTGCGACCAATGGAATATCCACACCGTGTGTTGTTTGCTTGTATGTTTGTTATGTTGTGTGTGTAAATCACACCGCAGTTGATAACAGTCGTTTGTATCAACAGCAATATTGTACTCCAAAAATCAAGATCAAAACCACCTGTAGATTAAATGAACCGCAACCGCCTGTTACTTCGCCTTCCTGTCTTGCACCAACAACGCCTGGGACACACTTCAATTCTGAAATAGAAAATTAATGAAATTAGTTAATGCATTCGACATTATTCAATGAAAACTGTGCAGGGAAACCTTTATTTGCGACCACCACCACAATGAGACCCCCTCTACCAAAGACCAATATTTCTTGGAAGGGCTGTTAAATATTTCTGCAAAATAAAAGAAATATATTGACAATGCAACATATATTCACATGACGTGTTACCGAATAATGGTGTTAAATTGATAGGCATTGCGTGACATAGATTAATTTTGATATTCATTTTTAGGACACAGAACATTTTCATCACTCATTTATTGTCTGATACATATATATTACTTATATTATTTTATAGAAACACTACAAATATACTTAATATTAAAACTGTTTTTAACCTTTTTTATAATTTTCAAAATAGATCTATTTCACCTCATACCAATTAATGTAACCACCCCAGTTTACGGTATGTATAATTTTTGTAACTATAAAATAGTGAATAAAATTAAAGTATTAAACAAGTTTATAAAAGGAACGATATTTAAAATATATATATATATATATATATATATATATATATATATATATATATACTAAAATTCTTGTAAAGATAAACTTCAGAACAAATACTTAAATATTAAACTAAAATTCCAAATATATGTGGTACCGAATGTGGTTTTCTTAGAGAGGTTCCACCCATTTTTATCAATTAGCATATAATTAAATGGTACCAGTTATTGGGATTAGATTATAGCAGAGAATAAATGATATAATAAAATATAATTTATTCTCTAAATAAATAATTCATTAAACCGCTTTAAACAGTGAATAATTTCCCTAAACTTAGGCAACCCGGCTCCCACCGTGGAGTATACTAAGAAGTGTGCTAAACGACACATTAGTTTCTTAGCTCGTATATACAGTCAAACTTCCACAACTCCAATTTCACCAAGTCGAATATTTGCGGGTGATATTTGTGTATTCTGTATATCAAAAAAGTCACCAATTGAACTCCGACTTACAGAATATTTTGTATACAGTTGAACAAATTTATACATCGTGTTACAGAAATAATTGTTTTCAAAAACAATTAGGTATTTCATTACAAGTAATGGTTGCATGCGACATTCGCCGAGCGCAAGACGGTGCCTTTTGCATGCCCAAATGGGGCCAGTATGTTGGAGGCTGGTTATTTGAACTTCGGTAAAAATAAAATTCAAAATTTTCATATATATATATATATATATATATATATATATATATAATATGTGTAGCAAATTTGGTTCAAATCACTCCGGTACCTTCAGAAGAGTAGAGGACATAAATTTGGTCTTATGGCGAGCGAGCGACGACTAACATCCAAGTATATGAGTTATATATATATTTTTGGATTCAGGGTGACGAGACAAACAGTTTTTGTTTAAGAAGTTTTTTTGATCCCAGAATGCTACAGACGCACTATCGAATGCTTTAGCTCTTCTGTACTTCTGACGGCGAGCTGAAAATTAAAACAACCACTGAATAGACAATACGGTGAGCTAAAGACATTGGTGCATGCAGCTATACTTGTGTACTGCCATAGCACAGACGAAGAATACATTCAGCCAAAGAATGAAATGCTTTGCTTAGTTACAAGGGATTTATTTAATTATTTTGCGGGTAATATTTATATAGCTATGCATTTTATGATAAAAAATTTATTTTACTTTTGAATTTAGAGTACTTTTTGACAATGCTACATAAAATCTTCGAACAGATTCTTCATAGAGATATCTATGCAATGGAACACTTATTTGGAAAATATGTTTGTATAGTTTATTTTATAAATTATAAAGTTATGTTGTGTGTAATATCACAGTTAATAACTCTTGATCATAGCATATTTATTTACTTTACAATCTACCTTAAAGATTTATTTTTTATTTTTCAGAAATAATCGAATACAGGTATATCTACAACGTCTAAATTAATGACGAAACAGCTGTAATTTCTGAAGAATGCAGATTCAATCTATCGTTTATGAAATATAAAAATAAATTCGTTTGCAACTTTCAAGTGAATTTGGAGTCGTGTATATATATATATATATATATAAGAGCGTTATAAGCATTTGTTTTGGAATGTGAGTATGTCAATGTTGCAAAAAAATTGCAATGCAATCACACAATGCTTATTTGTAAATATAAACTCAGGTTCATTGTAAAGTTCAAAGCACACGTCGACGTTAAAACGTTGTAAGTTTAAATACACTTGATAAATAAGAAAATACTTTTTGGATGACATTCAAATTTTTAACACATTCATCAGCCACTGCAGTAAAATAACAAGAACATAAAAATAGAAACCGTGTAACAGACGTTGCACAGAATATAAAAATATAATATAAATATTACTTAAATATATTTATAAATATATGTATATACCTACTTGTCTTCTTAATATAGAAAATGAACGTAATTATTAATTAATGAAAAACAATTCGTAAAGTGTTGCATAAGTAATAGCAAAAACTTAAATTTGTTGATGCACTTAAAACGCCAAAAAAAAAAAAAAACTTTGCACTACGCGGTGACTACCTTATGTCAAACTCGAAGCACACCCGTTTTTAAAATGGGTTTGAATAGTCGCGGTTACGATTTGCACACAATTGTCCCGTTCTTCTCTTCTCTCGTTTAATCTATTTTTTAAATCTGTGGTTATTGTGTACGATTGTGATTACATACTTAATCAAACCGCATACATCCGTGTTTGTGTGTATTTAAAAAAAAATAAAAATCACCGAAAAAATTCACTGTCGGCCGATCCGAGCACTAGACGGTCTTGTATGACATCGGGTAACTGCCGCGCGCGAATCTCTTGCACCGAACGAACGTGCGTTCGTTTAAAGCCTAATAATAGCATATGTCTATCCGTGAGGGCCATGTACGCTAGTTGTTTATAGAATTGTTTCTCATTTCAAACCCCACTTCACTCACCTCCTTCCAACCACACGGTAAAAACGGGGAAATCACGTAAAAAAAGAAAAGACAACACATTTATCTGATAAACATCCAATTAGCCTTAGGGCCCTATATACATATGTAGTACGTGCGACGCGACGCCGCGCTGGCCCAATTTAATTGCATATAGAGCTCTAATGCATGTAATGTTTAGTAAGCACGCATGAAGCATCGTTCAACTTTGGAGAAACTGCAAACAAGAAATCGTATCTAATTTCAAAGATTTTTTTTTATTTGAGAGAAGAGTTACTGTTGACTGGTACTTCATATAAAGAAAATGAATGATTTTGTAAGAATTGCAGGTAACTTCCTCCAATTCCATTAGTAGAAACGTAAGAATAAATATTTTTAGCTCGCCGTGCATGGGTTTGCAGTTTATACCCAATTACCCGTATACTTCCGGAGTTATAGGGCCCTAAAAGTTGGAGACTCCCTTAATACTGCCTTTAGAAAAATAGTACACTTTAAAAAATTATACAAAAAATATTTTATGTGTACAAGATTTTTTCATATTGATAACAATTTTGAATTTTAAAATATGTAACAAAAAAATTATAAGACTCTTTATATATATTTTTTTTCAAATTGTGAACCCAAACGCGTATTATTTATTTTTAAATGGGAGGGTTGAGCATATATTTCCAATAGGCATAGGTAAATACTGAATTCCTGCGAAGTCTTTAATTTTTTTTAAATTTCGTATTGTTCTTCCGCCCTGCTCATTTTATAATATCTACATAGATATTGTGTGTCATGTCATAAATATATTACGATTGAAATGAAGATCAATTACTTGTTTACCTGATTACGTGAAATTGTAACAAGTTGTATAGTTGTCCTGAAGGACTTAGTGGTGCAGTACGCGTGTCGATTTTGTAGTAATCTTATACGTAATGTATAAAAGAAAATATTGTTATTACAAAAAAATCAACCTCGACATTATTTGGGCATTTTTCTTTTAAATTCGCCAACGTAAACGACAATCGACCGAACACTATAGCTTCTTTGTAGTACCGCACGACGAGCTAAAAACTTGGAGCGCACCTACATCTGTTTTAGAATTAGAAACTCTTGTTTTTTACCTTGTCATATGGTAGCACAAAAGACCTATAGCTTTCGGTCGTGCGTCTGTAACATTCTCGGATCAAAACATGTTCTTTCAAAACGTTCTTGTCACGTCGCCCTGATTCCGAAAATGTATATAACTTATACATATACTTCGATTATGTCACTCGCTAGTTTGCATATAATATCCAGTCGTCATTAAACGAAATACGACTCTTACATTTTTTTTCAATATAAATATATATATATATATATTCATATTACATCTATAGGTAATAATAATTGTAATCTAAGTTTGAATATATAAACAATATTATAAAAAATATGTTTTTTATGTCTAAAAAATTTCTGATGTTTTGGAACCCAAAGGCTCTAACAAAATAATTTAAAATAATAATTTTCAAATTTAAAATATAATATAAATAATTGCTTTTAATGTTGTGTTTTGATTTGTTCGCAATCAAGTTTTTACACATGAATTGATTGTAAAACAGATTTCTTCATTAAAAAGAAATCAGTGTTTCTTACATTTATTTATTGTTTCTAATCTCACCGTACAGTGAGCTAAAGGCATTTGTGGCTGTATCAATGCTTGTTTTTATTGAATACAAAATCAACATGGTAGCAAATTTCACGTAATTTATTTTTTAACAATTTTTGTGATTTGACTCTATAGATCCAATACTATTCCGCATTTAAAAAAAATTATTATAACTGATGAGTTTAAGCCGATTGTGTATACATTCTTTTTGAGTGATGAATTAAAGGTAAACATCTGGTACCGGACAAATTTGCAGCAAATGTACATGTTTCTACTTGCTTGCTCTGCCGTATGGAAAAATAGAACGTCGTTGGTGCATTCGCTGAGAGTGACGCATGTCGCCGGTTAAAATCTTAACCATATATGGCAGTCTTTCAAAATACGATGGTATGAACGAACTTGTATATTGCGCAAATAAACATTCATAATATTAGGTCGACATATATGATATACAACTGATATTTTATAAATTAATTTCACGTTATATTGGACCAATTTTTGTATGAATAAACAATTATTCTGTTTGTGTAAGGGAAAAATACCAAATGCATTTATGAATTAAACCTATATTCAACCTGGCAATTGCTATGCGTATAACATCACTGTTAATGTGTTACAAACGTTTTTTTTTTTTTCATTCTTCAGTTTATTTTGAATCCATTCTGTAACATTGACTTAGTTGTAAACTCACTGCCGGAATTAAACGTTTACTCTTGTATAGGAGCGAGATAAATAGTACGAATGAATTAATTTATTATAATTGGTGAATTAAAATATATGAATATAAAAATCAACCTCCACAGGTCAATTTTACCACAATATATCTGTTGATCTATCGTTGCTTGGTCATGGTCTATCCTCATTTCCTTCCTTAGAGTTTGCAAGTCGACTCGATCCAGTTGATCCTGAAGCTCGTTCAGCAGCACCGTATCGGTTATTCCTCGTAGCTTACTGCCAAAGGGAACTTCCAAAGGTGTCGTGCCGCTTTCCCGGTTTACGATACAATTTAAACCCCTTACGTGTATGTACATACATCCCATTGGACGATTTCTGAACCACCATTTAAATTTGCCATTGCGCTTAGTATAGAAATAGTGCGATTCCCCCCGAAATTTGCAACCACGTTTAATATGTGTTTCATGCCATTTTCAGTAAAAAATGACTTCAAACCAACCACCGCATGTCTATTTCTTATTGTCTAGTCCCTTGAATTGTAACTGGCGAGCCCAGCATCCCAGTCTAAAAATGCATGTGCTTATACTTGCTACTTGTTGCATATCTCGAAAACAAAACGAGTTAAAGAAAAAGTGATTCTTATAAAAGTTGAAGATATTGAAATTTCTAGCAACTTTTGTTTGAAAAGTTTAATTGAAGAATGTACCATTTACTGAAAAGTCACCTTTGAAAAAGATTGTATAATTACGTTTCTACTAGTTACAATACAATTTGTTTTTGTCTCATAGTAATCGTAGAGTGAACTGAAATAAAATAAAGCATTTTTCTAAATACAGACAGTGAAAGAAGAACAAGAAAGTCGAGGCCACTCTAGTTGTTTCATTGGTTGTCTAAATAATATGACTTTGAAAATAATATACAAGGTACTGAAATATTATTGAATAATAAATATTTAAACAAAATTCTATGAGCTCGAAATATACCACTGTTGAATTTGTAAGCGATAACGCCCAAATTACAATTGTTACTTATTTATTTCTTAATAATTATTCACCAGAAAAGAATTTTAGGATTGATATGGTGCAATATTTGAGCTGTCCTTATAATAGGAAGTTATCCTTTACAATTTCAAAGACAAGATATGTCATTCAAACTATTATATAGTTTCAGAAAATCAATACCTACCTATGATTTTTAGCTCGCCGTATGAAGTACAAAAAAGCAATCGGTCGTGTAGAATTATCGAATCAAAAAAAATCCTTAACAAAAAGTGTTTGTCTCCTCGCCCTGAATCCAATAATATATACAACTCATATGTTTGGATGTTGGTCGTTGCTCGTAAGATCAAATTTGTGCCCTCTACTCCTCTGAAGGTATCGGAGCAATTTACACCAAATTTGCTATAAATAATATTCGGTAAACAAAAAATTATTAGTAACTTAATTTTGAATTTTAAAATTTGCACTACATTTTTTTCGAGTATACTAAAAAATCTACAAAAAAGTTATAAGATTTTGTATATCCATAATTTTTTCTAATTGTGAACCCATAGGCCATAATAATTGAAAACAATTATTTTAAAATTTAAATATGTCAAGCATGGGGTAGGACCGGGAAGTCCGGTGCTGGCATGACATATATTACTTATAAGGCAAGCTAAAGACATAGGTGCCTTGTACCTAAGCTTGTTGACTTTATAATTTGTGGAAAAGTAAAAATAAGAGACACTTAATTAACAATAAATATCATTTCCAATTAAACTGTTAAATGTAAAACTTATCTAAGTATACAAGTTACCAGTAAATCGTGTATCGAATTGTAAATTCTTGTGGCAGAGCATGAGTACCAACCCAGGACTCAGTACAGTGAGTGTATAAAGGTGCATTCACAGCGAGCCAATAAGAAGTTAAGATTAGAAATTACAAATAATAATCCAGTTTGTTTTATGACAAATAATGCTAGCGATCACAACAACATTCATAATGAATGCGTTAATTTTATTGCTATAAATTATTAATTGGAATTTCTAATCTTATATACAAATTGAATTACTGTGAATGCGGCGTAAGCGTAACCATAGAAAGGAACAAAACTTTAATTATGTGATATAAAAAATGTATAGGAAATTCATCTATTGCTTAATTTTCTTTATTAAAACATATGAATTTTATTACGTATAACATAACAATTATCAACAATGTAACGCAAAAATGTATATTTTTATTAACAAAATAGTTTTCTATGTAAAAATCGATATAAAATGGCATGAAATTATTGATGGACGCGAGCGTTTGTTATTATTAGTTGATGCTCTGCACAGCTTGTTTAGCTGCATCATCCAAATCTGTCGCGCCCAGAATTGTAAGTCCTGAATCTTTGATTATTTGTTTCGCTTCAGTCACATTTGTACCCTCGAGTCGAACAATTAGGGGAATATCAAGATTCATTTGTTTAGAAGCACCGACAATGCCCTTAGCTATCGTTGCACAGTTTACAATACCGCCGAATACATTTACGAGAATTGAACGAACATTTTTGTCGGATTGTAAGATCTTGAAGGCTGCCAAAACTTGATCTTCTTTAACACTGCCACCAACATCAAGGAAATTTGCTGGGTCACCACCGTGGAGTTTGATTATGTCCATGGTAGCCATTGCTAAACCAGCTCCGTTAACTAAACATCTACAAAAGAAATATAGACTAATACCTCTATTCTGTAACTCTTAATAGGCTACACTTATTTATATCTACTTCTCTGTCTAGCAACAATAAATATTAATAAACACCTGAAATATTTATAGATAGTGCCGTCTACAACTATACAATATCTACAATATAACATATTATTTCACAACGAAATTTTATTATTGTAGCTGCAATATGGTAAATTCAAAAAAATAGTATGTATTATTTTACATCTATAGTAATATTATTTCATTATAAACAAATATACAATAATGTAGATATTATCATACAGAATTGCGGTATATGCAGTTTCGCACATAATTTTGTACAAAATTACATAAGACAAGTTCTATTTTCGGATAAAATTATGAATTACTGAAAATGCCGCAAGTAATGTGACGTGAATTTTTGGAGGGTATTTATCAGTGGCCGTTAATATTTTTTGTTCTTCAAACACCAAAAATGCCGTGAGCAAAGGAACAAATGCTAATTTTTATTGAAAATCATAGAACGTGTCCTTGTTTATATGATGTACATATAAAGATTTTAAAAATAATAAAAATAGGATTAGGTCTAACCGAATTATATTTCTCGTTTTCGGAATCAATACTACAAAATTACAATATAAATTGGGAAAACATGTATATATGACAGAAAAAATCAGATGTAAATTTCTTTTTTTAAATATATTACAGAAATCAAGAACACGGATTCGCCGGAAACGTTGAAATTTCAAGCGGCTTCAAACCTCGAGATAAACTTAATCATTGTTTACCAATGTTAAATATATGGTACATTTCGTACAGAATAATTTGGATCGGACACAGAAAATGGAAATGGATTGAACACACACTTAGAAAAGAACAAACCAACAAAGCAAGACAAGTTTTAGAGTATAAGCCAATGGGAAAGAAGAAGAAAAGTCGACACACAGGAACATGGAAAAGAAGTATAGAAATAGAACACCAAAGCCAAGTTATAAAAAAAAAAAACACGAAAAGTATATTAAAAAATAATTAAAAGAAAGAAAGGAAAGAGCAGAGGCACGAGCGGTGCGCAAGCAATCATAATGATATCTATCCTTGTAGGTCAAGAATAATTTGGATCATTAAGAGTTAAACCTTTTTCAGTAAACAATAAATGTATAAAAGTGAATTTTCAGAACGATAAATGAACCAACATATTTAGGTGTTAGTGACATTGGCTATCTGAATAAGTTATTAAAATGAAAACATTGGTAATAGAAAAAATACAAAAAAAAGGCATTCATATGATAGTAAATAAGGTAATGTGTATATCTGTGAATATCTATTTAGAGACATTATACATGCACTTAACTTAACGTTTTTTGTACACATTTATAACGTACAACGGCTTAAATGAACTTGATATGTCAATTGGCTTATTTGAGATTACATTCCGTTTAAAATAAACCTTTTGGTTTGCAGGCGAAACAGTTTTCGCTGATATTTGACGAGCTATAAAAATCAACAGAGCATACAGAATTGCTTTGCTGTTAATAGTTGAAAACCATTACAAACTTTTCGACAATTCATATGTATGTGTTACTTATCATTTTACGTGTGCATATTATTTATATGTAATTTAGATTTTTGTTCAAGAATTACTAAGGTACAAGAAAAACACTCATTCTTTAATTTCGTGTAGAACTTCGCATATTTGGATCAGCCGCTTTTGGCTCAACATATTCTAGTATTATAAAAACTTACCCGATATTTCCCGTCATTCCAATATAGTTCAAATTATGTTTGGCAGCTTCAACTTCGCGTGGATCACTCTCTGAACTGTCGTCCATAGCGAAAACTTCTTTTTGTCTAAAGCTTGCATTATCATCAAAATTCAATTTGGCATCGACCGAGATTACTTTTCCATCGTCTGTTTCAACAAGTGGATTTATTTCTAATTGTGTGGCATCCACGTTCTTAAATAAACCCCACAAATGTTTGATTTCGGCAGCTGCTTTTGACTTTAAGGAGCCTTCGAATTTAAGAAAATCGGCGACATCGTTTGCAATTTTATCAGTTACACCTGCATACAAAAACAATTGTCGAAAGTCAATACACAATAAATTCTTATGCGAATAAATGTTATAGCTGCGTTCCAAGTTTACAGGAAACAGTATATTCTCTATTTGCATGTAGGTAACAACTAAATACGAAAAATTTAAAAGGTGTTATCGGACTAAACACCATCTTCAAGTTACCATATATGTCTAAGAAATATTTGGGAATAGTATATCAGGGCCTAGATCATTGGGGGCCCCGAAGAGGCCCCTACTCATTATTTTATAGAATTTAGTTTTGTTTTCTGTTTTATGAGCTTTAGATGCTTCTTTTTTTGTTTTTCAGATCATAAAAATACTCATATATACACTTAGAAATGTTTTTTCTTCCTTTCATCTACTATCGACTAATTACTTTTACCATATAACAGCGTTGCGTTTCTATCCATTATCTACCCTTTTCGAAGAATCATATATAAGCATTAGTCATAAGTGTAGTCATAATGATAATACTAATAATGAATTCTGCTTCTATAAATCAACTATAAAGAAAAATGTTCTAACCCTATCGACTCAAAATCGGTTTCGATATATTTTTTTTAAATATGAAAATATTAATACAAAAGTTGTCCATAGGTGAGAGAAGTTGTTCTTGTTATTTTTTCCTTTGTTATTAACAAATAAGTTTTTTTTTTAAACCCTTTCATTTAAAAATGTATAACTCTTTTACTTATGTATACAACTGCCTGAAATTTGATAACATAAGGTTTTTGACGACGCAGATTACGAATCTGGCCTCGAATTTGGTCTAAAAATAAAATGGCACCAAAGAAATATTGTTTAATGTTATTATTATTAGCCGTCTGGGGGTTTTTGGTGTCACTGATTACGAATATGCCATTAAAACACATAAAAATGGCAGATTTATAATGGCATACAAAAATGTAATCGAATTTTATTTCTTATATAAGGGTTTTTGGGGTCGTAGATTACGAATCTGGCCTAAAAAACAAAATGGTGTTGAAAATATATATATATATATATATATATATATATATATATATATATATATATATATATTTTAAATTTAATGTCTGGTGGTTTTCGGGGTCGCTGCTTACGAATTTGACATTAAAACTAAACTATGATTTAATGCCAAATTCGTGACCCCAAAAACCCTACACACAGACTACAGACATCTAATAAAAATTAAATAAGTTTTGTATTATCGACGGCATTTTGTTTTTAGACCAATTTATAGGCCAGATTCGTAATCTGTGACTCCAAAAAGCTCTATATAAAAAATAAAATCCGAATAAAAGAACCCTTTTCCATATTGGATCCATTTATTTTGGTTTTTGTTGAGTTTTATTGTCAAATTCGTAATCAGCGACCCCAAAAACTCCCAGACATCTAAAAATAAAAACAAAGAAATAGATATACGACACTATTTTGTTTTAAGACCGATTTTGAGGCCAAATTCGTAATCCGCAGATTAAAATTAATATAATATATATATATATATATATATATATATATATATATATATATATATATATATATATATATATATATATATATATATACACTACCGTCCATAAGTTTAATCGCACCTTGCGTAATAGTGGTTTTTATAGTGAAATGGCAGTTTTCTAAGATTTTTTTAGGTAACAATAAAAGGAATATATAATTTTAACATACCTAATTTAATTTCCATAAAAAAAAAAAATATTTATTATTACATATTAACACGAACTAATAATTTAAATTATATCGCACTTTCGTCGAAATGACCACCTTTAGATTTAATGATAGCCTGGCAAATTCGAGGCAGTCTATCACACAGCTTTTGCAAATACTGGCCATCAACAGTACTCCAAATAGTTTTAAGAGATAACCAAAGATCATTTTTTCCTCTTGGAGGGCATTGTTTACATTACTTATATTTTTACTATCACCGATCTAAAATTTCACTGTCTTTCAAAACAAACAAATCTTCATTTATAACATAACTACCCTATCTTGAAATAAATTTGTCTACATCGTCTCGTTTTTGAGTTTTGAAACAACACAAATCTAATTTATTTAAGTGCGATTAAACTTATGGACGGGAGTTAAACTTATATATATATATATATATATATATATATATATATATATATATATATATATATAAATATATATATATATATATATATATATATGTATTACATTATTCTTTATAATTCAACAACCGATAACCAAATGATATGCTATTAGGGGCCTCTGAAATGTAATTAGCATCAGGCCCCAAAAAGTCAGCATCCGGCATTGTATTTATGCCTTTTTCCAAGAACGTAAAATGGCGTCGATACGAAACAATAATTACTAGAAAATAAGCAAAAATTGAATTTACCAGTGAAAATATCAATGGGGATAGTTTTAAGTAAATTTGGTGTATTTTCTGCAACAGCTTCAATGTCTACGCCACCAGCAGGAGATGCGACCAACACCGGTCCATTATGTTCCCGATCCATTAAAATACAAAGATATGTTTCTCGTTTGATATTTACACTTTCAGCGACCATTACTTTCTGTACTAAAATACCATCTTTTGGTGTTTGTTTTGTTATTAATTTATGGCCCAACATACTATTCGTTATTGAAAGAACATCGTTACGGCTGTAAAATAATTTTTATAAAAACATAAAAACGAACATTTTATCTCAAAAAAAGAAAGAATACTTTTTCGTAATATGCACTCCTCCTTTAAATCCATGATCAAAATATCCTTTCCCTCTGCCACCAGCTAATATTTGAGCTTTTATAACATATTCTTCGACTCCTGCAAACAGTAACATATTGCCAATAAAATCGCCACGATAACACAAACGTAGTGCAACTTACTGAATTTATCGAATTCCTTTTTATTTATTGCATCCAACATACAAAAGTCTTGTACCGCTACATTATTTTTCTTTAGGAGATGTTTACTTTGATATTCTAATAAATTTAAAAATCTTAATGATCCAATGTGCTGTAACAAATGTATCGTAAATGTTGAGAAACAAATTAAAATAAAATATAAAATTACTTTATTAAAATATGGAGTTCCAGCAACTCTTCTAAGGGTATAGCACAGTGCAGACATGGTTTCTAGGAGTAGGAAGGCTCCACTCTTGTAATCACAGATTTATTTTTTTAATATTATAAAAGATCAAAGTACAAGACAAGGTTAACCTAAGATAAAAATGCACTTTTGACACTGTTTGACACATAGAAATCTGTCTTTATGTAGAGCGAAATATTCCCGCGGTGAAATAAAAGCGCTGCAAATGGCGGCATAATTCAATTGCAGCATGCGGCATGTGGCACCGTTCATATTTTGTTCTTATGGGATTTAACATAGAGGTGAAGTTTACAACTTTCTACCGTTCTTAATGTTAAACTGCTGGGTATGACTATTTTTTTTTAAACAGCTTCAACATTCAACTATAGATTCATGTATTTAAAATAGGGCGACCATAACTAATTAGTTTGTAATTAAACAATAGCGACATTATGGGTAAATATCATTTAGTGTTGCCGAAAAGTCCTTGCATTTTCGCGATAGAAGCATCCAGCCTTAATTTTGATTGGCTGTTTATAACATTTTTTTCCGAAATCTTTATTGCTTATATAAAATAGATTATACCATGTTTGAATCAAATGCTGCAACTAAAAACAAAATTGCCTCCGCCTTTTTTTACGGCACCAAGAAAAAAAAAGATATAAGTGATTTCTCGTCACAGGATCGTTTGAAACAAAAAATGTAAACGGGATCTTAAAGATACATGAAAATACTGAGCACTGAATCACTAAGGTGATTTTTTATTGAAATTCCCATATTTGGTGAATAATCGTTAAAATTTTCGATTTAAAATCGAGGTTTTATTCAAAATGCACTATTAGTGGTTCAATGTGTAAAAGAAACAATTTCGAATTTTATTAATAGTTTTAATATTAATAAATTGATTTTTTTCTATCTTTCATTGATAAATAATTTATTTAGTATCTTAACAGTAATCATCTACTCCTTTTGTTTATATATATTTTTTAATATTTTATGTGCATTAAATATACTTCTTTATAATTATAATAAAAATAAACAGAATCGAAAAATGAGATGGTATGCCTAAGTTATATAAAAAATGTTTAAGTCGAATTTCGCAAAACCCTTTTCGGAATATATTCTAGACATATTAAACTATCAAAAATAAGAATTAAAAAAAAAAACGTTCTTTTTTTCTTTTCACTATGTTTTTAGATATAAAATGAAGTTAAAATCGTAGACATTGTATTAATTAACAAATTACATAAAATTTGATTTTGACAATGTTTAAATATTGGACAGTGAAATTAATTATAAAAAACGAAATTTCTTAGAAATGGTTCATATTTTTAAAAATAAACAGTGTAGGTAAAAAGTTACATTTTACGCAGAATTAATTTCCTAAGCTCTCTCGACGGGAAATATATATTTTTTTTAGTTTTTCTGAAATGTTAATTTTGTAACTATTTGCCCCATGGTAGGGTAAGAAGTAACATCGCGTTTTATTGTCTGGTTTGATATTAATTTGGTTGTTTTTTCTGAGTAAATCTATAAAAAGATACACCTTTTCATCTATGTTATAATCTACATTATTATTTACACAACTCGATAAACATTTTGATATTAAATAATTATTCAGAGGTAGAATAAAAAAAAAATGTATAAACGACAACAATAACACATGCTTTATTTAAACAAAGTGAGAAATAGATTGTAACTTTTTACCCCATGCACAAATTTTAAACAAAGTCGTTCCACCGATAAAACCGGCCAAAATATTGAATAATAAACATTTGACTCGTTTTTGGCGTATGTTAATTCGCTTAGAACACTCATCTTCATTAAACTAAATGATAAAAAATATGCTAAAAGTTGAAACTTCTCAGAATGAAATTATTTATGAGCGAACACTGAAAACATAGTCAACTTAATAAATGTGGAAGAATGAGCGCAATTGTTACAAAACAATAGACGTTTGCTGTGGGCCTTTTACGTTTTACAGAAATTATCATTCATAGCTTCTGAGATATCTTTTTTATAATTTTTTGTTTTGTTTGGTGTAACTTTTTGCCCCACCCTCTCCAATTAACCACAAAGTTGACTTAAGTAAAATCTATTAAAACCTATTTAATATACAAATTTAAATAAATGTTACATAACAATATAAAAATACAATAGGAATATATTTATCAATAAGTAATAATAATAATAATAATAAGAATAATAATAAAATGAAAATAAAATAAATAAATATTCTTATTTGTTTTGCGTCCAATCTATAATACCCCATCCACCAACTGACCAACTACGTATGTACATACATATGTATATTTATAAATAAACATTAAGTAAATGCAACGTATGTTATTTATGACTTCTTTGTAGTAAACTTAATGTATAACTAAGTAAATGTTTTCACTTTTATGTCGACTCGTGTATGTCTACGTTTTTTGTTAATGAATACAATGTCATTTATATCAAATAACATACTTAATAGCTAATTTAAATCATGTATACCACCATTTTTGTACTTACATTTACACATGTACATATTATAATTGTTATATTGTAATAATATATGTATGTACCATATATACATACATACATATGTAGCTCTGATGAAGGACGAATCTCGACCGAAATGTTCGCGTAACAGGAAGTGCTAGAAATTCATTCTGAATTTTTCCATCTTCTTCATGAACTTAGTGGAAACAATCATATCTTTTTGTTATTATAATATATGTTTGAAAATAATATTTTATTTTGTTTGATAAAATTAAACATTATTTTGGTTTGAAAAATTAGATACACCTTTTAATGAATTTCTTGTGCATAATGGCGCAATCTTTAATAATAATAATTATTATTATTGTTATCACAATAATGCCGCATATTTTAACTTTAATTTTAGATATCCAATATAATTGCTCGTCGAATATATGTATTATAGTATTACATGGTACGCGCACATGCTCATTGTGACAAAATTGACCGGATACGAAACAATAGATATAGTGGATAGCGCGAATGTATTATTTCGTATATCCTGTGACCGAGAAAAATATTTTAATGTTAGTTAGTCCCAGTAAAAATCTGATCATATGAGATTATGACAAAAGTTTCATTACAGGGTTAAAATATCAATAAGAGTGCTATGTGATCAGTTTTACCATGAGTTTTTTTAGTCTATTCACCCCAAATACTCTGCAGATATCCATATTTTTATTATTGTCACAAACTAGCAAAGCGCAATCTTATGATTCACGACCTACAGTGAATTTAAATCAAGGTACAATTATTGGTGTAAGTTTTTTGAGGAATATAGTACATATTACGGAAAATTGTGAGTGTATCGCTGGATATTGGTGTAGGTGAAAGTTTATCCTGATATATCGCGAGTTGCAATAAATGCATTTCTTGGCATACCTTATGCCGAAGCACCTGAAGGTCATTTACGGTTTGCAATACCCGCACGTCACCAGGGGTGGAATGGTACATTGTACGCAGCCAAGTATAAACCCGTCTGTCCATTTCGGACTACGTCATACGACAACAGTGAAAAAGAAGATTGTTTATACTTGAATATTTGGACACCAGAGGTATGTCAATTTATAACTTACTCATACTTTGTTGTTACATCAAACATTGTAACGCTAACGATATCATTGCAAATAAAATAAGTATTCAAATATACTTTTTATCACAACAATTATTATTATTAATCCTCTATTGCATCATTTTTTATACAATTATATTTGTAGGAAAATCTATAAAATTATATATGTACATATATATACATATATATATCACATTTATATACATATCACCTTTGAGTTCTAAGAATCAAATGTTTACATAATTATTCAGGACATGTATGTACATACATCTTTGTACCAAAGATATAATTCATATTTTAAATTATTTAAATTATACTTATAGAAATGTCTACATAATTTTATAATGAGACATATCACTTTTCTGCTCTAAGGAACACATATTTTATTTTTTTTTTTTTTTCGGACGCTGTAGTCTATTTTTATAGTTATTTTGGCTCCAAAAAAGTTTGAATGTATGTTTAAGTATCAATAAACAACTTGTAAAAAGGCCAAGAAAATGTATTTTTATGGCTCGTCAAAAAAAAAAAAATCCCAAATAAAGCGGAAAAAAAACACCAGCAAGGCCCCCTTAATTCCTTTTGATTATTACTGTAAATATTAGGTTCGCATATTGTAAATTTATTATATTATTTAGGGTGCATATGGCCGCAAATTGCCTGTCTTAGTATTTTTTGAATCCGAACAATTATTTAACAGCAAGCAATCGAATTTGATTAGAATACCTGGACATGATTTAGCTTCGGAAAGTGCGGTGATTGTATCGGTAAGTTATCGACAGAATATTTTTGGATTTTTTTGTTTGGGCACGAACGAGGCACGCGGAAATCTAGGATTGTTGGATCAATATTTAGCGCTGTTATGGATCAAAGAAAATATATCACAATTTGGCGGCAATCCGAGCTTGGTTACACTCATGGGGTATGGTTCTTCAGCTATAACCATTATGTATCATTTAATATCACCAAGAACTACAGGTAAATCCTTCTCCAATATTAGTGTTCACAAATTAATTTCAATATAAACAGGTCTATTTTCGAGAGTAATTATAATGCCCGGAAGTGCAATAATTCCATGGTTTCTCAAAGACCCGATAGCTATATCAAATAAATTAACTGAAGATCTAGGTTGTGCAATGACTTTGCCAAAACAAACGATGGAATGTTTACGTTCGAAATCAATTCAAGAACTTCTCCGTAGTTTTGACCGTCAAAATGAGGTCGGTTGCATAATATAATTATACCGCATCAATTACAAAATTATCTAATATATAAAAAAAAACATTTAAGGATAATATTTGGGATAAATCATTTATACCTGTAACCGAATCATTTTTACTCGATAAAGATAGATACCTACCGTATTCTATGAACAAAGCACTTCAAAATGGATATCTTAAATCGATGCCGATATTGACGGGAATCACCGATTTTTTCTCGAATGCTGAACAATGTAAATTGAATAATTATTTTTCGATTCTAAACAAAGGAGCGATATTTAAATTTTTTATTTTTCTCATATGTATACCGTGTGGAATGTGGAGCTTTTTAAGATGTGCATTGCATAGGTAATTATAATAGTGATTTAGTTTTTTCTCAATTTGCTGCTGGTGATATGAACGTACAATAATATGAGTATATTAGCTGCGTTCGATAATTGGCAACGATGTATGTATGTACATATTTCAAATGTTTGTGACCGAATGTGCATTCGAATATTGCACCAAGGTATTAACTGGTTCGAAAAGTGTGCATCACTTCGAATTTCCGAACGCAGCTATAATATCAATCTCAAGCGAATAATTTTCATGTTCTAAAAAATATTGGTTGTAGTTAATTGGTAATTTTCAATAAAATAATTAGTTACTTCGTACAGAAGAGCTAAATAATTTGGTCGCGTGTCTGTAACACAGGTATAGGATCAAAACATGTCCTTAACAAATGGAACAATATATAAAAAAATTTGCAATACAGATATAAAATATTATTTTCAAACATATATTATAATAACAAAAAGATATGATTGTTTCCACTAAGTTCATGAAGAAGAGTGGTTCATCGGAAGATGGAAAATAATAAAGATTTTACAGCGCACTTTAGCCCCAAAACCGAAAAAATTGAAGCAGCTGCTAACGCTTGGTTATTCGTCTCTCTCTTTCACTTTCTGAAGGCCTTGAGCAAAATAATGTAATAGCATTGTAATACAATACATATTATACATACAATATATATTATATTACAATATATATATATTAAATATACAATATATATTATGTATACAATGTATATATGGGGTTGTTGTATGGTCCACGAATAGACGAGAATGACTAAATATAAAAATAATAAAGATAATCACTATTTTTCTATTACTTGAAACTTTAAATTCATTTATCTCAGAACATACTTTTTGAAAACGGCGGTGACGATAGCGGAAAAACTTATAAGCCGATTTTCATTTTTTTTTTAAATTATTACTTTTCATACATTTCTCCAGGGATTGGACTATAATGAACTCATTCGGACTATTTTTCTAGCCCTCACACGTTATTTTAGGGTGTTTGATGTGTTTCTTCAATAATTTTTTTCAAAACTGTACAATTTTCTCATTTTTTTATATTTTCCTTATATAATAGTCTAATCAATAGTTTTAAGTGTCTACTTCAATATGATTATTTTTTTTGTTCAGATCATCCTAAGTCAAGATATCACAACCGCCGTTTTTTCAATACGCTTACTTCAACGTCATCTTTATAAATGAAAATTATTAGTTTTATGTATAATTAAGATGCAAAAAAAAATTAATTACATATATAATAGAGTATTAAAGAAAAAAAAAAAATTAAATACGGCTTTATTTTACTCAATCTCAACTAAAAGACCACTTAATAAATATATTTCTTAAATTAATAAATAATTTTTCTGATTAAGTAAATAATAATAATAAATAAACAGGAATTAAATGAATTGAGTTCGCTAAACAACACGTAGATAAAGACATAAACTTTTGGAACAAAGTTAAATTTACTACAATTCAGCTATATTTCTCTCTCTTATTCCGTTCGGATAGTGAAAAATAAACAATTAGCGCTGATCAAGTGTGGTATTTGCCCATTTTCGTCCGATTTTACAAACTAATTGTAAATATGTTTTTTCTAAAGATAAAATTTATAATAAACATCGTAAATGCCAAATATATTCTACAATCAACGCTACTACATTATAATGGTTATCTCGAACTGACGCACTTTAACAACAACTTTAGCACTTCAACACTTGGTTCAATAATTTCGTGGCACACTATTTGGTTCAACTTGTATGAATATGTCAATAAAAACTGTTTGCTTTGCATTTACGAGTAATTGTTTATTTGGTAGACATTGTATCACATAAAAGTATATAATTTAAAAAAAATAAAACGCTAATTTCACTGAAGATCTATGCGATTTTAAACATATTTTATATTTGGCCCAATAATTATATGACTCACTGTATATTTATATAGATATTAAAATATTCAATAATTTTTATTTGAATATTAATATATATATATATATATATATATATATATATTAAAAAAAATTCGAAAATATTCAATGAAACAATTATTTTCTTTATTGTATTTTATCATTTAATCTTTATATCAGTAACGTTTTTTCAAATTCTGAGCCTAAAGACCAGAAGAATATGATTATAAATAAGAATTTTTAAGATTTAAACATTATAGCGTGTACACATGCGTTGAGTTCTGCATTCTAAGTTTATTAATCAAATAATAACAATTACTTTTATTATTGTTTCTATCATCTTCAAAAAATAGTAGTAAATCATTTTTAATATACAAATTTAAAATTCAAATAAAAAATAACAACATATCAACCACTGTATATGTATGTAACAGAATATGTAACAAAGTATGCGACAGAGTGTCGCGACTGCTTACATACTTATGCTGTGATTCAATTTTTAACAAATATCACCCTTTTGCAGCATGTACGAAGTTGCGAGCACTTGCAAGTTATTACGAGTTCCTAGCGGTACTATTTATTATATAATATATATATTATATAAAATATAATAATATATATTATATAATAAATATGAAAATGATGTACAAATAATATTTAAATGTAATACTCGTATTTATTATATAATATATATTATATAATAAATATGAAAATGACGTACAAATAATATTTAAATGTAATACTCGTATTTAAGTTGAAATATAAATGTCAATTTAATATTTTTTTCTGGAAATACGGGGGAGCAAACTGGGCTCAACAGATCATTTCGTCGAACTAATGGAACTTGCCCCTTCGGGGGTCCTAGGCCTGAACCTACTTGGCCTATATGTAATTAGAGAAAAAACTAAATTACTGTTATTTTTTTCTGTACAACTTATGAAGCACAACATTTCTTAAAATTGTGTTACTAGAACGTAATAATGTACTTTTTGCTGCTTTATTTATAATATGCTGATATATAGTTTTTAAAAGCAATGAACCTAATTTTGTAGTAATCTTTCTACGTATTTAAAAAAAATATACTTGTGCTTCTAAGAGTTATTTTAATTACTGCGACGCATATCTTAATTGGAAATGCACTCTTTTAAAAATCGATTAATTTCAACATATAAATGTCAGTTAACAATTTCAAATTCTATATTTCTGTAAAGGGCGCTGGAGCGATTTGAATCAAGATTTCTCCCAACTTACTCAATATACTGAAGAATCTGTTATACCAACAATCATACAACAATATGGCTATGATCGCGCAAATCGCGACTATGTAAAAGATATAATTCGATGGAAGTATTTCTGGTCGGTCGCAGATGACGCTCGGGCTTTAGCCGAACATATCCATAGGTTGCAGTGGGATGCCCTTCACGCAGCTCCACATGATAAACAACTGCGACTTCTTGCTAACTTTTCAATGTCCTCTGTCTATGCATATTGCCTTCATGCGCCCGACAATCTTGCTAATGTTTCTTGTATGATTACAAATATTTCAAAAATAAATGAAATTAATTTGTTTTTATGTTTGTTTTAGTAACAATGCCTAGTATAGGTGGCGATCTTTTATTGTTATTTGGTCCAGTACTTTTGCAACAAATCGCAAGAAGACGTTTTAACGTTGTTGAAGATAGATTAAGTAAACAATTAAAAACGTTGTGGATCAATTTTGCAAAAAATGGGTATATAGATCACATTTATACAGAATAACCCAGGGACTTGAACTGAAAACCGTACCGTAATCTCTTAATTAACATATAATTTTACTTAAAAAACTTAATACCGTAACCTACATTTAATGTTAATGTTCTATGAAAATTAAATGGAATTTTTAATTATAATAAAATATGCATATTTAGTGGTTTTAGATTAGGTAAAGAAAACAACCGTTAACTGAAATAAAAATATATTGAATACCGAAATTTGATTAAAAAAAAATTTAAAAAAAAACGGTAACAGTACCGCACTTTGTATTCAGATCAAGTCCCCGAGATAAAGTTCGAATATGAATTAAAAATCAAGTAACACGTATTTGTATTAAATATGATGAAATTACGGTATTATTTTTGTATTATATGATGCTTGTTTATTCTATAATTTAACAGGATGGAGTCGTGAGCTAAAGGTCGTAGTCTTAGCGACAATAAACTTTAAATTTCCGCTAATTATACTGAATATTATCTATAATTGCCACTGATTCCATCATATGTATTTTATATCTGAAGTATACATTTGCAACACATTTTAAGTGTCAGAAACAGCAGTGACTCTTGAATATATTTTTTTAGATATCCAAGTACGGGTGGTTATCAAGATGTTTGGCAACCATACAATAACTCGAGTAGATACGTGAAGTATCTAGGAAATGGACATTGGAACTCTGTTGATTATGAAAATGGTATTAACTTATGGAATAAATTGTTGCCAAGGTTCGTAAAAACTAGTGGAATGGTAAACAGCATTCCAAAGGAGTTGCAACTTAGTCCAGGTAAACTGACGTAATGAATGACCAATGAATTTAACCAAGAATCATAAAATTTCCTATAAAAATTCCCATCCTAAAATGACCGCAAAATGAAATGAAAGTCTGTAGATTTCACATTAGACTGAATGTGATGGAAATTTTGATAGGATAGGGATTTGTTGGATTTTATGACTGTTATAGATCCAGCAGCTGGTTTCAGACATGCATTGTATACACTGGTCGGTGTTGTAATTGCACTACTTGCATTGCTGCTGGTGTGTGTGGTGTTACTGAAGAGACGTGCGAAAGAAAGAACGAGACACATGGGTTTCTAATATTATATCAATGTTTCGTATTAAAACTTGTATGTTTTACATTTGCTGAATAAAATATATTTATCAAGTTCAAATAATTTACAAATTTATTTGTATGTAGCCAAGTAAACCATAAGTTATAATATTATTTTACTATTTTTTTTTAATTATTATTATTTATTTAGAAAATGACAAAAGACCTACGGTAGACCCAGTCCCCGTAGGCCAACAAAAGAAAAATCAATTAGAAAAAGTTACTCCTTTTTAATTTGGGTAGCTGCTGCTTGCTTAGCTTGATGTGCTTGAAGCACAGCAACAGCTTCCTCAACCTTGGCTTTGAGCGATTCATTGTGTTCCAACATGTGTAGCAATTCGGAATTATCAATCTCTAGAAGCATGCCAGTGATCTTACCGGCCAGGTCGGCGTACATACGTTGGATCAGAGGGAACAAACGTTCGCCAAGCATTTGCTTTTGTTCCTGGGGCGGAGCTGCGGCCAGCATGGTTGCAGTCAACGGTTCTTGGCCCTGGATGTGCACGGCCTGTTGCACGGGCGGCTGCTGGTTCATCGGTATCGCCTGCGGCGGATTGCGCATATTCGCAGTGTATTTGTAGTTTGCGGTGCGTCCGCTCTGATTGACTACGCCGCCCGGGCCAGGCATCGGACGCTGCATGTTCTGTTGCTGTTGTCCGGTGATCGGACGCGCGATGGATGGCACGTTGCGCATGGCACTCGCTTGACCTGGAGCACGAGCGGCTGCGCGGAACGCATTCTGCATACCCGGGTAGGCGGAGGTTCCGCTCTGTGTATTCGGACGTACTTGGGGCTGTGCGGGCCAGCGTGGTGTAGCCCGGATCGGAGCGACCTGCGCGTGACCGTAGAAACGCTGCGGTTGTGGTAATGTTGGCACAAAGTAGCCGCTGGCACTACTTGGTTGGAACATTTGGCCCATTTGATGCATACGCATATTTGCCATGCGTTGCATATACTGCGATGCTAAATGGGCTTTACGATCTTCTTTACGCTGGGCAAGTGCCACGTATAACGGTTTCGTGCCGACAATGCGACCGTTCATCTCGGTGACGGCCTTGGTTGCTTCTTCTGGGGATGAGAAACAAACGAAACCGAATCCCTTGCTGCGGCATTCTTCCAGCATCACCTGAAACAACGATAATGATTTATGAACATATCATTGGTACATGTTGTAAATTGAAAAATTGATAGTAATCATTTAAAGAGAGTTGGAAGTGAACAGCCATAATACATAATAAATGCGATTATATTAATTATAATAATAATATTACCTTGGCCGAAGTAATGGTACCGAACGGCATAAATTCTTTCCGTAAACGTTCATCGTCGATAGTATCATCCAAATTCTTAACGTATAGATTTACGCCTTGATAGCGATTAAGACGTTCGATTTTCAGCTGTTCGAACTTGCGCTTCAGCTCTTGCTGGCGTTCTGCTTTCTTTTGCGCGCGGCCTACGTACATGGGTTTGCCTTCGACGAGTTCCTTGCCGTTCAATTCGATAACGGCTTGTTCTGCAGCATCAGGATCCTCGAACGCCACAAAACCGAATCCTCGCGATTTACCATCATCCTTGCTCATGATCTTGTGGCTAGTGATACGTCCGTACTTCTCGAACATATCTTTCAACATGTCATCGGTCAAATCTTCGCCAAAGTTTTTCACGTACACGTTGGTGAACAGTTTCGCTTTCTCGCCAAGTTCCTTCTCGCGTTCTTTACGTGGAATGAAGCGGCCAACGTAGACTTTCTTGCCGTTCAACAACATGCCGTTCACCTTTTCGATGGACTTGTTGGCTGCTTCTTCAGTCTCGAAGTGCACGAATCCGTAGCCCTTGGACGCTCCATTTTCGTCTTGTGCGACTTTGCAACTAAGAATGTTGCCAAACGCAGAAAAAGTATCGTACATGGCCTTGTTGTCGATACTTTTGTCCAAATTCTTAATGAACACGTTTCCGACGCCCGATTTACGAAGGGATGGATCACGTTGAGACCACATTATGCGAATTGGGCGTCCCTTGATGAGGTCAAAGTTCATGGTGTCCAATGCTCGTTCAGCTGAAATTGCATAAAAACACATGATACATATGCGTTGGTGGACGAGTGTCATTTCATTGTGATCGCATCATATGTAATCATAAAATAGAACATCATCATGCAACGGTCACTACTTTGACATATTGCATGCAGCAATGGCGTACGAGGGAACACGTGCACATGTTTTACAAATTGAAATTACTCACCATCGGCAGGCTGTTGAAAATTCACGTACGCATAGCCCAATGAACGGCGTGTAATCATGTCACGACAGACACGAATCGAGAGGACTGGACCCGCTGATGAAAATTTCTCAAAGAGCATGGCTTCTGTTATATCGGAATGTAGATCGCCTACATACAGCGATGCCATCGGGTAGTTCGGTGCTCCAGGATTCATTATTACTCACTATATTTTTACGCTCTATATAGAACACTTTACTTTTTACTATTTTTATTAATGCCTCAAGAAACCATATGAAACGCACATAAACGAATTTAACATTTGATTCCGTTCCGTTTACACTGTTTTTCTATTTTTTTGGTTATTTTTAAGTTTTTTATTTTTTTTTTGGTTTAATATAATTATTTCACGAAATTTAGGTGGGTTGTGTGACCTAATAAGTAGGAGACACAACCTCACGTTAACAAAACTACTCAGTTATGGGGATGAGGCAGTGAACGGAAGTTTCACAATATATATATACTTAACGGAAGTAACTCCGCCTACTTTACAGTACGACAAATAGAAATTTAAATTACGTAATGTTAATACAAAACAAACTTAGCAAACGTTATATACTACATATTATTTCAAATTTTTATTAATAAAATTATAATATATATATGTATTAAACATGCATATAGTCAAGATTCAATATTCTTTTTAGTTATGGAACAATCGAGAACGATTCCAGAAGAAGAATAAAACTTATTGCTCTATTGCATTATGGGTACAAAATGTATACATACGCGAGGTGGCGGGCTCATTCTATGTATGACACGTTTTTTTAAGGCTAGTGTCCCCATTTTACAATACGGGATTTAAACAACAAAATTTACTACTAAGAAATACGAATATTTTCTGTAAAGAATCCTCTTATATTTATGTCATTGAAATGTCATGTACTTAGCAACATATTTATTTATAATTGTTTGTCAAGGATGAATGTACTACTGTAGTCATGTCGTTCCCATTTTGACACCAATATTGGCGCGAAGTATAATTAGAAAGAGATAGCATAAGTAAAAAGTGATAGAAATTACGATTTATGATGCATGCGCACTACCACGCACTAACACGCACTACTCATCGGTGAATAAAGCGATTAGGGTGGGTGTCACATTATATCTATACTACCTCAATTTCATTATTTCTCATCAAAATTCACAAATGTATGCGCAATATTATTAATTTCAAATAGCTTAATCGATATTTAAATTTAACTCATAATTAGTTTTATTTTCAATCATCTCTCTATGTTAATAATGGACTACAAAAGTGATAACGCACAAATGGCGGCATAATTCAATTGCGGTTATTTAAGTTATTTCATTGAAATCAGAGAAATTATGTAAAAAATTATGATTATTGACATAATTCTTGACTACATTTGATTTCAATAAAATATTTTAATCACCTATTGGTTCTTTACATATTATAGTATATAAAAATACATGTTGAATAATGCAATAATGTATATCTGTGGTTAAAACCCATAAGAACCAAATTTCAACGGGACCGCAATTGAATTATGCCGCCATTTCCGCGTCATCACTTTTGTGTTTGTGTGTGTTCATTGTAACTTAACCAACGAATATTATGATGTAGGTAATTTGATTGAAATTGTTAATTTTATATTACTTTTAATAGTAGTTATTGATCATAAAAGTCAAAGTAGAGGAAGCAGTAGGAAATTGTTAAATGAAATGTAGTCATGTATTTCGACAAATTTATTGTCTTCATCAGAAGTGACTGCGAAAGTAAATGCGAAACAACATGTGCTGACATTAGATATGCAATAAGTGGAAATACGAGTAAATAATTTATAATACAAAGTTGGATAGTAATTTAAATACTTTTATGATTAATAACTACTATTAAAAGTAATATAAAACGAATATTAGAAGTAACTGATATTCCCGCTTAATCAAATTACAAATATTCGATCAACAACCAATGGAAATTTAAGCTAAGAATGTAATGAGACCAGTCGTTTGTAATTCGACTAATGTCAATAATATTATGAATTCAAATAAACAATTATTTAATTTAGTAGGTACGTACGTTTTCGTGTTTCACATTGAACTATAGTAGTTTAATTAGAAGATGGCAGATGGCGCTAGTAACCAGTAACCACAAACTGTATTGCAGCATTTCTTATTGTTATTATTTTGCTGAGTGGCCACCTCATGAACTATTTTTCTTTACGCGGGAAAGATTTGTTATTTTTGTAAAAACAAGGAAAATAATCATTTTGGTTTTGTGGGAATTTCTCGTAGCTCCCATAACTTATCATTAAATTTATAAGTAACTTAGTGGTTAAGTAAAATATGCGTCGTAAATGTGAGGAATTTTTATCAAGACAAGTTATTTTTGGTTGCAAACAAATTTTAGGGCCCTATAACACGGGAAGTATACAGGCGCTTAGATTTGAACTGTGAGCGGATTCAAATGAGATACCAAATAATAAGTGTACTACATTTGGTGTGAATCGCTTTGGTCTTACGAGCGACCGAGCGAACGAGCGACGACTAACATCCAAGTAGATGAGTTATATATATTTTTGGATTCAGGGCGACGCCGGCGAGACAAACACTTTTTGTTAAGGAGATTTTTTGATCCGAGAATGCTACAGACACACGACTGAATGCTTTAACTTCTTCAATCATCGGTTCTTCGTACGGCGAGTTAGAAATACACAGAATGGCAAAAGTTATTCTATTCATACAAACATCATAGATTTTGAAGTTTACATTTTAATAAACCAATAAACTTATAATGAAACATGCAAACGAATAAACCATATCGTCGAGATCGCTTTCTAGTCAATCTTTCAGTGGTCTCATGTTAATCAGCTAGTAAACACGTGCTTTGGTACTATTCTGAGTGATTTTAGATGATATTCTTTTTATTTTTAATTGATAAACAACTGATATATTTTTTATAAATATATCATATTTAAATATTTCTATATGTTTGTATAAATATCTCTAGAGCTCAAAATTTTCAATGCGCATTTCCATTTTGTAAGTATATGCATATAAATAAAGTGAATAATTTTAACATAAGAAGTACGTTTTCTTTTTACGTACGAAGTACTGAAGAGCTATAGCATTCGGTCGTGTGTCTGTAGTATTCTCGGATCAAAAAATGTCATTCACAAAAAGTGTTTGTCTCGTCGGCGTCGCCCTGAATCCAAATATATATATATAACTTATATACTTGGATGTAAGTCGTCGCTCGATCGCTCGCTCACCCGCTCGTAAGACAAAATTTGTGCCCTCTGGAACGATTCCCACCAAATTTACTCGGGAAGTTTGCGGGCGATTGGTTTTAAACTGCGAGCGGATTCAAATGGGATGCCAAATAATATGTGAACCAAATTTGGTGTGATTCGCTCTGGTACCTTCAGAGGAGTAGAGGACACAAATACGAGATACCGAGCGAGCGAGCGGCGACTAATATCCAAGTATATAAGTTATATACATTTTTGGATTCAGGGTGACGAGACAAACACTTTTTTTCAATGAAATTTTTTGATCCGACAATGCTACAGACACTCGACCGAAAGCTTTACCTTCTTCGGTACTTCGTACGGTGAGCTAAAAACAATTATTTTTCAATTTTAATACCAAGCTTATCTTACGTATGAGCTGGACGCATTGGTGTGTTGTACGTACCGAATCTTGTTTAAATGACATGATTGTAAGTGTTTGCTTATATGAATTATAAGGCATGAATCTTCTACCTAGAATATTTTTGAAACATTTTCCTCGGATTTTAATGATTTGACTTATATTTAAATAATAATATATGAAAATATCTATTTCTGAATATAATTTAAAAAAAATAACATAAGAAAATATTATGCATAGTTATAATATTATCAACTATCTTTTTCAATAAATTACTAATATGCTACTAATGAGAAAACATAAAATTAATTAGTATAGTACATTTACTCTAGTAAATTTAGATAAATATAATTTATAGATATGATAAGTTCAAATAATTATTGAAATATTGTCCTTGTTTATATACCAAATAGAAACTATATAATACTTTAAGACAGATAGCCATTTTCTCATATCTATTATTAGCATACGATTTTAATGACAGTTTCCTAAATTGAGAGACAAATTTACAAATAAATTTAGCCTTATGAACGTGAATTTAATTAATACGTAACATACTAGCCGCTATCAGGAATAATTTCTTATAAATGTATATGAATAGAAAAGCTATTGGCAAATAAAACAATAGATATATAATAAATAGATTTCCAAGATATTTTAAATAAAATTCGATTATTTGTATTATGTGTGAAATTAAAACACTCTTAGGTACAACGCTCCTATGCGTCCAGCTCGCGATGCGAGCAACGATATTTAATTATTGTGCCCTATTGGTTAACAATTTGAAAAAAATGTTATGGATATAAAAAGTCTTACAATTGTTTGTAGATTATTTTATATATATATATATATATATATATATATATATATATATATATATATATATAAACCATCTTAGAATATTGTGTAGAATATTTGGATGTTTTAATTATTTTTCTAAGGGCAGCATTAAGGGGGTCCCCAAATTTTGGGGCCCTATAACTCGGGAAGTATACAGGCGATTGGATTTAAAGTGGGAGCGGATTCAATACGGGCGATTGGTTTGAATCTACGAGCCGATTCAAATGGGATGCCAAATAATATGTGTAGCAAATTTGGTATAAATCGCTCGGGTATGAAATTATTTATCTAGTAAATAATGTTTCTGAAAAAGAAATTATGAATTCGTTTTTATGTATATTTTGTTGATCATCCCTTTGAACTATTGATATACTTTTCTTTCACGGAAATTGTATTTATAAGTTAAGAAAAACTTCAGTGTCCATCAATCGACTTTTCGAGGGACAGACATAGTTCCATTATAAATAATATATAGGTATTTAAAATTTTATGTATCTAGTTATATAAATATAATATATTATATTTATAATATCAATATGCATAGTAACCAGGGAAACGTACATGTCGAATAGCAAATTCAAAACTGATTTTCCAGTATATGGAAATTGTTTGAAAAAAATAAAAAATTTCGAACAAGAGTTGCTAAAGAATTTTATATCTTAAACTTATATTGGATTCAATTTTTCTTTAATTCAAGCCATTTTCGAGATATTGAAATAGTAGCTGCACATTTCTGTATTTAAATATTCCTATTCAATTATATTCAAGATTAAAAGTTTGCGATGCTTTTTCTGTTTTTGCACATTTAAGATATTGTTACGGAATTCAAAGTGCCCAGGATCTGATTGTTCTAGAGCCATGTAGAGCGATTTAGAACAAAGCTTCTGGATAACAATCCAGAAGCTTTGTTTTCAATATACATATATAAGCGTGCTATTCTGACGGTTGGTCAGAGATAAATAGGTAGTGAGCTTGACCTAAATTAGCAGTGAGTCAAAGATAAATAGCCAGTCAGTGAGACAGTCAGAAATCAATAGTCAGAGAGAGATAAACAGTTCGTGAGAAATCAATAGGTAAAATGAATATAGTTAATATTGGTGTTTAATAAACACTTTATAGTTAAAATAAATATTATTGAAGTATTTATGTTATAAATAAATAAATAAAGTAAGTAGCATTTAGGTAATAATAAGTGTTTTTAATTATTCACTGAGTCGATATAATCGTTACAATATGCATATTCAAGCATTGATTGCGGACCCAAGTTATATGACATTCAATTTAAATTATACACATAAATCATCTAGTTGAACTTTATTTTGCAAAATTATTTGATATATATGTATGTTGAAATTTTGCTATAATGGAGGAAAATTACATGTATTTCATGGATTATTTACAATAGACGGCATGGGATGTAAACCTACACGCATACGCAATAGGCAGGGCCCATTATAAAGTAAATGTATAAACATAAACATAATGAAAAATAAAAATAATAAAAAATACATTCAATAATAAAATCATGCAGACATATTCATTGTGCTTATTTAAATTATAAGTACAGTTGAGTTACGATTTAGTGAACTAATTTTGGCAAGTCTTCTTCATTATTTCGGGCTTGTTCACTTATTCGAGGTTAGAAAAAAATTGTAAATGAAAACAATAATATATTATAAATATTAACGTTCATTTTAATGTAAAGAAGTACAAATAATACGAATACAGCCCAAAATTGTAAATGAAAACTAAAATTTCTTATTGCACGATCATGAAAATTGAAAGATTGAGTTTTTAATTGGTGTTATATGTTTAATTAAATTAAATTTTTAGCTCGCCGTACGAAGTACAGAAATGCTAAAGCAATCGGTCGTGTATCTGTAGTATTCTCGGATCAAAATAAATTATATATTTCTTATATGTTTGGATGTTAGTCGTCGCTCGCTCGTAAGACCAAATGTGTGCCCTCTACTCCTTTGAAGTACCGGTACCGAAGCGGTTTGAACCAAATTTGATACACATATTATTTGGCATCCCATTTGAATCCGCTCGCAGTTTAAATCCAATCGCCCGTATATTTCTCAAGTTATAGGGCCCCAAATTTAAAGCTCCCCTTAATACTGCAATTAGAAAAATAATTAAAGCATCCAAAAATATTACAATTTCTAAAATATTTTATGTTTATAATATTTCTTCATATTGGTAAACCAAAGTTCATACAAAATTATAATTTTGAATTTTAAAATTTGCATTAATTTCTTTTTGAGTATATCAAATTTAAAACAATTATTTTTAAATTCTAATATTATGCCAAGCATATATTACTTATAAGACGAGCTGAAGGCATAGGTGCCTTTGTGCCTTTGTACCTTGTTTAGCGGATTCAAAAAATCGATTTTTTTTTTGCAGAATCGGACACTTTGAAGTGTTGACTATGGGTTTCTGAAGCCGTTTTTCGAAATTCGAGTTGGAAATATGTTAAATTGCGATTTAAACAAAACAATGTTTTTGCTCAAACACGGCGTTTTCGCGCGCGTCAGTCTAAAGTTGAAACTTTAAACGCGTTTTTCTCGAAACCATATTTTTTAAATCGCGCGGTAGAATATCTCGACAACGAATTAACCGATTTAACTCTCGATAAGCGCATCTTAAAGGTAATAAAATTCTCTAGAAGTTGATCCTTGACGAAGTGTGTCCGACAATTATTTATATTATTTAAGGCCCGTGGCAAAAAATGACACTTTTCGTACGGTGGTCGCCATTTTGCTAATTATGATCCAAATGGGACCAGAGTTATGCTACCGCGCGCCAACCAATGCTAAATTGAGCTGCCCACTTTGGACCTGGACATCTTCGCCGGGGCTGAACGTATCCGACTTTAAAAAATACCTTATTAAAGAGAAAAGTTGAATAAATACGATACGAAAAACCGCGTGCGAATATCTCGAACGTACCCTGAGAAAAAAATATGTCAAAAAACAGCCTTTTTTTCGTGCTCTAAAGGTGAATGCCACCGTAACTCGAGCAAATTGAAATATTCAACTTTATTTTCGTTTTTCTCGTTATTAGTGTTGTAAGTGGAAAATTTTCATTACCAAATTTAAGAAATTCAATTCATAATTTTGAAACTTTCAGTAACAAACCTATTTTTTTTTGAAAGATATGACAGGGTCAATAATATATATGAAATTTTCAATTTATTTGAAAATGCTGCATTTTTTTAGCTCATTGTAAAGAACTATAGTGATCGGTTGTGTGTTTGTAACATTATCGGATCAAACAATATCCTGAACAATAATTCTTGTCTCGTCGTCCTAAATCAAAAATTATATACAATTCATATACTTGGATGTATGTATCTCGCTCGCTCAGTCGGTTGTAAAATCTGATGTTGGGACTGCAACTCCTGTGAAGGTACCAGGCTGATTTTAACGAAATTAGATGTACATAAAATATGAGTGGCCAAGTAGTACCCGCCGCATTTAAATTTCAATCGTCTGTGCAGGACCGGTGTAATAGGACCCCAACATTTGGAGCCCCGTTTATACAACTCTTAGAAAAAATGGATAATATAAAAGAAATATATATTTGACTGCAGGTTTGGTTTACTATATATAATTATTAGTCAAATACATTTTGCAAATATATAAATGAATAAATTTACCATCGATTTGCACCGCAGGTAATATTTCACCCTAAAAAGGGTCTAAACCGATGTTGAATTACCAGAGCCAAAACGGCCCTTGTAAAGATTCCACACACATGGCCAATGTAATATCTTACATTTTTGCTTAGACAATTTTTGAAAGTTTCCAAAAATATCCTAATTTCCATATATTTAAAAAACTACGACATTGAAAATTATGAAAGAATTTATTTTATTTTCATACATTTAATATCACTCTACTGAATAGTTCACTGGAGACAGTTTTCACTATATTGCGACGCGACTGTATAATACAAATCTTAAATATTCATATCAAATTTGGTCGAAAAATAAAATATTGTTTCATAATAAGCCAATGACGTCCTTACATCAATATCATGCTTAGTATTTTGTATACTGAATTGGTAACAAAAAATAAAAGAAATGTATCCTTGAAACTTAAATCAATAACGATTACTCTATAATAATAATAATAATATATTAGTAATATAAGATATGTTATTAGACAAAAAACTGACTTACTGTACCTTAACCTGTTAAATCATTTAAACAATAACATAACCTTAAACTCTTATTATCGTCAAATATTTTATATTATAACATGCTGATGTAATGACTTGACAGTATTACTAGACGTAAAAGAAGCTCGTCAATAATAAACAAAGTTGTCCTTGGAAGAGGATATCTAAAAAAAATTATTCAAACAAATGTAAATGAAAATACATTTATTACTTGTATTGACGCAAAAGTTTCATAATAATTAACTATGCATGTATCTGATTTAAATGTAAAACACAAATAGAAGAACAATATTATTAAGTATATGGAATGGATAGGAAAGTTTCCAGCTCGCTGTACGAAGTACAGAAGAGCTAAAGCAATCGGTTGTGTGTCTGTACCATTCTCAGATCAAAAAATTACCTTAACAAAAAGTGTTTTTAAACTTAGATGTTAGTCATTCATGAATCCAAAAAATGTATTACACATATACTTGGATGTTAGTCGTCGCGCGCTCGCTCGCTCGTAAAATCAAATGTATGCCCTCTACTCCTTTGAAGATACCTAAGCCATTTGAACCAAATTTGCTGCACATATTATTTGGCATCCCATTTGAATTCGCTCGCTGTATAAATCCAATCGTCCGTATACTTCCCGAATTTAAGGGTCCCAAAATTTAAAGCTGGCTTTAATACTGCCCTTAGAAAAATAACTAAAACATCTGAATATTCTACAATGAATTCTAAGATATTTTTATATCTACAGAATTTCTTCATATTGCTAACCCAAAAGCAATTATAAAATATTAAAAATTATAATTTTAGTTTTTAAATTTACACTATTTTTAGCTCGCCGTACGAAGTACTGAAGATGCTAAAGCATTCAGTCGTGTGTCTGTAGTATTCTCGGATCAAAAAATTTCATTAACAAAAAGTGTTTGTCTCATCGCCCTGAATCCAAAAAAAAAATATATATATATAACTTATATACTTGGATGTTAGTCGTCGCTCGCTCGCTCGGTCGCTCGTAAGATCAAATTTGTGCCCTCTACTCCTCTGAAGGTACCGGGGAGATTCACACCAAATTTGGTACACATATTATTTGGCATCCCATTTGAATCCACTCGCAGTTCAAATCCAATCGCCCGTATACTTCCCAAATTATAGGGCCCCAAAATTTGGAACCTCCCTTAATACGGCCCTTATAAAAATAATTTAAAAAGTGAAAAATTCTACTGCAAATTCTAAGATATTTTATATCTTCAAGATTTTTTAATATTGCTAACCCGAAGCCCGAAAAAAATGATTAAATATTATAATTTTGAAGTTTAAAATATGCACTAAAATTTGTTTTTATTAATATAATCTACAAAAAAATATACTTTTTATATTTATAACATTTTTTCAAATTGTTAACCAAAAGGCCATAATAATTAAAAACCACTGCTCGCAACGCATATTTTACCTAAGGGCGAGCTCTACGCATTGGTGCGTTTTACGCGTACCAAATTTTGTTTTTTGAGTATATCAAAAAATCTACAAAAAATTGTAAGACTTATCGCATATATTAATTATAAAGCGAGCTGAAGGCATAGGTGCCTTGCACCTAATCTTGCTTTTTCTATATTTATATAATTTTTTTTATAAATAAAGGACCATTTGTAAATATGATATATGAGAATATCGTTTCGATACCCAGTCTTTATAGCTCGTAATACAAAAGCACGGGGATCCGTAGTAAATTAACCTGGGGGCGGCATTTAATATAGTATACAAATGCAATAAAAAAATAAATCTAATCCATTTTTTTTTACAAGAATGGAATATATACTACAATATTACGTTAAATACGTACCAAGTAGTAATAGTTAATTCTATAAGCCTTGTTGAAATAAGTTTAAACCTTTCAGCCAGGGGGTGGAATATTTATTTAGAAAATTAATTAATAAACATCTTATAAATCACTGTTTATTTAAATGAAGAATACCTATTTATAACCACTGACGACCAGAGATAATTCAAACATATGTACATACTTGATTGGCGGCAACAATACAATTCAAGACACATTAATGACATCAACTGTTATATTGAAAATGTTATATTACAAAATTATTATTTCTAATTAATTTTTACGGCCATTTTATGATTCAAAATGTTTTTTCTGATTGATTCTATACCAATGCTTGTTTACATTTTACGTTTGCTTATCAACCCAAGAAACAGAAACAAATTGTATTTTTGTTGTGGATATTAAAAGAATATTCCTACCATAGACATGAACCACAACGAAACTGAAATGGAAAATCGTACAAAATTTGTACAATTTGTCTGAATCGTAACCGGAGCTGAACCACAATTTAAATATACTATTTAAAAACCTTAAAAGTGACCGAACCGATAATTATTTCGGTTCAAACTGCGACGTGTTTTAGCTTCACTGTAGAACCGATATTAAAGATAAAATTTTCAATTTTCCTATGGATCAATTTTTAAAGTGAATCGCAATAAAAACGAACAGTAACCAAAAAATTAAGAGCAATAAATCGAACCTTAATTAAGAACCATTAAATAAATATTGGTTTTGTTACAAAAAAAAAAAAACCGAACCTAAACCGAAAACTCTTACATTATTTAGAAATCGGACGATAATATATTTCGATTCAAATCCCTGATCTCTACAGCAATTTAATTTATGATGCTTATGGTTTTAATACTCTTGTTACTATTCTCGCTTGTCAATTTTGGTGGCGAGAATAGTAGATAGTTTGTAAAACACCGCATGAGAAATATTTCGCTAAAAAATTACAATTCATTTATTATTAGAATAATATTTACGCTCATTCACGAATATTCTATACTAGGAAACATATTTATTTTTTAATATTACATCAGATTATATTGAATTAACAATAAATGATAAACTTTATGTATGTAAGAAAATAATTATGATAATTATTAAAATAAATATAGAAGAATAGTCTGTCACGCTGCTCTGTCTTTGTCTACAACTAAGTCTGTATCTCTCGTAAGTAATGAAGTAATATTGTAACGGAATTGTGTAGATTGTTTTGGAGCCTTGCTGAGAGACTCAGATGCTATCTAGAAGCTTTGTGCAATATAAGCTTGCTACTTTTGCAGTCAGTCAGAGATCAATAGTCGGAGAAACAGATAAACAGTTCCTGAAAAATTAATAAGTATAGTGAATATAAGTTTTTAAAATATTGGTATTACATAAATAATATATAGTTAACATAAATATCGTTTGTTAAGATAAATATTATTGGTGATACATAATTAATGTAAGTAGTGTTTAAGTAAAAATAAGTGTTTTGAATACGATAACTGGTGGAGTGTTACAGTGTGAAATTAAATAAATAACTTGAACATGGCGATGAAAAATTGAAATTGATAGATCTTAAAGTAGTGGATTTGAGAAGAGAGCTGGAAGAAAAATTAACTGAAAATTATAACAATTTAGAAGAATTAACAACCGACAATTCTAGAAATTTGGAAAAAAAAATTGACGGAACGTGTAACCGAAACTTCTAGAACTTTTGGTGAAAAATTTCATGAACAATCCGAAAACTAAATGCTCTCGAAGCACAGTTACTAGCAAAGAGTATGGTTATGCACATCTAGAGGTAGTGTACCACATACAACTGAAGGATCGCCAGCAAAGACAAAATGCAAGTCTTCGAGAATTTGGAGCCGATATTTTCCGACTAGTAAGCATTTCTTAGCTTACAGCTCCAGAAGACTTCTTGGAAAACCTGCTAGTACAGAGTTTTACTGATCTGTTTCGAGACTGTGATACGCAACGAGTCTGTGATTCTATCTCGTTCAACGACTTCGATGCATTGTCCCGCACTGAATTACGAAGTCGTAAAATAAGCAATCAAAGGTCGAGCTCATGTTCGCTCTTTGAGCAAAAGTATGGGAGAGAAACGTGAAGATTCCTTCGAAGAAATTCTTCGGAAAGTCCTAAATGTTGTTTTGAGAAAATAGAAGTAACCATACTGCGGGAACTGTGGTGAAAGTGGGCACTTAAGTATTCGCTGTAGTAAACATTGAGCTCGGAATAAACCTCAAAATAATGTTGTTATATCAAGAGGACCAATTTCGACCTATGGTAAACGCTGTAGCAAAGTTGAGGAAAATATGTTTTCTGCATTTAGAACCACCGTTGTGGCAGCATGAGAAAATAAAGGAAAACCAACATAGCGACCCGGACTTGTAGTCTTACATCTATGGAAGAAGGCAGATCAAAGATCAACTTGGGAGGAAGTCGCTCCAGAGTCGCTGGGAAGGACTCCTAAAACGAGTACTGGAAAACCAAGACGGAATAGAAAAGCGACAACAATTGCTGATTCCCAAGACAAGAGTATCAGAGATTTTACTTCTCCATGATGGTGCTACGAGGGGACACTTTGACATGAAGAAGATCTTGAGAAGAGTGCGCTAGTAGTTCTACTGTGTGTACCGGAAGGAAAACGTTAAATAATGGTACAGGAAATGCGTTATGTGTACTGCAAGTAATAGACCACATAAGCGAAGTAATATAACTATGTAGTATAATAACTCGGAAGTCCATTCAAGAGAATTGCCATATATGTCGTCTGGCACCTGAGGGAATATGTGCTAAGAAACGATTTACTAAAACTGGTTATACTAAAAATTGGTTACGAACTCGATGGTTTATACTGGCTAAGAGCAACGAGTATGATTTAAGTAATCTTCAAGCACTCCGGTATCGAAATCCTGGCCTGCAGTTATAACCCCAGAGTATTAGTAAACTCTACATCCGTAGATTGCCATTTCTTTCACATGCAGGATGCAGCAGAAGTACGGCTTTTAAATATCGCCACAATACGACCAAACTACCTCGATGTTGGTTTCGAGATAAAACAACTGAAAAAGAGAGGACAGTATAATTACTTTAGAGCCTTGTGGAGAAACCCAGAAGCTTTCTAGAAAGTTTATGTTCAGTATATAAGTGTGCAACTCTGACAGTCGGACATAGATAAATAGGCGGTCAGTGAGTCAGTCAGAAGTCAAGAGTCGGAGAGAATCAGATAAATAGTTCGTGAGAAATCAATAAGTAAAGTAAATATAAGTTAATATTTGATTTAAATAAATAACAATGGTCAAAAAAAAAAAAAGTTTGTTTCCTGTGATTTTTTTTTGTTTCTATTTCAAATTGACGCGTATTTTTTAAATATGGCAACAATTTTTCTCTAACAGCTTTTGTTTTTGAGTTATAGTTAACTCTCATTTACTATTTTTACTTAGATATGGCTTCGTCAAGAAGATGTTGTGTGCTTAATCCCGATTGTTTTTGCTACATTGGTGGTGAATATATATTTGCAAAATATCGAAAACCTATATCGGACTTTGTGAAAACTGCGTATCATCAATACTGTAAAATAAAATTGTGTAATCAGGACAAGCCATGGGTTTCTCATATTGTATGCCAGAAATGTGTGGTATGTCTACGATTATGGTCCAGTGGAAAAAGAGATGCAATAAAGTTCATGATTTGGCGAGAACCTCGAAACCATCATGACGATTGCTACTTCTGCGTTGTGAAAATAAACGGAATTAACCGTGAAAATCGAAGTAAGTGGTCATATCCTAACTTATCTTCTGCTCAAGTGAAGACTCTGAATCAGACTATAAATGTAGCCTTTCAGAACCTCAACAATTTAATCAGAAAGAACTAAATGACTTAGTAAGAGATCTGAACTTACCAAAAGAAGCTTCTGAAATTTTAGCCACTCACTCGTTTAAAAGAAAAAAATTGCTTACTCCGGAAACCAACATTACATTTTATCGTACCCGAGAAAAAAATCTGTTATCGTATTTTTCTCAAGAGAAGGATTTAGTTTTTGGTAACGATGTTGGTGGTATTTTGCAACAGATGGGATTAAAACAGTACCAACCTAGTGATTGGCGTCTTTTCATAGACAGCAGCAAAAGAAGTTTAAAGTGTGTTTTGCTTCATAACGGTAACAAGTACGGATCTATACCTATTGCACATTCGACGACTTTAAGGGGGCATTCACCTTTAGCGGATTCAAAAAATCGATTTTTTTTTTGCAGAATCGGACACTTTGAAGTGTTGACTATGGGTTTCTGAAGCCGTTTTTCGAAATTCGAGTTGGAAATATGTGAAATTGCGATTTAAACAAAACTATGTTTTTGCTCAAACACGGCGCTTTCGCGCGCGTCAGTCTGAAGTTGAAACTTTAAACGCGTTTTTCTCGAAACCATATTATTTGCATCGCGCGGTAGAATATCTCGACAACGAATTAACCGATTTAACTCTCAATAAGCGCATCTTAAAGGTAATAAAATTCTCTAGGAGTTGATTCTCGATAAAGTGTGTCCGACAGTTATTAATATTTTTTAAGGCCCGCCAAAGAAGAAAAAAAGTGGCAAAAAATGACATTTTTCGTACGATGGTCGCCATTTTGCTAATTATCATCCAAATGGACCACCCGAGAGTCAATTCCTAGACAATTTAATATACTTTAAAACCCTTATTTTTATTTTGTTTCAAACAACTGGGACCAGAGTTATGCTACCGCGCACCTAAATTGAGCTGCCCACTTTGACATCTTCGCCGGAGCTGAACGTACCCGACTTTAAAAAATACTTTATTAAAGAAAAAAGTTGAATAAATACGATACGAAAAACCGCGTGCGAATATCTCGAACGTACCCTGAGAAAAAAAATTGTTAAAAAACAGCTTTTTTTTTGTGCCCTAAAGGTGAATGCCCCTTTAAAAGAAGAATACGCAAATGTTTCTAAGGTTATGGAAAAAATTAAGTATCAAGACAACAAATGGGTCAATTGTGTTGATCTGAAAATGGTTAACATTCTTTTAGGTCAACAAGGGGGGTACACAAAGTTCCCTTGTTTCATGTGTCTCTGGGACAGTCGTGACAAACAACACCATTGGTCACAAAAAGTTTGGCCAGGGCGGATAGAGCTAAAAGTTGGTACAAAAAATGTTATAAACGTGCCTTTAGTTAGCCGAGTCCGCATCATACTTCCACCACTTCATATTAAACATAATGAAACAGTTTGTGAAGGCGCTTGACAAAAGTGGCGAATGTTTTAATTTTCTTTCACGCAAGTTTCCAGGATTAAGTACAGAAAAATTGAATGCTGGTATTTTTGATGGGCCACAGTTTAGGCAACTCGTGAATGATCCTAATTTTGTCAAATCAATGACTGAAGTCGAATCCAAAGCTTGAAATTCATTTGTTTTGGTTATGAGTATTTCCTAGGCAAAAAGAAATCTGACGAGTTTGTTGAGTGCATGCTATCGAACTTGCAAGAGCTAGGTTACAACATGAGCATAAAAATCCACTTCCTGTACCCGCATTTAGACCGATTTCCACAAACTCTGGGTTATTTTAGTGAGGAGCAGGGTGAAAGATTTTATCAGGATCTTCAGACAATGGAAGAGCGTTATCAGGGGCAGTGGGGCTCACATATGATGGCAGACTACTGCTGGAGTTTGCAACGAGATCTACCTAAAGTCGTTCATTCAAGGAAATCTTATAAAAGATCATTTGCTAGTGTTCAATAGAAATTTTGTTAACATAATGTATTTTTTATTTTTTTTGTGAAAATAATAAAACTGTATATTTCAAAAGGTAAAGCTGTTAGCAATCTCCCAGTATTTTTTTCATAGTCAGGGCCATAGAAATACCCAATAACAGAAAAAATAAATAAATAAAGGAAACAAGACTTGTGTTGACCAGTTTAATTTATAGTTAAAATAAATATCATTTGTTAAGATAAATGTTATTGCAGTATAGGTGTTTGTATATAGCGTTTAAGTAAAAATAAGAGTTTTAAATTGTCCACCGAGTTTTGTTTTACAATATGAAGAAATAAGCTCAATATGTTCCGTTTCGCTACCCCCTGCCCATAAGGTGCATGTCTCCTTTCATTATGATTTGTACCCCGTAAGAATAATATTAGCTAATTTTTTAATACAGAAGCTCATTTCAAGAAACTAGTTTGAAGATGTTATATAAGTGAATAGTTAAATTATTTTTCAAGTTTGAAATTAATAAAGTAATTATTTAAATAAAATTTATTTTGTAGATATAAAATAGATTACAATATTTAAAACTTAAGATTGATATGGCCCCGATGTACATCTTTTATTTTTGGAAATAATATATTAACCGGAAGTAACAGTTTAACCTTTTGCTCGGATACGGTATGAGAATGAAAAAAATAAGATTCATATAAAAGTTGAAGATAATAAAATATTTAGGAACTTTTGTACTAAAAGTTTTTTCGAACATACAATTTTCTGAAACAACGCCTTTGAAAATAATTATTTTACGTTTCCCTAGTAACAAAACATACTGATTAGGTTTCGTAACAATCGTAGGGTGAATTTATACAGCTAGTGAAAAAACAAGGAAGTTGAATGGAGGCCACTTCAGCTTTTTCACTAATATAATATAAAGGTACTGCGCTTCTGGAATTTAAGGCCCTCAAAAGTTTATATTTCTGTGTTAATAAAAGTTTCGAAACTGTTTCAACACACGAACATTTGGAGTTTCAAGACTTTCTAGCATCAACACTTTTCGAGAAAAAAAACTTTTTCGTGACTTGAGACTTATTCGATTCGAGAATTATCGAAATTCAAGATAATTCTATACACGAGACTCAAGACTTCAAGATTTTAACGGAACTCAACACATTTCGAGACTCGAAATTTTTCGAGACCCGAGACTTTTTGAGACTTCTCGAAACTTTTCGAGACTCGAGACTTTTCGAGACTTGAGACAATTCGAGACTCGAGACTTCGAGACTCGAGACATTTCGATACTCGAGACTTTTCGAGACTCGAGACTCGAGAAACGAGACCGAGACGAGAAGAGAATTGAATTATACGCGAGACTAATCATAAAGTCTCGTCTCGAATTTTTCGAGACAAGGCCGACTTTATTTCTCGTCTTGAAAAGACGAGACGAGACTGCCGTAGTCTCGTCTCGAGTCTCGTCTCGCGGCATCACTAGTTAAAATGTCAATTCCGAAAATTTTCATGATTACAATACTTGCTATAAGACTTCGTCCATGAAAGTAAAAATTATTAAATATTTTAAAATTATAATTGTTTGTATTTTTTTATGGCGTGCTTGAATTTAGGAATCTTATAAAGTATTTATTGGGTCGCTGAAGAAGATTAAAAATGTTCCAAGACGCTGCTGACTTATAGTTTCCCTAATATTTTCAAAATAATACAAGAAAGGCTATTAAAAATATGTCAATTTTCATAAACATACCATGTAAATTGACTTAACCGGATCATGCTGCTGATAAATTTGACCAATTTCTATGTGTTTGGGTCCGCTGAATCTAATGGTGCTATTAGTATTGCTCCGCATCCAATAGTTTTTCATTTTTTACCCGGTATAATAAAAATTAAAATAGTTGAACCGGGAAAATTTAGGGTCTGTTTTACCCACCAAAGCCCAACCTAACCCGATGGAAATTATAAAGAATCGCTTAAAAATTAATGTTCTGATAGTTTAAGCTGGGAATAAAAATTAGATTGGGCGTAAGGCTAGGTTAGGTTTAGCTTCCTAGGCCATATACATAATTTACGAAAAAACGGGGTTAAATTTAATTAAAATCCTCGATTTACACGTCAAAGGGTCAAGTTAGAATAGTATTTGCAGGGGGTTTTGGTTTTTAGTCCAGAACAAGATTTTTGGAAGAAATACAAAATATATTATTTTTAAACATAGGTTGTGATTTAATTTACAACCACCTGATTTATGGTTTATTGGTACAAATAAAAATTAATTTAGAGAATATAATTTTATATTAAATAACAAAATAAATGCCAGTGCCATCGATTCGTAAAAATGTCTAGATAAGGGGTGTATTAAGGGGGCTCACCAGTCCAAAAATTTCAAAATATCGATTCTTCTTTTTTGCATTTTCTTATAGCTATTCTTATCAGGAATCACTGTGCCAAAGAATTTTTTTGATGTTTAATTTATTTTCGAGATACGAGGCGCCGTAAAATGTAGAATTTCGTATTTTTAGCGCGCTGTAAGACTTTTTACACCTATAACATATTTTCAAATTGTTAACCAAAAGGCCATAATAATTAAAAGCCACTGCTCGCAACGCATATTTTACCTAAGGGCGAGCTCTGCGCGTTGGTGCGTTTTACGCGTACCAAATCTTGTTTAATTCGAGAATGTTACAGACTTATAGGTACTTATAAGTACTACAAACTCAATGAATATTTAATGATAAAACACAGATTATTAACTAAAGAAAGTTTATTTATACATAATCAGTATCAGTATCGTGAAGAACAAAAAAAAAAAACCGGAGGGAATAGTATATGTAACACAATATCGCCAAAAAGTGAGATAGGCACTTTTAGCACCAAGCCACAGATATATATATATATATATATATATATATATATATATATATATATATATATATATATATATATATAAAAAAATATATATATATGTATAATATAAAATTTATATATATATATATATATATATATATATATATATATATATATATATATAAATAAATATATATATATATATATATATATATATATATATATATATATATATATATATATATATATATGCATTCAGGGCAACGTGACAAGAACTATTTGTTGTAATCGATAATGTTACAGACATACGACCAAATGCTTTAACGCGAAATCGAGCTAATCAACGTGTGCTGACCATAACAGATATTTTTAAATATATTCATATAATTATAACGTTAAACCTTTCCCATAAATGGGGTGGCATACAATAAATTTTACTAAACTTCACATTAAAATATATAAATTATGTAAATATTTGTTATATGTATAATGTATCGATTTTAAAATGAAACCTTTATTTGCAAGTATACAATGAAATATATGACATAGCACAAATTGACTCTGTGGTAGCGTATTGCAATTAAGACATAACTTTCGTATATAGTTCATAGAAAGCGGAAGAAAAACGGAAGAATTAATTACAATTTTTCGGGTTCATCGTTCGCAAATGAAAAATGAATTAAGCATTTTAAATAATTATTTAGTAGAGAACTTATAATTTTATAAAGAATTATTGTTTTGTAAAATTGGGTTAAATAATTGAAACTGTCAGTTTTTGTATGTAGACCAACTATACGCACATTTAATTGGACACTGTTCCATCTTTAATATTAACTGGGCAATATACACATTAACCATAAAAGCTAGAGGTTATAGCTAATATATGTAGATACAAGTATTAGTTGCGGTTGTTTATTCGAAAATATGTAAAATGTAAACTGCTACACGTCGGTATATTTTAAGCATATAAAATTGTTATATATATATATATATATATATAGATAGGCATACATAATATATTGCCGATTTTATTCGTTTCATTTAGAGAAAGTGATTGCGCGTATTTCCTCTTGGTATCATAAATGAAATGGAACCAAAGAAGACGAGGTCTTCTAGGTATCTTTCTCTTATATTATTCAACGACAACTGGCCGCCAAAATTGGCACGCCCTTGAATGACCTTCAAATAGTTGAAATTAACATCATTGGCATTTTTTACAAATGGTGCAATGAGCCTTATATGTCTCAATAATGACCTAGCAAAATTAATAAGTAGCTTAAATGGCATAAAATAACTCCTTATACGTGGCGATTTTGTTCAAATTAACTATATGGCAGAAAAATAAATTATATTTCAAATTGAAAGTAAAATTTTTTGAATACGCATAATGAAGTTATTATTACAGTTAACAATAGCAAGTTAAACATTGAATATGTATGTATCCTTCTTTCTTTTAGTTCGCCGTACGAAGTACAGAAGAGCTAAGCCATGCGGTCAGGTACGATAAGTTGGTACCCCATTGAAAATTTAATGTCAATTGTATATTCATTGAAAATGCTTAATAAATGCTGGCAAGTGCTGGCTATTTGAACAAGATTTGGTACGCGTAAAACGCACCAATGCGTAGAGCTTACCTTTAGGTAAGATATACGATGCGACCAGTGGTTTTTAATAATTATGGCCTTTTAGGTAACAATTTCAAAAAATGTTATAGATATAAAAAGTCTTACAATATTTTGTATATTATTTTGATTAAAAAAAAAAAAAAAATGCATATTTTAAAATTCTAAATTAAAATATTTAATATTTTTTTATGGCCTTTGAGATAACAATACGAAAAAATCTTGTAGATATAAAATATCTTAGAATATGTAGTAAAATTTATGGGTGTTTTATTTATTTTTATAAGGACAGTATTACGGGGGGCTCTAAATTTTGGGGCCCTATAACTCGGGAAGTATGCGGGCGATTGAATTTAAACTGCGAGCGGATTGAAATGGGATGCCAAGTAATATGTGAACCAAATTTGGTGTAAATCGCTATGGTACCTTCAGAGGAGTAGAGGTCACAAATTTGATCTTACGAGCGACGACGTATATAAGTTATATATATTTTTGGAGTCAGGGCGACGAGACAAACACTTTTTGTTAGGGAAATTTTTTGATCAGAGAATGCTACAGACCCACAACCGATTGCTTTAGCTTTTTCGGTACTTCGTACGGCGAGCTAAAAACTGCTTAAAAAGTGCTGCAAAGTGCTGATATTTAAAAAGAAAATAGTAATTAACAATGCTAGCTCTCGCATCAAGAAATGTCTACAATTCTATAATCGCTAAAAAAGTGCGGATATTTAAACATAAAGTAATTTTTAGTTCGTCGCACGGTAGTACAATAGAGTTATTCTGTTCGTTCGTGTGTCTGTAACATTCTCGGTTCAATATGTTTCCTAAACTTAATGTTTTTGTCTCGTCGACGCTCATTCGCTCGTTCGTAAGACCAAAATTTTAGCATCAACTCCTTTGAAGGTACCTGACCGATTATAGAAGAAATTTTGAATACATATAATTTGAATGTCCAAAATATTCTCGTTGCATTCAAATTCAAATATTCTACAAAGATTCTTCAGATTGTAAAGGTCATATAGAAAATGGGAATTTAAAAAGTTCGCTTTCATTTTTACTTTCTTATACGCAGTAATAAGTAATCCTTATATGTAGTTCCGAAATTTCAACGGAAATACATGTTTTGACTCTACCAGAATTGAATGATACTGGTATATATTTGTGTCTGTCTATCTGTCTGTCTGTGAATGCTTTAGAGTCAAAGCTGTCGAACGTAAAGTTATGAAACTTAAGACTTGTATATGGTATAGATGTGCACCTCATATTTTTGAAAATAATATTTAAACCGGAAGTGCCTGTTTACTCAATGTATTTCTTGTCTTTTCTCCAATATCACTAGAACGGGTGTGCACTTATGGAAAATATAGTCAAATTTGTAATGAAAGATATTAATATTTTGCACAACTTTTGTTTGAAAAATTTCTTCAAAAAATGTTTAAGTTACGAGAAAACTGATACGGAAAATCTTAAATTTCACGTATAACTTAAACATTGATTATTGATAATTAATAATTGCTAAAGTTGTATTGCCCCTGCCAATATTTTTATCAATGGCAAAGTGCGTACTCAAAAAAATACTCTGCATTTGCATACAATGACTTGCTTGTTTTTATTCATATTATATTTTAATTTTAGGTAACTAAAAAAAATATTTTAAAATAATACTAAATAATAATAATAATATATATATATATATATATATATATATATATATATATATATAATTATTACGATAAATAATGAATAAAAATTTAATAAATCGTTCTTTTACCGCTGATTAAAAGAGAGGAGACGCGCGCCCCCTCTGATATGTTCTAACGACACCCTTGCGAAGTACCAATATACAGGGAAATAAAAAAGGGCTGTAATATTTAAAAATGTATGGAATTGCTAGTGTTAATAACATTCTATACATAAAATATATTCCATTATCAAATCAACGGCATTTTTGATATGTTCTTTCAGGAATATTTTATCAATCGGTATGTAAGCATCAATTGTTTTTAATATATAAATATTATTTTTAAATTACAATATAAGCTAAAGAGAAACATAAAATATGATATACAATATGATTTAAATAACCACTCAATCTGACGGCAACATGACAATATAAGTCGCCTTACCTTGACGCCAATTAATAAATAAAATAGACTTATAGACAACTTTATTTGTCTGCATTTTCCATCAAATAATGACTTAAATAGTATCACAAATTTACGTCAATTAGTGGTTGCCGTCGCACAATTGTTACTTGGGTAGATAAATTAAAAAAAAATAAGTGTGTTAAGAGTTTGATTTTTTTTTTCATGTTTCCTGAGGGGTCCATGAAATTTGTTTAAATTTTTTAATATGTCTAATGTTATACTGAAGAAGGTCTGAAATTATGAACAACGCACAATTGTTATTAAACTAGTTTATCTTGTTTAAACTATTGACAAACTTTAGAGTTTTATTTTCTTTCATGTCTCCTGAAGAATTTCAGGAATTCATTTTACTTTAAAAATGATCTCTATAACATTCTGGATAAGCCCTGAAATTATGAACAACGCACAATCGTTAACAAACAAAATGAACTTTTAAAATTTTAAGCAAAATGTAAGTGTTATATAATTTATTTTTTTTCATTTCCTGTAGCACGTAGGCTAAAAATTTAACCCGTAATACGAGCCCCTGCCTGTAATAAACAAGGGGTAAAAGTTTAAAGGGCAGAATATTTAAGGGAAACCTTATTTTGCAATTTTTAGTTAATGTGATCTGGTTGGCCTTGGTTAAACGCTTCTACGAATCGGCTGCTAGATCGAGCTGCTAGGTTTACTCTCGTGATTTTTAAGCAAAAGTACACAGATTTCTCACAGGTTTTAAGAAAATTACACAAAGAGGATCACATTTTTGTAAAAGTTTGTCAAATCAAAAATGTTATCTTATGAAATTACAGAAATAATCCATACAATAAAGAATTTGTTTAGGGTCATCGTTATTAAGATACAATTAATGTTAGGTGCATTTGACCGTAGCCCTGAACAGTTCCCGCTCTTCAAATAGTCATAAATCTAGTTTAAAAAAAATTCAACTTGTACCTTGAACCAAATTAAAACTAATTTTAATTTCTTACACAAAAAAGTTGCGCGTTTTATGGTTCTAGTAAATTCCAAATATTAAAAAACCAAGTCCTGTTTTTTGTTAGTCTTAACTTTTATGTATACGCTCAGATACGCTTGATTTGACCATTATGAATGCATTATCTAAAAGGTTTTACACCTAATATATTTTGAAATTAAGTTAGCAGGCAAGAAACAATAAGAATTTTGATTTTTAAATTTTTTATATAAAGATAATAGCTTAGGAGATAGAAGTGTTTGAATGAATATAGATAAACTGACAACCTTTTCACTGTTTTAACTTGCCTGATCTTAAAGATGATTAAAAGATCTTCAAAATGTTGTTTTTGTATGATTTCTAGCGTTAATTGCAAAGGTGGTATGACCGAAATAAGGAGCGCGCCTCGTTTTAGCAAATTACGATATTGCTCGTTTGGCGGTAATATCTCACAATATTTTCAATTATAAAGAAATAATCAAAAAATTTATACATTTTTTGATATTCATGCACACATCAAGGGACATGGCATGCGTGTATTTAATTGTTTTAATATTTAATGTTAATTTTTCCATTGTACCCCTATTATATCAGGATTATTAAGGGTGCAATCGCCTTCAAATTCATAATTAGCGACCTCAAAAACATATACATGAATTTTTACAACTAACTCTTAATACTTGAGTCAGTATTAAATTATGAAATTTAGGGGTCGTTTTCACTTTCTTAAGGGTAAAAGCACGCCTCTATATTTTAAAAATATGAAGTTGATACCCGAAAGTTTTAGAATCTGCAAAAAAAAAATCCGAAGCAAGTATAGAATTACTTCGTAATTTGGCTACTATATGCCAAGTGACTGTACTATGCCTAAATGAACTTTTTATATACTTATTTGACATTTTTTGTATTCACTATTGTAAACAAACATCAACAATATAGCATCAGTTTTAATATTGAAAAAATGCATAAGTACCGGCACCTATGCCTGCAACAATAAGTAGTAAATGGGATCAGCGAGTCACTACACTGCCCGTTGTAAGATATATACCTACACTTCGCGTATGTGTATTCGTATAATAATTTAATTTAAGAACAATTATTTTTAATTATTATGAACTCTGTGTTCACAATCTGAAAAAATGTTATTGTTATATTTTTTGTACATGTTTTGGATAAACACAAAAATAATATGTATATTTTAAAATTCATTGATATTATCTTTAATAATTTCCTTCTTTAACAATGTCCTTCGGATTCACAATATGAAATAATTTAGTTGTTATATAAAAACTTTTCTAGTATTTTATTCCGTTAATTACTTACTTGTCGTACAATACTGTTTCATCGTGACTCTGTAATATGCTCTTACGAAAATAATCCTTAACAAGAAGTTCTTGTCTCGTCGCTCTAAACCGAAAAAATTGGTATACATATAATATAATTGTCCAAGAAGTTCTCGGCGCAGTTTAAATCCAATAACCCTTATATTTCCGGAGTTAAAGAGCCTCAAAATTTAGAGTCCTTTGGAGACCTTAGAAATGATAAAAATATTCGAAGATATTTTACATCTATCTAATTTATTTTAATATAATTTTTTTTTTAATTAATTTCGGTTTTTGATAAACAACATTTCTTCAGATGGTGATCTCAAAGGCCAGGAAAAAAATTATTAAATATAATCATTTTAAAATTTAAAATATTGTATCGCGTTGATTTGAGCGATAGGCTATTGTTACAATCTGTAATAAATTTCTCATAATTATTATTTTATCATCTAAATCCTTCAAAATTCAGTGATTATTTATAGTCTATCATTATTTAAACAGTGATTAAAGAATATCTGTGGCTTGGTGCTAGAAGTGCCAATGTCATTTTTCTTCCTGGACGTTCTATATTGCATCGAAGTCATTTTATTTTTATGCACAGTGTCATCATATCTATTAACTTTTCCGTGAGTATAATGTTTGAACAGTAGTTATTGAGACATAAGCAGATATAGCATCTAGATGAACAAGAACAAGATTTGGTACGCAAAAACGCACCAATGCGTAGAGCTCGCCTTTAGGTAAGATATGCTTTGCGAGCAGTGATTTTTAATTATTATGGTCCTTTGGTTAACAATTTGAAAAAATGTTATAGATATAATAAGTGTTACAATTTTTTGTAGATTATATTGATACAAAAACAAGATTTGGTACGCGTAAAACGCACCAACGCGTAGAGCTCGCCCTTAGGTAAAATATGCGTTGCGAGCAGTGGTTTTTAATTATTATGGCCTTTTGGTTAACAATTTGAAAATATGTTATAGGTGTAAAAAGTCTTACATTTAATTTTAGATTATATTGATGAAAAAAAAAATTTAGTTCATACTTTAAAATTCAAAATTATAATATTTAATCATTTTTTTCGGGCTTTGGGTTAACAAAATGAAAAAATCTTGTAGATAAAAAATATCTTAGAATTTTTAGTAGAATTTTTAAGTATTTCAATTATTTTTATAAGGGCAGTATTAAGGGGGGCTTTAAATTTTGGGGCCCTATAACTCGGGAAATATACGGGCGATTGGATTTAAACTGCGAGCGGATTCAAATGGGATGCCAAATAATGTGTGTACCAAATTTGGAGTGAATCGCTCCGGTACCTTCAGAGGAGTAGAGGGCACACATTTGGTGTTAATCGCTGCGGTACCTTCAGAGGAGTAGAGGGCACAAAATTGGTCTTACGAGCGACCGAACGAGCGAGCGACGACTAACATCTAAATATGTAAGTTATGTATATTTTTGGATTCACGGCGACGGGACAAATACTGTTTGTTAAGGGAATTTTTTGATCCAGGAATGCTACAGACACACGACGAAATGCTTTAGCTTCTTCGGTACTTCGTACGGCGAGCTAAAAACTGAAACGAATAGTATATGAAACTCAATATCGCTAAAATTTACATTGGCACTTCTAGCCACAGATATTTTCTATATAAATACATAATTCACTAAATAGATTATACGACGAGTGGATGGCCTTTGTACCTATGCTTGTTTTATAATATTTTCAAAGTTAGGTTCTTTCTAAAAATGAACTTAATTTTTGAAATCTTTGTGATGTTTTATTCCGCAGTTGTCGGACACACTTCGTCGAGAATCAACTCTTAGAGAATTTTATTACGTTTAAGATGAGCTTATCGAGAGTTAAATCGGTTAATTCGTTGTTGAGATATTCTACCGCGCGATTTAAAAAATATGGTTTCGAGAAAAACGCGTTCTAAGTTTCAACTTCAGACAACTGACGCGCGCGAAAACGCCGTATTGAGCAAAAACATTGTTTTGTTTAAATCGCAATTTCACATATTTCCAACTCGAATTTCGAAAAACGGCTTCAGAAACCCATAGACAACACTTCAAAGTGTCCGATTCTACAAAAAAACAAATCGATTTTTTGAATCCGCTAAAGGTGAAAGCCCCCTTAACAAAAATATTTGTTCGTCTATCTATGTTTGTACATTGTACTTACACTAACAGTGGCTCTTCTACAAGAATTGTGCTTCCCTGTCTCTTTCAAGAGCTATAGCTGAGAAATAAATTCGCACAGAAATAAATTTACGAGAAGATATAATGTGGATTATAGAACCCGTTGGAATTCTACACAGTATAAAATAGTTGGAGTGGTTACATTTTGGGTGTAATTTCTTACGGAGTACAGATTACTTCGCCCTCAGCGAATCAATTAGTTTGTTTTATAACGAACAATGCTAGATTATACATTTTGTTGCTTTGAACACTAGCAATATTGGTCATGAAACAAACTAGATTATTAATTATAATTTCCATTCGTAATTACTAATTGCTAAGCTTTAGTGGTAAAGTTTTATAAAAATAAATACTGTCAGTTAGCAGTAGAATTATTCCGAGTGTTAAATCGGTGTACTTAATTTTACTGTGTACAGAAGTATATATTTTTATAAAATATATACTAAAACAAAATGTATTTTTATAAAACTCTACCACTAAAGTTTAGCAATAAGTAAATATGGAAATTCACGTTTCATTTTCCCTGAATTGATATTGACTATTTTTGAGATCACGTCGTGTGTTTGTGAGCGCTCTGCAGTAAAAACTATTGAAAATAAATTTATGTAATTTTATAGTTAAAGTTTGTATGTAGTATGAATGAAATTTACTCCTGCTACTTTTCTACTACCTCAAATACCACAATTTAGGGAAAAAGAGACAAAAATAAAAGATAAATCTATTGAAATTTCATATTGAGCATTTGTTTGAGACAATTTCTGAAAATGCGTATAATTTAATAGAAAATCATTTTTGAAATGGTTATGTTGGCTTAATGCTAATCGCAGTATCAATGAATGTCAAAATTAATACAAAAGTAAAACAATGGTATGATATATAATAGCTGCACATTATGTTCTATAATATAATACGTACAAAAAATCCTATGTGAAATACTACAGGTTTTTATTTTATGTTGCGTATCGCATAAACAAATTATAATAAAACGTATTGTACAGTGTGGGTGCGCGAGATAATTCTTAATAAATTCAGTAACCGTTTTTTTTTTAATTTTCATTATTCGTTTATATAATGTGTTTTTGTTTTCTTAACAAAAAGATCTTGCTCTGATTCCGAAAGTAAATATATCTATTATAGGTACTTGGATTATGTCGCTCACTCGCTCGTAAATCCAACATTATGGACGCATCCCCTCTTAAAGTACTGGGCCAATTCAAACTAAATTAGGCATAAATATAATTTCAATGACCAGGAAGTCTTATTTTATATCTACAAAGTTTTTTCAAACTATGAGCACAATAGCTATCAAAAATCAAAATAATAAGTTTAAATATTTATTAACTTTTGTGTTTTTAATCATATTGAAAAATCTTGAAAGACTTAACAGAAAACACAATAAGACAAAAAGTTGTTTTTCAGATTATGAACCTGAAGGCCAGCAAAATATTATTTAAAATAAAATAGAATAATATTATATAACTCAGACACATGCGATTAGTAGGTGTTCGTATAATTGCAACAATAAAATTTGTATTCCAACAATGTTTTTTTTTTCTTAATGTATTTTTATCATATTTTCTTTTTAAAAATAAGTGGTTATAAATAGGTACTTTTCCTTAAGGGGGCATTCACCTTTTGCGGATTCGGAAAATCGATATTTTTTTTTTGTAGAATAGGACACTTTGAAGTGTTGACTATAGGTCTTTGAAGCCGTTTTTTGAAATTCGAGTTGAAAATATGTGAAATTGCGATTTAAACAAAACAATGTTTTTGCTCAAGCACGGCGTTTTCGCGCGCGTCAGTCTGAAGGTAAAACTTTAAACGTGTTTTTCTCGAAACCATATTTTTTAAGTCGCGCGGTAGAATATCTCGACAACAAATTAACCGATTTAACTCTCGATAAGTGCATCTTAAAGGTAATAAAATTCTCTAGGAGTTGATTCTCGACGAAGTGTGTCCGACAATTGTTAATATTTTTTAAGGCCCGCCAAAGGAGAAAAAAAGTGGCAAAACATAACTTTTTTCGTACGATGGTCGCCATTTTGCTAATTATGGTCCAAATGGACCACCCGAGGATCAATTCTTAGACAATTTAATATACTTTAAAACCCTTATTTCTTATTTTTTTTTAACAACTGGGACCAGAGTTATGCTACCGCGCGCCTAAATTGAGCTGTCCACTTTGGACCTAGACATCTTCGCCGGGGCTGAACGTATTCGACTTTAAAAAATACCTTATGAAAGAGAAAAGTTGAATAAATACGATACAAAAAACCGCATGCGAATATCTCGAACCTACCCTGAGAAAAAAAAATGTTAAAAACCAGCTTTTTTTTTTGTGCTCAAAAGGTGAATGCCCACTTAACAACGTCAGTGGCAAAGACATATTAAATAAATTAAAAGAAAACACTAAATAGAATATACAGCGTTTAAGTTGCCAATCGCAGTCTTCATCAGAGGGTTCTTTAAATTATGAAGGGTGTTCATCGTTCTGGACAGGAGTTTCAACAAAATGGTGGATTCGTGTCCGTATGTGTTGGTGATATTGGAGAGGAAACCCATCAAATGGACTGCGGATTGACAAATTAACGAAAGAAAACTACGACACATAGAAAATTCACATGGAATTCATTTTCATAAAAAACGAGGCTATTAATTATGTCGATGATACAAAACCACAACCACGATCGAACGATCCAGAATATACGTAATGGCTCAAACAGAATCGGATGGCGAAAGCAGATATTCTATAATACTTGCAATCAGCTCTTCAGAACTTTTTCAAGTAATAGAATCGCCGCACAATGAAAAATTATTCAAACAGCTCTTATTTACTTAAATGTAATTACTGCAACAAGCTTGAACACAAAGCTCAAACAGCTGGAAGAAAGCAGCGGACCAAATGCAGTAAACATACAAAGAGGAAGCTTTAATTGCTAAAAATGTAAAATCCAATTCAACGGCACTTACGTTGAATATGTCAACTAACAAAGCGGACAAAGGGTGTTTTTGACCACTGTGGAGCAACGTCACATATGTGCTATGAAAGTATCAGATTTTTTAACTTAGATAAAGTCTTAAACCAAACTGTAAGATTGGCAATAGACAAAACTGCCGAAATCAAAGGCATATGAACCATTCCTCTGACAGAACCAATAAACAATGGCACAAATAAAATAAAACTTATTGATACACTTTATGTTCCAGATTTAAAAACAAATTTGTTGCCTGTTGCAAAGGCTACAACAAGCGGAAAGAAAGTAATTTTTACTGAAAAGCAAGCTATACTTACAAATGAAGAAGGCAGAACTATAACTTTGGCAATTAAATAGGGAGGTTTGTATTTCATCGAACCAACCCAGGAGTTGGCGGCGATAACAACAAACAATCAAGGAACGCTATAGAAATGGCATGAATGAATTTGGCATTTAAACGAGAGTAATCTTAAATCTTTGGTTTCAAAATCCATAGTTTATGGTTATTAATGGTATTAATGCCAAATGATTACATGCCAGCATAAGAAATTTACTTCAAGGCAAAACAAACAACAAAGCCGTTCTCTTTATCCGTAAGGAAATCCAAAAAACTTTTGATTGATTCATTCTGATATCTGTGGACTAATGAAAACTAAAACTGTTGGTACTTGGTGGTACATCTTACTTTGCCACTTTTATTGATGGCAAATCAAAATGGGTACAAGTTTATTTTCTAAAAACCAAAGATGTAATCAAAAACGCATTTCCCAAATACAAGGCATTGATAGAAAACGCGACAAGAGAAAAAAAAATTAAAATTAAGAACTCACAATGGCTTGGAATACTGTGGCGTCTATTTCAACAGAGATTTGGAGAATTGGGGAATAATACGACAATGTACGGTCGCATATACACCGCAACAAAATATAATAGCTGAAAGGATGAACAGAACATTGGCTGAAATGGCTAGATGCATGATTCTCCAATCAGATCTTCAAACAAGTTTGTGGGGTGAAGCTATCATTACGGCTGTTTATATTCGTAACAGATGTCTGACTAAAAGTTTAGACAATTCGAAATTTGGTTAGGAAGAAAACCAAATGTATCAAAAGGAATGCACATTGTTGGTTGTTGGTTATGCTAAAGATGCAAAAGCGTATAGACTTTGGGATAAAAACACATGAAAAATTATCAAAAGTCGAGATGTCAAATTCATTGAAGATTCTCTTCAGACTAATAATGATGGGAAAACAATGGAATTTGAAGAGCTTTTACATATAAACAATATCATTCATGCAGAGAAGAAAAAGTAAAGATTTCTGATTTAACAGAAACTGAAGACAGTTTTAGAGGTGTGGATTCTCCGAAACAACCCTCTGAGGACACAGAAACGAACGATCTTTAACCCAAAAAAGTAATAGGCAGGTCAACACTTTTACGAGCCGTACAGAGAGGAAGACCGAAAAAAATGGCACCATATCCTTCACATATGACTCAACTAACTTATTAAGAAATCTCAAATTCAGATGTTGAAGAAACACTAGCTGGACCAAATGCTAAGGATTGGCTACGAGCAATGGAAGAAGAATATATTTGACTAGATGAAAATAAAATTTTACAATTAGTAATACGTCAAAAAGACAAGGTCGGTAATTGGATGCAGATGGGTTTTACAAACAAAATTTTATGAAGATGGAAGTATTCAGAAAAGGAAGGCAAGACTCATCCATAAATGCTACAGCCAATTGCCTGGAATCGATTTTAAAGAAACTTTTGAACCCGTAGCAATCTCACATTATACCTAGTCTACTACTACTGTTATAATGGCTTATATTTATGGAGATCTCGATTTATAATGTATATGGAGCAAGGAAATGGTTACGAAATTGAAAACGATATGGATTACAAACTCAAAAAGTTGCTTTAAGGACTAAAACAATCAGTTATACCAAACTTAATGACGCTTTAATAAATTTGAAATTCAAGCACAGTAACGCAGATAAATATGTGTATTTTTCAAATATTCGCTCATTATAAAATCTGGTACTAAACTTGAGAATATGGGATTTAATTTAGTGTCAGTTGATAAAGTGGGGTTTCCTCTATGCGACCGTTTATCGGAAGTAAATCTATATACCTTAGTCTAGTTTTGGCGAAAATCTGAGGTGACCTACACCCCTTGCATTTGTTACGTTTAATTTGAAAATATTATTTCAATTTTTTTAGTGTGATTTTTTATCCATTAGCGTATTACTCGAAATTAAACGTATTATTTAGATGGCTTTTAGCATAAGATCTCGTATACGAGAAGAGTTGCTGTAGGAACCAGTAATTGAGCCCTTTATTTTTTATGTATAAAATATATTATTGTCATTTTAATATAGTATTATTATAATATAAACACTTTTTATATATAAATTCCAAGTTTTGTTTCCAAAACCTTTCATACTTCCACACTTTTATATAAATAACTTTTTTAAAACGTCCACTATCATACTATTTATTTCCTAATATGTAGTACCACATCTCAAGAGTATGCAACTAAATTTTTACTTAAAAATATTAAAAATTGAAAGAGAAAAAAGTCATTCATTCGGTTTTTTTCTTCGATTTCCTTTTACCTATTTAAAATTAGTGATGAAAAGATTAGCACTTTTGCAATTACAATTACGATACCTCAAACAATAATTGTACGATTACGATTACCTACCTTTTTAAATAAAACATAAAGAATAAAGTAAAGTGCTATATTATATAGTAAAATATAATAAATATAACAAAATTGGCAAAATAATAATAATAAATTTGTTGTTGTTTAAAAACAAAGTGTCTTTAAATTATCAAGACTAAATCGGTTTCTTTTATTACTTAATAAGTCGTAAACAGTCGCTCAGTTGAAACACTAGAAGGTTTATATGACAAATACTCTAATACCAGCTTTTTAACTCAAAATCAGAAAAATTGCACTAGCTATTTGAATCTAAGACTATCAAATACTTAAACAAGATTCGGTACGTACAACGCAGGTCCGCAAAGCATGAACTTTATTTTTTATTACGGCTCTAATAGTTAAGGTAAAAAATTTTAGAAACAAAAGAGCTGAATTTATCATCTACATAAATATCATTAATATATCGTTTGTCCTAAAGTTATAGGATGATTAATTATATAAGCAGAAATATATAATATATACAAATAGTCAAATATAATATAAAATTAGATACGATATTTGAAAACAGTGAATAAATATGTTTTTTAATGTTCAGTTATGAACCCCCCCTCCTACAAAAATTACTCCCCCAAAATGGAAGTCTAGCTTCACCCTTAGTACAAGGCACCAATGCGTCCAGCTCAGGTAAGATATGCGATGCGAGCAGCGGTTTTTAATTATAATGGCCTTTTGATTAACAATTCGAAAAAAAAAATTATAGATATAAAGAAGTCTTACAATTTTTTGTAGATTATTTTGATAAAAAAATGTTGGTGCATATTTTAAAATTCAAAATGATGATATTTAATAATTTTTTATGGCCTTTGGGTTAACAATTTAAAAAAATTTATAGACATAAAATATCTTAGGATTTGTAGTAGAATTTTTAATTGTTTTAATTATTTTTATAAGGGCAGTATTAAGGGGGGCTCTAAATTATGGGGCCCTAAAACTCGGGAAGTATACGGGCGATTGGATTCAAACTGCGAGCGGATGCAAATGGGTTGCCAAATAATATGTGTACCAAATTTGGTGTGAATCGCGTAGAGTAGAGGTCACAAATATGGTCTTACGAGCGAGCGACGACTAACATCCAAGTATATAAGATATATATATATATATATATATATATATATATATATATATATATATATATATATATATTATGTTTGGATTCAGGGCGACGAGACAAACACTTTTTGTTAAAGAAAATTTTTGATCGCGGAATGCTACAGACACACGATCGAATGCTTTAGTTTCTTCGGTACTTCGAACTTCGAGCTAGAAACAAGCTATGGTACAAGGCACCTATGGCTTCAGCTCGTAATATATGCGATGCGAGCAGCGGACTTCCCCCTCCATCTCCCCGCTTGGCATTAAAATAAAGAAAAATTGTTTTTAATAATTATGGCCTATTGGTTCATAATTTGAAAAAATGTTATACACATAAAAATTCTTATACATTTTTTGATATACTCAAATAGAAAATTTAGAGCAAATTTTAAATTTCAAAATTATTATTTTTTATATATTTTTTATAGTCTTAGGGCTCACAATTTTACAAATATCTTAATATTTGGCAAGAAATATTAATATTTTCAAAATGTATGTAAGGGTAGTATTAATGAGGGCTCCAAATTTTGGGGCCCTATAACTCCGGATGTATAGGTTTCAGTGGTACCTCGGGTCATGAACTTAATTCGTTCTTTGACTCCGTTCGCGAGCCGAAACAATTTTCTTTATTGGATCATTTTCCGAAAATGGGATATTTCATTGTTATTTGTATCAAGAACAACGAACGCAACGACAAACAATTTTCACAAAGCGCACACCTGAGTACAACTAATGCAGCAATGCTGAAACATCGCGGTGCCAAAGCCATGTTTGTGTGTTCGTGCGCCGAGGCATTGTACGCGGCTCGAGTCAACATTTGTTCGGAAATTATGTACGTGGGCTGATTTGTTCGTGAGCCGAGGTACCACTGTATATGTATTTATGGATTCAGTGCGAAGAAACAAGAAGTTTTTGTGAAGGATTTTTTTTGATAGGAACATGTTACAGACACAACCAGACACTATAGCTGACTATCGTACGACAAGCTAAAAATGAGGAGGATAAAAGACGGAGAGCTGCTCATACCAAGAATAAAATTTCTATAGAAGAAAGTACGTTAACATGGAAGTTAAAATGACGGAAACGTAAAACGTCGAAAAAGAGCAAATACTAGCAATTGCAATCGAAGTGTCCACAGAAAGAAATTCGTAACCCTACGTGTCTACGTTATATTGTAATAAACACCTATTCAACGAAAATCAGTAAAATAATATTTAACCATATCAAATATCCACTTCCTGTGCATATAATAAGTGTTTTTATTTTGAAATTCCAAGATTTGCACGAATACATATAATTTGTAAACAAATATTATGACAGGTGTCAAACAAATGTAAACTATTATGTATAAGTTGTGAGATTTTATAATTGCCTAAATAACTACATTTTGTTATTTATAAGTACAGAATTACTGTTATTTTAATATTTCCATACATATGTATGTTGCGAGTTATAAAATTTCCACTGGAATTGAAATGAATTTTTCCAGATAATTTGCGCAATATAAGTACTGACTGCTTGCTAATATATCATTCACTCTTTTGATATTTGTTCTTACAAATTTAATAAATTTGTCTGGAATTTAATTTGTTTAAATAATGTCAAATAACATGGGAATCTAAAATTTATTACATTATAAGTAAGTGTGAGTCTTATAGTGGAATTCTGAGTCAATCTATAAATTCTATAAATGATTGACAACGTTATAACAGTTTTATGAATTTAAAACATAAATTTATTATTGACTTTACTTATTAAACTGAGCAACATTGTCTGATTTATCTACAAAATTGTCTGCAAAATACTATCATTTTGAAACTATAAGTGGTTAAATATTTATAGAATATCCTTATTGACTTACAGATTAGCTCAGAATTCCACCATTAATTGTAAATAACCTACAGATATTTTGCGATAGTGTATGTTTTTAAATGCGTCGTTCCGTATGTACAACAGAGCTATAGTGCTCGGTGTTGTGTCTGTAACATTCTCGAAATGAAACAAACATAGATATAGGCACCAATGTCTTCAACTCGCCGTATAATCTACTTAGAAGAAAACATTTTCTTAGCCACTGATGTTTAAATGAAAACAACCTATTATAATATATAGTATATAGTATATACTCTAAATATTTAATTATATATATCTAATAACATCTCATATTCCCATTTTAATTATTTTTTGTCAATCAATGTTACTGGCTGTCATTCTAATAAAAAGTGTATTTTGTAACTCGTGTTTTGGGTGTTTCGTTTTTAGTTCACCGTACGAAGTACAGAAAAGGTAACGCATTCAGTTGTGTGTCTTGTCTCGTCGCCCTGAATCCAAAAATATATATACACTTGAACGTAAGTCGTCACTCGCACTCTCGTAGATAAGGCTAAATTTGTCCCTCTAGTTATCTCATAATTCTGGAATGATTTGCAACGCATCTTCTTTGGTATCCCATTTGAATCCAGTTGCAGTTTAAAACAGAGCTCACAGTTTAGAGCCCTCCTTAATACTGCCCTTAGAAATAAAAATATCTAACCATTTTACAGATAATTCTTAGATATTTTAAGTCTACAAAATTTCTTCATATTGTGAACCCAAGGGACATTTACATTTTTTATCTGTACCTATGTTTTAAGTTTAGTAACACCTTGCCTATCGAACTCTGTTTTCCAACGAATTTGGCCCACCGGGAAAATTCCTTATTTGACCTACGTAAATTATTTACCTAATCATTGTGAAATTCATTTGGCTCTCTTGATCTTGGCCCATCGGGAAATTTCCCGATATTCGATGATCAAGTCTGGTTCTGACTATAGGGCCTTAAAAATAAGGCAACCAACTATTTTTGGTGCAAACGGAGTTCGGAAAAAAAATAGCAGTACGTTTGGTCACCTTCCATAAGGTTACATTCCGAAAGTGTATATAACTCATATACTTGGATGTATGTGCTCGCTTGATTAGTCATAAGATCTGAGTATGTGGTCACATCTCATCTGTAGGTACCAGGCCGATTTTAACTAAATTTAGTGTAAGTGTAATATCAGTACCCAAGCAGTTCTCCTAACATTTAAAATCAAGTTACCCTTATACTTCCGGTGTTAAAGGCCCTTTACATTGGATCCTCTTTAATACGACCCTTAGAGTAATAGAATAATTGACAATAGACCATAGTCAAATCAGCTATTGACTAATCTGTTCAAAGTTAGCTATTCTGACTAGTTAATTATTAACAGATAAGTAAGTCAACAGTTGACACGGCTATGGTTATCAGGATCGCGTATGTGTTGTATTAAAATTACTTATTTTTCATTAAATACTAATAATTCCTATTTAATTTCAATACAATGAACCATTTTAATTTCGCAAAGGTCATCGGAAATTTCCCGGAAATTTTCAGGAAGTAAATATACACAAAAAATATTTGTTATTTGAATAAAACTCACATATACAAAACTAATTAATAATACATAACAAAAAATAATAATTAGTACAAAAAATATCAAAGTAGTATTTTATTCTACTATATTTGCGGTTGAAATTAGCAAAAGAAAAAGGAATCTAATGCGCATATACAATACACATTTGGCACAGACGAGGCCGTATTTTCCATTTTTCATTCAAGTGTTCTAAAATATCAGATATAGAATATCATAGTAGTTTAGGTATGCTGGTATGCGTTTGCAAATGCGATAACATAACATTATAATAATCAAAACTTGTATTAGATGATTGCGATTAACTAGTGTTTTCTTTCGTGATATGTATGATTCATATGGTGTCGTATTTGAAACCGAGAATGGGAACTTCGAGGACGCAGAAAAAAAAGCCACTTCGGAATTCTTCGGACTATATGATGATGACAGACGTAAACATTAAACGAATTCAAATGAACTGTCCTTAATTTTATAACGCAATAACTAAGTTTACAAATGTTTTAAATAAACAATATTAAAAAAATTCATTGTCTGAATTAATACAATGAACAGGTATACGTCGTATTTCGGGAACATTATTTTCACTACTCTTAAGAGTTGATTAGTATAACTTCGCGTTTTTAGCTCGTCATACGGTCTTTTCAAAAGAACCAGGGTATTCGGGCGTGCAATGACGCGCCAAAAAAACTTTATTCTAAAAAAAAAACAAGATTTGGTACGCGTAAAACGCACCAATGCGTAGAGCTCGCCTTTAGGTAAGATATGCGTTGCGAGCAGTGGTTTTTAATTATTATGGCCTATTGGTTAACAATCTGAATAAATGTTATAGATATAAAAAGTCTTATAATTTTTTGTAGATTATATTGATAAAAGAAAATTCTAGTGCATATTTTAAAATTCAAAATTATAATATTTAATAATTTTTTATGGCATTTGGGTTAACAATATGAAAAAATCTTACAGATATAAAATATCATAGGATTTGTAGCAGAATTTTTTATTGTTTTAATTATTTTTATAAAGGCAGTATTAAGGGTGGCTCTAAGTTTTAGCCCCCTATAACTCGGAAAGTATACGGGCGATTAGATTTGAACTGCGAGAGAATTCAAATGGAATGCCAAATAATATGTGTACCAAATTTAGTGTGAATCGCTCTGGTACCTTCAGAGACTAACATTTAAGTATATAAGTTATATATATATATATATATATATATATATATATATATATATATATATATATATATATATATATTTGGATTCAGGACGACGAGACAATGCTACGGCGAACTAAAAATATTTGCACAGAAATTCGTTTCATCTTCCTGATTCCGAAAATGTATATAACTCATATACTTGGATGTATGTAGGTCGAACGCTCGAGTTTGTAGCCGCATCTCCACTGAAGATACCGGACCGATATTCACGAAATTTGATATACATATAATATGAGTGTCCAAATATTTCCCGTCACAATTTAATACGCCCGCCAATCAAGTTTGTACACATTTCTGAATTATCAAAAAACAATGGTTGTGATTTGTGAATATCTTAATTCATTATAAAAGTAATGAAAGATGTAAGCCCTGTTGAGGATTGTATAATGAGGATGGTTGAAAGAATGTCTTAATAACGTTGTGGAATTCATGATTTGAACCACCCTGGATATAAAAGTATTTTCTAAATTATTTTCACTGATTATATGCTCGAGATCGAGTATAGAGCTGAATGCATTGGTGCTTTCACTATGGTTGTTTTTCATAATTTTCATATGGCACGCGACATATTTTTATTCTACTCATTATTTTTTATTAATGGCACGTAACCACGTAAGTTTGAAAAGGTACGCATTCACTGTTATACAGGGTCATATGGCGATGTGTGCCCAAATGGGAAATGTGTAACAATTACAAACATCAAACCTATTAGCTATAGGAGATTCGAACCCGAGCTACCTGGTTGAGCGATAGAGCTGTTGTTTACTAGCGATAACTTGCCAAAGTACTACGCACTAGACAACGATGTCCAGCTATTTACAATTTATGCTAGTTGCATTTTTAGATTTGCAAAAATTAATTATATTATATCAAGGTGTTTTTTTATATAAAATAAAGTATGTTTCTATGTAAATTATAAATTAAATAATTTTACAACTTCAAAATAAACGAGTTTTTTATATAGATGATAATTAATTATCTATAGAGAATGACATAATATTTTTGTCTCGCACTAATTAATTTTTTTCGACTTGATCCACCGATTTCATAATATTTACCTTTGAATTGGTTTTATTTTCATTTTTATTTTTTCAATGAAATGTTATTTTATGTTTCCGAAAATATATACTATAGTATGTAATTAAGTTTTTTCTCGTCTAAACTTGACATGTTTTATATATTGAATGGTATTTTTAATTCTGTACAGAAATAAAAATAAATGATTTTTCCATAATTAATAGTAATTGAAGCAATTACTTTCGAAAAAATGTACTGACTAATTTGTTTCTAAACAATTATAATAAAAATTCCTTGACTAGGTTATTGATATGAAATTAAACAATAATAATACGTAATTGCCGAGAATACAACAAGAAATTATCGTACGGAAATCGTTAGAAAAATGATGAGGAATGTATTCTAGATTTCTAGAAAATAGCGTGCAAGAATAAAAGTGAGAAAGTGACAGCTAGGTCTCTGTTACATCGGATGTTGGTGACGTTAAACTTTTTACACTTTACAGAGTATGTACCTATATATTTTAGAAAACATATATTCATCAAAATAAGAAATGAATAATTGTCAACTAATATTACAACTCACCATTAAAATAATAGATTTTGCTATAAGAATGACTTTCTATTCATTTTATACTCACATATAAAAATAATGAAAATGTTTAGTATGTTAGATCAGAATCGTAGTGGGCCTTTGAAAATGTCGTAAATTATTTTTTTGCCAATAAATTACAATTAGCGATAACATAAATATATAAAATATAAATATACTTAAACGATTTAAAAATTATGTTTTATAACTCTCAGATAAAAAAAAATTCACTAACAAAAAGTATTCCCTAAATCCAAAAATATATATTACTCATATACTTGGATGTTAGTCGTCGCTCGGTCGCTCGCTCGTAAGACCAAATGTTTCCCTTCTACTCCTTTGAAGATACAGAAGTTATTTGAACCAAATTTGCTACACATATTTTTTGGCATCCCATTTGAATCTGCTCGCAGTTTAAAGCCAATCATTCTTATACGTCCCCAAATTTTGGAACAACCTTAATACTGCTCTTAAAAAAATAATGAATACTTGAAAAAAAATTACAATAAAATCAAAAAAGACATTTTATCTCTATAATGTTTCTTTATATTGGTAAGCCAAAGACCACAAAAATTATTAAAAATTATAACTTAAATATTGCATTTTAGTCGAATATAGAAATCTACTACCATTTAAAAAAAATTATATTTATAACATTTTTTTTAATTGTGAACCCATAGGCCATAATAATAAAATACAATTATTTATACTTTTTATTGCTCGCATCGTCAAAATATATTACTTATTAGGTGAGCTGAAGACATAGCCATATACATCTACTAAAAATGTGTTTTTTGATTTCAGATAAGCATATCAAGAAGTTATTCTGCCTACGGTAAATAACATCGATTTCCGTAAACCAGCTGTTAATGGCATAATTTTCATTTTTTTCTTATGAATTTTTTTTATAATTTGTTCAAATGATTTACTTTTATATGCCATAACTTAGAATAAACCATATTTATTAATTTGGTGAAAAAAAATCCGAAAAATAGTGTTTTATTTTTATTTTCAAGACCCATTTAAGATAAGTTTTAATATTTAGAGCCCTATAATTCCGAAAATATAATTTAATTTAAAATGAAACGGTTCAACTATGGTTAGAAGCAGTAAAGCACCTTTAGAGGATAAATCCACAAAGTTGGATCTTCATATCAGAGAATGAGTCATTCTATGACCAATTTACATCCAAGTATGAATTATATACATTTTCGAAATCAAAACATGATATGAATTTCTGTGCAATTATTACAGGCATATGACCGAACACTATAAGAGTAATATATGTGATGCGAGTAGCGCTTTTTAATTATAATGGCCAGTTGGTTAACAATTTGAAAACATGTTCTAGTTATAAAAAGTCTTACAATTTTTTGTTGATTATTTTGATATAACAAAAGAAAACATTTTTAGTGCATATTTTAAAATTCAAAATTATAAAATTCAATATTTTTTTATGGCCTCTGTGTTAACGATATGAAAAAATCTTGTAGACATAAAATATTTAAAAAATTTGTAGTATAACTCGGATTTCATATAAAATGCGAGCGGATTCAAATGGCATGCCAAATGATATGTTTTGCATATTTGGTGTGAATCGCTCCTACCTTCAGAGGATTAGTGGGCACAAATTTGGTCTTACGAGCGACAACTAACATCCAAGTATATGAGTTATATATATATATATATATATATATATATATATATATATATATATATTTTTTTTTTTTTTTGGATTCAAGGCGAACAGACAAACACTTACACGTATTCTGAGTACATATGTTTAGGACTCGAAAACGGGGTATGCTGATGAAAACGGGTATCCGGATTATAAAATGACGAGTATTGACAGTACTAGTCTTAAGCCGGACCTGATTACAATAAATAACATCGCAGTTTAAATGTATCTTGCGTAATTTTATTTCGAAAATATCACGTAATTGTCAATGCGTGAAACAAGAAAAAATATAACCTTAATATACTAGCATATATTATTGTTAGATTCAAATTATTATAATATTTATAATTATTGTTTTATATAACCTCTAAATTGCGGTTGGACACGGGGCAGTTGCGGAAGCAATTTGTTAGAGAATGCCTAAAATACTATATAAATGCATTGCATTTATATATTATTCGAGAGGACATTTTGACGACCAATGAACTTCAAGAATTAATCAGGCGAAGGTCATAGCACAAGGAATTTCCTAATATACGGATAATTATGGTAGGTTCAAAGTTCAATATTTTTGTCAAATTCGTAATTACCATAATTCTTTATCAAGAACACAAATTGAATATATTAATAAATATACATAAATAAATATATCATCTTACATTTTAGTATTATATATTTTATTATAATAAACTCTAGGACAATGGTTTCCAAACTTATTTGCTTAGACCAAAAATGTATTCAATAATAATATGAAAATAATTTAATTATAATTTAAGTATATTTTAAATCACGATCTAAAATTTTTATTATTCGTAAATTCTATAATTTTTGAACAGATATTAAAGTATTTCGCTATTTCTAAACATTTTATGTATTGTAATTTGTACACGACCCATCAAATATTTTCCGCGACACAGGGTTTGGGAGCCACTGCTCTAGGGAGTATTTCAAAGATGTTATATTTAAAAAAAAATAACTAACCAATTTGTTATGGTTAAAATAAACCGTTTATTATTTTTTCAATGCACAAGGTATAAAAAATATGTGTTCATTTTCATTCATAAATGTCATCACATTATGATTTTGTCATCGATTTACCGCATGTCTATAAACAATATCATGTGTTGATCGCATGTTCAAGATCACTTTGATCGAATTCAAAATAGTCAGACGATACACACAACTTGTGCTACCGAAAATAGCATTTATGTTTCTATTAATGAAATACTCAATACTGCACGGGCGCGATTCTGATCTCCAAAGCCGAGTCAGCTGTTGACTTACTCATCTGACAAAAGTTAGCATTTTCGACTAGTTAATCTTTGACAGATGTGTGTAATCACCATGTGACTCGGCGATGGTTATCAGGATCGCATTCGTACTTTATAGTTGGAAATGTTAATCAAAATTAGAATGCATTTTTTAATCTATGTAATGATAAAATAATACAAGCAATGGTGCAGGTACCTATGCCTCTAGCTCATCGTACGACGAGCTAATATTTAACCATTTTAACCATGCCTTTAGCTCGCCGTATAATAAATTTGCTGATAAATTTTTTAGGAAGAAAACATTTTAGAACCACTAATCACTTAAATGATGGAGACCTATTTATAAGCACTGGTATTTGAAGAGATAATTAAAACGTGTGTACAAACTTGGTTAAAACCATTCAAAACAACAATAAATGCAATTGTTTTAAATGATTCTTTATAGCTTCTAGGTCAAATCTGAATAAATTAAATCAAAAATCTTATATTATTATTTGTAGATTATTTTTCTCCGTTTTGTAGGGCACTATAACTGCGGAAGTATGACTATTATTTAATTTTCTATATTTGTAAAATAAAAATCAGTTGATTTGTAATTATATAAAATATATCTGGTAAAAATATAATTTATTTTAATTACACAATTTTGGAGAAAAGAAATTAAAACCATCCAAATGGGCTCGTTTTTATAGTTTTCATTTTTTATATCTAAAACTGTGTTTACAAAAAAATACCAATCATTTGTATGAAATTACGCATCGACTGATATATTTCTTAATAAAAATATCTCGGGCCAATTTTTCTTTGTTTCATCAAAATAGGTTTTGCGTATTTTTATGGAATTTAGGAATATAACTAAAACCAAAAGTGTAACAATGTGTTTGAAAAACCTTTATATTTATTAAACATTAATGATTTGACGGAATTTATTCGATTGTAGTGTAAAAATAGCTGATTTCTAATACTGGTTGTTTGAATATTGAAGTTGATGGTGACGCCACACCGCGCCGCCTTCTGAAATAGACCATTGCGAAGCGGCATTACTTTGAACTAGAAGTATCTGATGGATTGTCTTAAAATTACATTCCGATGAATCGAGACAGTTATCTACTCAAGTACAAAATTTTATAACCATATGAAACAATTTATTTATTTAAATAATAATTATTATCGTACATTTGTAGGTCATCCCAATTCGTGCCACTACCTTAATTTGTGTCGTATCATACCGCGTCCATATCTCTCCAAATGCGTACCTGATGTCAGGGTCCGTTTCGTGCCGTAGTATTTACATAGGATGCGTACATCTGGCGGACTGGCTGATAACGGCTGATTCCTCAATACATATAATATTGCTGATTTAATTGGTTTCATGAGAATGTTTTTAATATAAGTTATCATCTACTTTGAACCGTTTACGTATTATTCCTTCATTATAGTTAATACGTTAATTATTATTATGATCTTATGGCAACCGAAAAAAATATTTCGAAGCTAAGAAATTATCACTTAGCCATAATTAGAATTATGTAGGAAACTATTTTAAAATCAGACATTATCACATTTACCTTTAATTCTTTATTAATGTGTGTTGGTAAGCATTGATCAACGAAAACTGAGTTTTACGTTGGAGCTTGTCGTGCGGCAATACAAAAAGTATTCGGTCGTATAATTCTATGAAAATTCGAAGATATTTTATAACTACAACATTTCTTCATATTCTATTTTTTTTTAAATATACCAAAATTCCAACTTAATCCAATAGTATACAAGTTATATATATTTATGGAACCAGGACAAGAAACGAATTTCTGTGCGAATTTTGTTAAATTCTGAGAATGTTACAGACACACCCTATCATATTTGTGCCATGAGGTAAAAATATGCAATATATAAAAACAAGAGCAGTAATTTTGAGAATGGTTCAACTAGAGTGAAACGGTAAGGTTTTTGCAATAGGATAAATATTATTACAAACAACACTACAATATATGTATATACTTTTCCGTTTGCGAAATTATTCATTGTAGTTTTTATTAATATTCATCGTTGCCAAACAATATGATTAGCCAGATACTTTGAAATGATACATTTTACGTAATCTTATTACACCAATAAACATAATTTGATGAAACGTCAAATTATCACGTTCTTAAACTAAAACAATCAGATTAATGTTCTTTATTCATGAATACCAACAAATAATTCACATTTCGACACTTATTTAACTATCATAGGTGCGGACACCAATGTATCCAGCTCACCTTAAATATATTTTTGTAATTATTGTCTAAATTATCAGGGTCTGTGGCATCAACCACCTTTCTCATAAATATCTAACTAATGAAGGCGATAAATCTGAAATTTTTGTGTTTCTCTTGGCATTATTAAACGCATTTGAATTGGCAAATAACTTTTGCTATTTATTTCTCTCTTTCTCTTTCATATAAATGAGGCAAAGTCTATAGCGGTAATGACCTTAGATGTCGATCCGCTATGATTATTAAAATTATAATAACAATAAATAAAAACAAGTTTTTAAAAATACACCTTATGTATACAGTATAGTGTACTAAAAAGTAGAAAATAATATTTTTCTTTGCACATTATATCAATTTCGATTTAACATACGTATATGGTTGTGGCATCGCAAGTAGTTGCATTAAATTATGATTTAGTAATGCCACACCTTGTATGTGAAACCGAAATTGATGCAATGAGGTAAGAAACATATTTTTCTACTTTTTAGTACACTATACTGTTAATAGTGGGTGCATTTTTAAAAACATTTTCTTTTTTATTATTATGTTTTTAGTTACATAGGTTTAGTTAGGTTAGGTTTGTTGTGGTTTAGGACTTGGTTCCAATTTGGCCCAAATTGTATTTTAAATATAAAAAAAATTGAGTTTGTATACCAAATTTCTACACTCTAAAAGCATATAATGTACGATTAGGCCTACATGTGGGCTTGGGCCTAGGCCAGACTAGTCTGGCTCGAATTATAAAAGATTGAATTATTATTTAATTTGAGATTGTATGCCAAATTATAATTCCCGAAAAGTATAGAAAGTGAGGGCAGACACACACGTGGACAGTTATAGTGTATATTTTAAAATTAATTAAGCATGTTTATGAACAAGATTTGCGAGAAATAAATCGACCGAATTATACAAATACAAGTAAAGTATATCATTATCAAGCATATTTTTGGGAAATTACCACCCTTTTTCATGTGATGAAAAACATATTAAAGTTTTATTAAGAAAAAAAACTTTCCGTGTATCAACCATATGTTTTAAGAAAAACTGACTAATTATTCTCTCGATTAAGACGTACGTGTGTTTTAAATTTTAACTATTTACTGCAATTCCGCTTATTAATTTACAAATTACCATTATACCATTATCACCAAGAAGAAAATAGGAAAATATTTAAATCAATAAAACTACTTTTAATTTTTGATGTGTATAACGATTAAAATGAAACAAGTGTAGATGCAAGACTTCATAAAAGTTCACTTTTAGCTCGCCGTTCGAAGTATAGAAGAGCTGAAGCAATCGAACGTGTGTCTGTAGCATTCACGGATAAATCGCCCTGAATCCAAAAATATATATCTCATTTGCTTGGATGTTCACTCGTTCATTCATAAGACCAAATTTGTGCCCTGTACTCCTCTATTATTAATTTGTTTAAAATTAGGACAACTTTTTGTATTGAATATATCAAAACAATACACAAACAATTGTAACATTTTTTCAAATTGTGAACCCAAAGGTCATAAATAATTAAGAACAAGGCAAGTCAGCTACTCGCATCACATATATCGTTACCGATTCCGCAAAACCACGTAAGTGAAAAAAAAGGCAAATTGAGATTTTTATACATTTAAAGAGTTCTTTTTAAATTACATTTAAATGTATAAAAATCTCATTTTGCCACTTTTTTCACATACGTGGTTTTGCGGAATCGGTAACGAATATCTTATAAGGCGAGCTGAAGGCTTGTGTTTGCTATACTGATTTTTTTTTAAGTGCTGTATTAAGTATAAGTGCGATTGGATATAAAATTCGACGAGAACTTCTTGGGCATTATACGTATTTGGTTAAAATCGACCCAGTACCTTCATTGGATACAAACTCAGCTCATACGAATAACCAGCCGACCGTCATATATCCAAGTATATTTGTATATATTTTCGAAATAACGAAGATATGAAACGAATTCAAGCAAGATTTTTTTCATTACGAGAATGATACAGACATTGACCCGAACACTATAGGTCGTTTGTACTACCTTACGATGAGCTAAAAATGCAATAATGAATATGCGAAATTATACAGGAAGTACTTGTTTGTAAATTATACTATTACCCCCAAGAACATAACAGGATATTTCAGTTTTGAATCAATTAAAAAATCAACTGTTCAAAAAGCTGCAGTGGCCTTCACTCGACATTCTGTTCCTTTCAATATCTGTTTTATTATAATGACGCTATATTTTGTTTTAATTCACCCTACGATAGCTATGAAACCAAATCAATATAAAATATCTATTTTCAAAGAGAATTTTTCAATAAATGGTACGTTTTTCAACAAAATATTTCAAACAAAAGTTGCTAGAAATTTTATTATCTTCAACTATTATAAAAATTACTATTTCTCTAGCTAGAGCCGCTTACAAGATATTGAAAAAATAGAGGAAACTGTTACTTCCGGGTAAAATATTGTTTTCAAAAATAATACGTGCACACACACACACACACAGAAGTCATCTTGAAAATATTCAAATGCGATTCAGGGATGGTCAAAATGTGTATTTCCGTTAAAATCTCGATTTCGAAAATTTTCATGATTACAATACTTATTTTTAGACTTCGTCCAAGAAATTCAAAAATGACGATTTGCTTAAGATATTTATAATAATATGTTTAAAACCACTAAATATTTAACTATTATGTCTTACGAAAGAGTTACATACTTAAATCCACAATATAAGTGATATGTATACAATTACTTATCAGAGATATGTGAAACGAATTTCTTCGGAGCAATCGATTCCGAGAATGATTACAAACATGAACGACCGATTACTTAAGCTCTTTGCATGGCAAATGCGAAGAACTAAACATTAAAAAAGTAATTTGCTGACGTTAAAATATTTTCAAACAAATTATCTACCTGCGTGGAATGTCAGTATATAGTATAGTAGGGAGACCTTGAACGAAAGTGCTAGTTGAGTTGTGACAGACGGAATATTGACCAGCACCAGACAGACAGTCGTTTTCTGTATGAAAGTATATTGTGTGCAGTGTTCTCTTTCATTTGTGTCGCGCGAATAATGAATAATTTCTCTTCCATATTAATTTTCACTTGTCATTTATTGAATTGAATGACCACTGCGTACTTTTCAATTCAATATACATAGGTAGTTCAATAGATAATAAGGAATAAAAAACCGTACAATTGTTGTGTAGTCATGGTCATTATTAAAGATTAAACAAGGTTACGCTGATTGTACCTACTTAGTTTTTGAAAAACCTTATTAGAATGTCATAATACATACATATGTACATAAACAACATCATCATTTTCTAATGGTTGATGTAGCAGAAAAGAGACAATTCTTTTTGAAGTAGTTACATACATTCTTGCATACCATTCCTGTGTCTAACTTACTTCTCTTACTAACTCTCCTTCATATATCAGAAAACTCTCTTACAAATTGTACTTCCATTGCAGTCGTCCCCTTCAACTGACAACACTTTGGTCCGCTGCAAATAAAATTGCCACAAGAGACAATTTTGAAGTATGTATTTACGGACGGTATTACAATCCATTCTTGTGCCTTTCTCTTACTAACTCTTCTTCATACACGAGAAATGCCTCTTGAAAATCCTATTTTCACCACAATCACCTTTCTTTTAAGTGTAGCAAATAAGAAAGAAATATTTTTGAAGTATTTACATTCATTATTCCATTCCTGTGCATGTTTTATTAACTTTTCTTCGTACACCGCCAATCCTCCTTTTATGTGTAGCAGAAGAAACAATAATATTTGACGTATTTACAGTCTTTACTCCAATCCTGTACATTTCTTACTAACTATTTATTATGTTCCTTTAATAAGAAAAATCTATTTTTATATTAAATATGTCTTTTAACTTTCAGGGTTTTTCCCGTATGAGTTGACAAGTCTACATATCCCCCGAAATGCTAATATTTTTATAACTCCATACTCATCATCTGGTAGGGATTCTATAATTCTTAAATGTATAAACGGGACACAAGAAGGGAAAAAGATATCGCGCAATCTACTGTTCAAAATAATTCCAGTGTGATTTGTTATTATTTACATTTTTAAATGTTTCTAAAGTGACTCATAGCACTATCATTGAAAATATATACATATGCTTTATCGGGGTGATATGGTTCCACGAAACTTTGCACCTCACCCATTTTGTACAAATTTTACGGATTAAAGAAGTAAGAACTTCCTCCCTTCCTTCTTCTTCTTCTTCTTCTTCCTCTTCTTCTTCTTCTTCTTCTGAAGATACTTCTTTCCCAATCGCCATTTATAACTGCTTCTGTAGTTGTCCTAGTTCTTCCGTGCTGAGTTCATCTTTGTGGTCCTCCAGTAACTTCTTTAGTTCCTTATTTCTAACTTCCAAGCCCTTGTTTTTGCCTAGACACACAATATCATCGAAAACAGCAGAATTTCCATTGTCAAAGCCCTCACAGTCACAATTTCCTCCAGACCTAATTCATAGTCCTATAAATCACTTTCTGCTAGGCTTTGTCAACGGGAGTGAAGCAATAAAAAATAACAAAATGGTGTGTGCAAAAGTCTCTGAGTGTTAGTTCTGTTTCAAAACATCTTTGAAAAAGTACATTAGTATATAGCTTTTTAAAATTCGAAATGACTTGCTGATCCATGGGCTGTATTAGAGTAGTCGTGTAAGGAGGCAGGAACATCACTATGATAAAATCTCCTTTATCAACTCGTCTGCCAAGCCAAGAGGATGAACTAGTGCATTGTCTATCACAAGAAGGCACATCAGTGGTAAATTGTTTTCTTGCAAGTATTTCTGCACACTTCATGAAACCACTCATTAAAACATTGCCTAGTTACCCAAAACTTACTATTAGCCGTCGACATAACTGGCAAAACGTAGTTTTTCTTAAATACCCTCGGATTCTCCGACTGATATCTACTTGGTACACGAGAAATAGCTTGATCTTGAAATCCCCACTTGCATTTCCACATAACCATAACTGTCCTTCATTGGTTTGTGTTCCGGTAATGTTTTCTTCTCTTGGGTGATATATGTCCGCCTTGATATTTTTATTTTCAGAACAGATCGATTTCGTCACAGTTAAACACTTACTGGGGAATAAATCTATTAGCCTTTACATAGTCACTAAAATCATGCACAAGTTCCTTAGCAGCTTTGTGGTTTATACTTGCAATCTTCCCTTGCCTAACCACACTATGTACGCCACTCCTTTTTTAAATCTCTTAAATCATTCTCGGCTAGCTTTGAATATATCAGTATCACCACTCGCATCAGGATATTTTTTTAGATTTTACCAGATCATCATGCAATAGCCTTGCTTTTTCACACATCATACCGTTCTAAACACTGTTGCCGGCTAACATATTGTCGTTTATTCAAATTAGCAGCTACGAGTATTTCTTCACTTCTTCAAACATCTGTGATCTTGGTATAGTAATAACTCTTGATTGTCCTTGAATTTAAAAAAAGAAGTACATCGTTGATATGGCATCCCAAACTGAGACACGAACACCATTTTCATGTTTGGCTATGATTTCTTCCTTAACATCATCATCAGGGTATTGGAATGTTTAGCTCGCCGTATGAAGTACAGATTAAAAAAAGCATTCGGTCACGTGTCTGTAATATTTTCGAATCAATAAAATGCCGTAACGAAAAATTCTTGTCTCATCGCCCAGAATCCAAAAATGTATATAACTCATATACTTGGATGTAAGTCGTTACTCGCTCACTCGGAAGACCAGAATTGTGCCCTCTACTATAAGAGCGATTTTAACCAAATTTTCTACACATATTCTTTGACTCCCATTTGAATCTGCTTGCAGTTTACATGCAATGGCCTTAATACTAATTTTACAAAAAAATTATGTGATCATTTTATGTCTATAACTTTTCTTCTTATTGTGTACCTATACAAAATATAAAGAGTATAATAAAACAAACTTGAAAAAATCTTACAGCGGCCAGTGTTATACGCTCTGCACTTTTTGCATTTATTGGACGAGCTAAAGGCATGGATGCGTGTACCTATGCTCAGGGCCGCCGCGTGAGCATATAGTAGTAAATTTTTATAATACATATAAACATTTTGAGGGAGAAGTCCCAAAATCTAAATTTCGAAAAGGTGCCTTTCCCCCACGCGGTGACCCTACTTTGTAGCTATCATGGTCCGTTTTTGGCCCTATAGTGTCCTATTTAATAATTTATAAAACAAAAACAAAAACAACTGTAGAATTTTTGGATGTTTTCATTATTTTTAAAAGGGTAGTATTAAGGAGGGCTCCAAATTTAGAGGCCCAATAACTCGGGAAATATACGGGTGATTCGATTTAAACTGCGAGCGGATTCAAATGGGATGCCACATAATATGTGTAGCAAAATTGAATAAAATTGCTTCGATACCTTCAGCGGAGTAGAGGGTACAAATTTGGTCTTACGTGCGACCGAGGGAGCAACGACTAACATCCAAGTATATAAGTTATATATATTTTTGGATTCAAATCGTTTTTTTTTTTTTTTTACAATACCCGACTTTAAAATTTGAAATTTAGATGCGCGATAGCAACATTACTAAAGCACCTTACCTTACAGTCTTCGAGTCTGCAAACACACTCCTTACATTATCACATCAACATATTATGTATAGTTCCCTTGATATCCCAAATAAAATAATAATTGAAATATAACGATTCGAACAAATCAATAAATTTATAAGGACATCACGTATGTACTTACTTTATTTATATAAACATAACAGGAACTAGTAAGAAACAGGTTTTATACTTGAGTGAAAATTTTGGGAATACCCTATGACAACTGCGGAAGAAAGATAATGATTCATTGAATGCAGATTCTGTAAAACAGAATAACTACGTATTAAAATAAAATTCAGAATTTGTATGAAAAGGTCCAAATGTTGGCGGTGGACGTTTCTCAAACCATCTTCAAATTTGCGCAAGCGTGTACTTACGGAAGTAACATTTTAAAAGAAACGCAAAGATACCTGTATAGTTTGTTTCTCATTACGATTACGTATTGTCATAAATATTAAAAAGAACATGAAATAATAAGTAGTATATAATTAAAAAACACTTTATGAAAACACTTAGTTCATGTGAACTGAGTTGACATGCTGACCGACCGCTATCGCTATGCTGTCGTAACAGTACGTAGCGTAGGTAGCGCATGCATAGTATGTACTATGTAGAAGACATTGCGCTCTTTGTGAAATTCAAAACAAGACAGATGGAATGAAATATCTCCATTGCAACTCAACTATGCGTATGCTTAAGTCGAACGAATGTTCTATGTTCTACTAATAAACATCAGGCGATATTTCTGGCACAATATATGTCCACATCACAGACAGAGAGGATGGTTAAGGGTAATTTGCAAGTCGTCATGTAAATAAACACAAAGAACATTTAATTAAAATATATTTATTGAAATATTTTAAGTCAGAAAAAGGTACAGAGATAATAGAAAATCATATTTTACTTGTACAAATACAACAATCTACGCAAAATTGAACAGGAATATTCTTTTATATTTATTTTTTTGATAAAATTTTGATTGACATAAATAAACTTATTAAGTTATTATAAATAATAAATATTAAACCAGAGCCGGGTCCCTGAATAACCATCATTCCACAGCTCTAAAATTAGGGCTGTACCGAGAAAACGGTGTGGCAATACTGCCTGGCCACTTTGCGAAACATGTTACATGCTAAATTCTCTCTCTCTCTCTCTCTCTCTAACAAGAGATTTTCTTTCAAATATATATTTTATCGAAATATTGCACGCGACTGAATCACAAAAAGATACAGTAGTGCCCCCCCCCCCCCCCCCCGATCAGTGAAAAATAACGTGCTTTTGCACAAAAGCAAATTCACGCATTTCTAACAAAATCTTTTATATTCAACATTTATTGAAGTAACAAATGTGATTTTCGCATTTCTTTTAAATGTAAGCCACTGCTGGACTCATTACTTAACATACTTCAATACACAAATAATAAAGTAGTCATATATATTTATATATCCTTAACGACACGTTTCTATAGAAAAAAATTATCTAGTTTTTAAAATTGAGATTAACGTGCACATATTTTATCAACTAGTTATTTATTATTATCCATTCTAAATGTGGCAAAAGGCAATCACTCACACATGCATACACATACAATGACATACACATTTACACAGATACAAACAATCGCTTGGATTTGATTTCGAATTAAAATTAAAAGAATTTGCAGTAACGTGCCCGTAACATATCACATTGCAACAACGTAACGTAAGAAGAATGAACTATTTAAATGAAATTCGAATAATTCGAAGAGAAAAAAATAAGAGGATGGGCAAACGACGATTTTAAATGTAAATAATATAGTACATAACTTATCAATCAATTATAAATAAAATAATAATAAATTTCCTAAAGAGAGATAGATAGATTATATTTAAGGTGTGAGAAGAAAATGGGTAGGTAGGTAAGTAAATAAATCAGACGGGGCTACCGCCGACATCGTGTTGGTAGCGTGTCGTAAGGTAGTTGGCAGCGTCGGTGAGTTGTTGCAACGAACGATATAGTCCATTTAAATGTCTTCGAAAGTTTTGCGATACAGCTAATGTGGGATCGCGATTTTCGACTGGTTCCTCCGCTTCAATTCCCGAATCATTTTCATTCGTCTCTGACTCGGAATCACTTATTACTGATGCAATTGAATTGGTTGATGTCATACTAACAGTTGAGGGTCTTCGGTTATGACCTTTGCTGTGGGTGGCCGAAGACACACTCAATGAATTACTACTAGTTTTCTCTGTGGTGGCAACGGGTTCGCCGCAATTTTGCCCCCATAACAAATCGACTTTCACAGTGTTCAACATGTTGAATAAATCGAACAGATCGGCTGAGCTGAGCGTGTCTTTGATGCCATGTTTAGTTTTGGTCATGGCTGGCGTTTTTAATGGCTCGGTCACATCCTCGGCGTCGCCCACTTTTAGATCCATTAAACGGCACGGCACAAGAATTGTTTCATCCATTACATTTACGCTTTTTACGAACTTTTCCATGGCATTTAATATACTCTGGTTTGAGAATTCGGTTTCATCATGTCTGGCAATTCGTCTAAGGCAGTTTCTTAACAGAAGAACAAAACAAATCTTATATTACATTACATTTTTCATTTTGGTATTTGAATGTGTATATTATATAGTTTTTTTAAGTAAAACATTCAAAATTTGACACACTTATGAATGACACATTGCATAATGGTCAACTCAACACTGCAAACAAACTTGACAAATACGCAGTATTTTTCTCTTTCACTACAATATTAACACTGACTTAAATTAAAGAACTAAAACGAAATGTATTCTCATTTTCTCTTATGAATGAGTGGCTAGTGAGACATATCTCAGAAGTTAGAAAACTGTAAAACACGGAAGTAATAAACCACTAGTTATTTTAAACTCATACCTGCTATTTTCCATACTTGTAGTTAATGAATCCACGTATCCATTCATCTTGATTAGAAAAATATTCCAATTTTGGAGCAAACACAAAAACAAATGAACACAAAATACACGCACACAAACCACAAAGTTAGAAATGTAATGGCACTTCACGAACACAACACCCCGCTTTTATATGACGAGAAAGGCGCGGTGGAGCTCTGGAAACGAACTACGTTGACGCACGGCCGACCGCAAATAAATACACGCGTCACCAACGTGTGTGTGTGATGAACTTGAAGTGACATCGATTCGTGATCATAAGCTACATCATTATTTTTCGTATTTCAATATAAAATCGCACATTTTCCTAATATTTTTCAGTTATCTGCGACTTATATTTGTGACACCGCCTTACATCGATATACTTTGGTACAGAGCCCCAGTCGTCAGGCCATAATCCGCCAATTTCATAGGTCGCTTTCACGCAGTCGCTCTCTCATAGGTGGATACCCAATTATTTGCGCGCGATTGCAAACATCACATTTGATCTCAAATGAGAATTTCATATTTTAAACACATCTTGTTCTATAATGATTTAATTTTAATCTTCATCTTTCATTTATAATTGTTATTCTTGAGATTTAAATGATTATTTATGATAAAATCGGAACACTCATCTAATAAATGATATTCTTTATCATGGTCCCGGATTTACTTGCAAAAAATATACGAGAATGGAGTTTTAACAAAGAGCGCTATCGTCTCAAATCGTAAACATATTATTATAGCAAGTGGCACGCGACTAATATCATCCTATCAGCGCTTATTTATTATGAAAATATGCATGTAGATACAAAGTTTGCCAAATTTAGTGATTAGATTTATATCTTATAATATAAAAAACAATACTTTAGAATATTATGTATTGTTGTACATTGTTGTAACTAAGCAAGCGCTACTTTATGAATAATATATATATATATATATATATATATATATATATATATATATATATATATATATATATATATATATATATATATATATATACTTTATATTGCACATAGTTATAGTGCAGTACTAGGGTATTATCACTAGCAGTTTATTTATGGTATTATAGATATTGGAACCATTAATAATAAAAGGAGATATATGCTTTATGGATAAAAAACGAATTGCAACATCTATGCAATTCTACGGTCGAAATTCGTTTGGCAATTACTTGTAATAATTAGATTCTAGTGCTATTATGATTTAACATCAATTCAAATTATATATCAATCGGAACATGTATAAAAACAAGACAAATAATAATAATAATAATAATAATAATAATAATAATAATAATAATAATAATAATAATAATAATAATAATAATAATAATAAACAGATAAGTAAATATTTTGGTTGGCAATTCTTGAAATATAAGATGAGAAATAGATCGCGTGATCATTTTTGCACCAATCCGCATGTGTCCAAATGGTCACGTGATCTAATATGATATCTCATATATGAAGAATGAGAGTGCGCTGTTGGAGTTGGATATTGAATTTGACCTTTCTTGGTGCAAAAATTTGTGTAAAATTCTTATTTATTATTGAACAATATATATATATATATTTTAACTCTGAGGGTGTGGCATTAAATATTATATGGAAACTAGAATACATTTTTTATAATGTTCAACGATTATTTAGAATAATTTAAAAATTAAATAATTGATTCAAACATTCCAATGAGTTAAAGCATTTAAAATTCGAAATCATAACATCCTGTATACCGTATTGTATGGAAATTTTCAATAAACATTTTTTAGTGTGAAATGATAATATTTAAGTAGCACGTTTGCAAATGAATTTACCATGTGCAATGCAAATATCTATTTCTATTTACCTTTTACACGGGTATAAAAAATAATAATGTAAATATATAAATTACTATTACGATATTAATTTATTTTATGTTTGAAGATGAAAATTATAAAAACTAGAAAGAAACTTATTGTATTCAAACATTTTCTAAAAGCAATTTAAAAATATAGGGCGCCCTGCCCTGCCCTGCCCTGCCCGTATTGAGTTTAAATGTGAACATTACATGAATTTTGCTAAATTCGGTTAGATTTATAGCAAAAGAGATCATCGGAAAAATATCCCTCATTTTAAACAAATATTCAAATGTTAACGATGCATGACGTCACACAAAATTGTTTTCATTAAACATAATTTAGAAAATGAGGGGAATAAATAAAAAAAAAATAAAAAATTAAATAATGATTTGTATATTCATAGCATTAGTTCAAAGTTTATTTATATATAGTATATAGCAACCAACGGTAATTTACGTCATTAGAATGAGTTGCCATTTTCGTTTCCTCGCCATATTTTAATGACGTTACTTATACATTTAAAAATATCCCACTTTTTAAATCAAATATCCCCCTATTCAACTCTAAACCTTAAACATCCCACAAAGTGCGATTATCCCAACTCCCAGCGACCCGGGAACACTGAATATACAAATATCCGAATTTCGGATAATTAAATTCATGTATTTGGATATCCAGACGAATCCGGATTTTAGTCTTATGTCAGGATATGTTATTATGTTCAAGTATCCAGATATAATATTATAACCTAATTACTGTATTTAATCGTATATACATAAAAATAAACCTTATTTATTTACTGAAATTTTATACTAACACTTTAATAAATATTAGATATAAGAAGAATAGGTGGCCGTATTATTTATTCAGTGGATGTTTTAATTACATTTATTCATAAAGAATTTTTTTTGATCCGAGCATGTTACAGACACACGACAAAACACTATAGCTGTCTTGTACTTTCGTACGACGACCTACCAAAAGTTATCTAAGCATAGGTGCAAGCACCAATGCATTTGGCTCGTCGTTTTATCTATTCAGTGAGTGTATTATTTTTACTTTCTTTTACAGAGTAATAAGTAATTATTTTATTATCATAAAAAAATTCGAACTCGAGATATCAACGGATATACATGTTTTGACCTTCTCTGAATCGAATGTGACTATTTTGGGAATGACATCTGTGTGTGTGTCTGTGAACGCTCTAGGGCCAAAACTGTCAAACGAAAAATTATGAAACTTCAAACTTAAGATTTGTATATGCCATAGATGTGCACTACCTATTTTTGAAAATAATATTGAAACCAGTAGTGCATGCTTACTCTATACATTTTTTGTTCTCTCCAATATCACTAGAACGGCTAGACTTACGGCAAAAATAGTTAGGTTCATAATGGAAGAGATTAATATTTCGCACAATTTTTGTTTGAAACATTTCTTCAAAAAAATGTACCAGTTGCGAGAAAAATGCTACAAAACATTATAAATATCTTGTTTACGTTGCCATGGATTCGCATGTAGCTTATAAAATCGGAGCATCTGCTATTTTAACAGGAAAACAAAATAGACCCAATTTGATAAATGACATTTCAGAATATTTCTGTAGAGTATTGGTTAGTTTTGATAGCTAGTACTTCAAAACCATTACAAATTGGTATTGGTATAATTTTCCACACATTCATTTATATAAGGTAAGCTTGGTTTTCATATTGTTTCTGTTGGATTATTATTTTCTAATTTTATATTTTTATAATTAATAATCAGTGAAAACTGCGTAAAAGAAAGTTGAGTGCAGGCCACTCCAGATATTTTATTATTTATATAGAAAACAGTTTTTAAAGAAAAAAATGTATTTATAACCACTGAATTTTGAAAAGATAATATTTACATTGTTACTGAATAATTGCAACAATAGTCAGTCTTTTAATGCGATCGCTGCAATGTTTTAAATTTCAAATATATTTTTCTTATTTTGTTGTTTGGCCCTTAGGTTGATTATATGAGAAATAGTTATAGATATAAATGTTTGAAAAATATAATATATTTTAAATATTATATTTTCAATTTCAAAATTATTATTTTTTATAGCTTTCGGGCTCACCATTTAAAAAAGATTGGTAAACTAAAAATATTTTAATTTTTCAATATTTAAAAATGTATCCCAAGGACAGTATTAACGGGGCTTCAAAGTGAGGGGACATATTATTGGACGATTGAATTTAAAATGCGACAGGAACTTCTTGGTCACCCAAATTTTATGTAAACCAATTTTCGGTAAAATCGACTCGGTACATTCAGAGGAGTTGCGACCGAGATACATACATCCAAGTATATGAGTTATATACATTTTTGGATTTGGTTTTAGTCAGGATTGATTTTTTTTTCGTGTATGTTAGGGACACACGACCAAACACTATAGCTGTCTTGTAATATCGTACGACGAACTAAAAAGCAACTTTTTAATTTTTACTTTTGGTTGATGAGAATTTGAAGTACCTTAGACAAACAAAAAATAAGACATTTTTCTATAATTTGTATTTATTGTATAGAAAAAATCCGAATTTCTAAATATATATACGTATATATCAGGAATTAAAATAAATGGATAACGGAAGTTTTATAAGCGGATATTTGGATTTTATAATATTAGGATATAATAAAAATTAGATAGGTAAATAATACACAATGAATACATTATATTCATATATAACTTTATTTCTGTAAGAGACAAAGTAATCCTTCAATAAAAATGATTGTTTAAATTAAAGCCAATTTTATCACATTTCTTATATTATACCAGAACCAACATTAACAGTCGGGGTATTACAAACAAAACAATTTAAAAATGCATATGATAGAAACAATAATTGAGTTTAATAATTAAAGCATTATTATGATAAAGAAAAATTAAAAAGATTATAATAACTGAAATTATAAGCCGATGGCTGATAGCAAACATAGGGGACGGCACGAATACGTCAAACGTCACCTCTTCTGACATTATTGCACGCAAATATGAATCGCTGTGTTTATACTTATACACACATCTAGTAATTGTTATTGTTAGTATGATTTTGAACAACATTTAGAGGCAGGGGGTTGAATCAAATGATGCCACCGGCGCGATTCGACTCGACTCGACTCGACTCGATTCGTAAACGTCACAGATGAATCAGGAAAAATAACACAGTGTTTTTATTTTTAGTAACAACAATTCGGCTACGCACCTACTGGTACTTCTATTTTTTTAAATCGCACTGTTCAGAACAGAACAGCGGCTCTATGATTTACTACAAACAACTACGTTTAACTACTTGGCTAAAATTATTTAACTTTTATTTATGGTTACTACAAATACCTACACCTTAGTATGTTTTACTTTTGCTTTACCTATCAAATAATAATTATGATTGTTATACATTTTGTACTTATTAAAACGCATGAGCAAACTATATGTGAACCTTGACATTGAAATCTGCTGTAAGGGTTTATATATATATATATATATATAATCATATATATATATATATATATATATATATATATATATATATATATATATATATATATATATATATATATATAAACCCTTATATATATATAAATCTGCTGTAAGGGTTTATATATATATATATATATATATATATATATATATATATATATATATATGATTATATATATATATATATATATATATATATATATATATATATATATGATTATATATATATATATATATATATATATATATATATATATATATATATATATATATATATATATATATATATACTATTGTAGAATTCTGAAAAGACTTGATTATATTAAAATATATTTTGAGTTCTGGCATGGTTACATAAAAATAAATTAATTCATTTTTATACTCCTAAATATTTTCAAAGTCAATATAAAATTAGACATGTAGATATTCCGTGAGAAATTATCAGAATTTAAAGTTAACGCAGGTTATATGCATATTCAGGACAAAATTATTATATATTTATAGAGGGCAAAAATCATTTACTTTGAACTTATTATTGTACAAGGTCAAATCGAACGCACGCAAATTTTAATTAAAAACCTGAATTCATTTAATTTAGTCGAATAAAATTTTTTAATTATTAAAGAATCAAGCATTTAGCTCGCCGTATAATCTATCTGGTGAATTTTTATTTTTTGGGTATACAATTTGAAAAAGTATTATGGATATAAAATGTAGACATAAAATATCTTAGAATTAAATGTAAAATTTTTGAGTTCTATTTTTTTTTTTTCTATAGGGGGCTCTAAATTTTGGGGTCCTATAACACCGGAAGTATACGAGAGATACCACAGAATATGTGTAGCATATTAGGTTCAAATCGCTCAAGTACCTTCAGAGGAGTAGAGGGCACAAATTTAGTCTTACGAGCAACCGAGCGAAATATATGAGTTCGACCGATGAGATAAGAACAATTTTTAAGGATTTTTTGATTCGAAAATGCTACAGACACATGACCGAATAATTAAGCTTTTCTGTACTTCGTACGGTGAACTAAAAATCATTTACTTTTTTATCATAATTTATGTAAGTTCGATATGACATGCGTAGAATACTCGATAACAACTAAATAATTTAATATTATTTATTTCTTCATAGTCAAATATTTGCGACACGGGTGTGCAATTATAGAGTAGGTATAGCACGTGTTATCACTGGTCGAATTGTCAAGTTATGCTAATCAGTAGCGTCACAAACTCTACTATATAATTGTAAATTGTTCACTGGTTATCTATTATTCTATTTATTTCTAGCCAATGTTTTGGTTCGTAACAAAACTTAAATCCCCCATAATATATCTTGAAATCGATAGAGATCGTTGACAAATATTGACAAAAGATAATCCTTGGAATTTTATCTGAAATAATTATATGTCACTGACCGAATTATCAGAGATGGTAAATCAAAAGCATCCCTATTTCTATGAAATGCAATACTAAGGTGAAGGTAGCGATACTACAGGTACGGTTACAGTAGAGCAGGCAATTGCCTGCTGTAGGAAGGATTCGGTTTCTCTAAATCTATAAAATCGACAATACTACGAACAAGAAATAACATAACACTAGAAATCAAGGTGATGGTATCTATTAACTACAGAACAGGTTTGCTTCTTTGGTTAAACTCGTTACTCTACCTATTATATTATATACGTACTACATAAAATGTTCCGTCATCTATCCGCGCTCCGGTTGCGATTATCACAAATATATATATATACGGTACATACAAATATGCCGTCCACAAACTGACGAGTCATACAAAAAATAAATAAAATACAAAAAATAACGATGAATCGATCTTTATGATGCTGAGAATAATAATAATAATTATTGTATAATATGAAACAGTCGTAGTCAATAAAGAAATTAACAATTAACATAACGAGATTGCACTTTTTTAAAGATGCTGTGTCGTTCCGAGCGATAATCGCTGATTGGATCCGTAATAGTAAGCGTGTCTTAACGTTTCGGACTGAATCTCGAGATTCTTTTTTAGGTGTGTTATCGTGTGAAAGAGTTTTTGTCTTTGGAAGACCGTACTGCCAGTACCGACGGCGGTACTAGTTCGCGTTCCATCTGATATCGCGTCACGTTGCGCCATTTCAGTAAACAGTAGTCTTGCAGCAGCAGCGGGACGCAAGTCGTTCACCGTCGCATAAACTTTTCTCTTGACCGGCTCGCTTTGGGGACAATGTCTATTTAGATCGGGATGCGTCGGCTTGAATGCGAGCAGTGGAGCACGGCGAGGCGATGAACTAGTTTGTGCTACTGGTAATTTGCCTCGTGACCCACCTGATAATGGCACCGTGCCAGGTGCGTTATTATTAATGAAATTCGTTATATGATTCTTCTTCGGACTGAATTTAACAGCACCAACATCTACGCATGATACTTGAGTCGGTTTCAGGACATCAACAGAATTAGTGTTATTGTTACTTCCACCACCTACAACAACATTTCCACATTCTTCAAATCGCAGCAACTCAACTCGTTTATTTGCTGGACCAACTGTGTTTCGTCGCGCAGGTGACCCAATCACAGGTGGACTATTAGTGCTCATGGCCATCAAAATATGTTCAGCCTCTATAATGAGTTCCCTGTACTTTTTATCAGCCTCTTTATCACCTTCATACAGTCTAGCATCAGGTGGAACATGAGGATTTCGCCGAGTATGGCTAACAGAATTCCGACGAGGTTTATCAACGGACTTGGATGCCCAGGATTGTTCTGACATAGCTGCCTTTCGTCTTCGAACTGAAACAGGTGTAGCACCAGCGCTTCGAGAACCAGCTAAAAAGCCGGGGGGAACTCGTGCTCTGGCCAAAATCGGCGTTAGTATTACTGGTGCATTTACCGGCTTTTTAAATGGAGATCCAACTGGATGTCGTTCTCGTCGTTTCTTGGAAGACGCGTGCTTAGACCGTCTTTCACTCGTTCGGCGACGCCTGACTGTTGTTGGAGTTCCACCCGTAGACTTACGATAGGAAGGTGCTTTGTTGCTGCTTTCTCTTCGGCGAGGCTGTTGTTCATCGTGGAAATTATGATAAGTACAGTGTCCCATATTTACCAAACTCGAACTACCATCATCAGTCATATTTAATTCTAAGGAACCATTATCTATAAAGTCAAAGTCGTCTTCGTCTGTTAAGGGGTCACGTTCGTCGCCACCTTCCCGTCCTGCGTCTACGTCTGTGTCATCGTACTCTTCATCACAGTCCGTGGGATCGCTATCGCTTAGAATGTCCGTTTCCTTTTCGTACACATAGCTTTCATCGTATTTGCCCATCATTTCATTTAGAGTGCGATCATCTTCATCTTCACTAGCGACTGATGGACGAGCAGCTGCTCGATGTACGCTACTTACACTGAGACTCGACGAGGAAGAGGACGAAAATGCTTCGAAGCGGGAACATGCTCCACATTTCATACAACGTTGTTTCTTGTCCACGCACGTCCACTTTCTTCTCACCCTGGCGAAAAGAATAAAAGAAAATCACAAGCAATGTAAAAGCCATTCACTTAGACAACTTACGGACTAGCTGTAGCTGCTTGAAGAGGCGGTTTATTCGATACAGTGGACTGCAAAAGTGTCGCAGCAGGTTGCCGAGGAGCTACAACATGCATTGGGGAACAGTTGCATCCTGAGTTATTTGTTGTTGTCACCCAAGGATTTGTTCTGATACGAGTACGTTGACGAGGCGAAGAAGTAAGTGCCGGACTAACAATCCGTCCACCGATAGTTGGCTGTTGTTCCGTATTAGAAGCTGCCGAAATACTCCCTACTGGATTTACTGCTTGTTTCTTTGAGGTTGTTAATCCTGGCATTAACAACTTTAACGGCACATCGGTTGGAGAAGAATGAAAATATCGTGTTCCAGTACGTATGTTAATATAATACTCCGGGGCTGGTGTTGCAGCCGGAAATGAAGCTCCTGGTGAAGTTCCATCCGTAGAATATCCTGTAGAATAGGCGCTCTCTGGCGAAGATAAATTGGTGCTATTTTGATGGCGTTGAAATTGTGTGCGCGTTTGTTCAGATGTTACAAATGCCTTTGTTGTGCGATCATTTACCTACATAAAAACAACATGTACGGAATAAGAATTTCGATTAAAAAAAATCAACAAACAACCACATATGAAGATATAAGCAATATAAGCGTACCATAGTAGTTGAATCAGGCGTCAAGGTCGCAGTTGCTGTAGTACGCTCAATGGTAGAAGTATGCGCTTCTGTACGCAGTGTATGTATGGGTTCAATTGCATCTTTATTGTTCTCGAAATGTTTCTTCGCCGTAATATCTTTGCGATGTTGTTTCTTGCGTGGTCGCACAATATGTGCTTCCATCCACGAACGAATTTTCGTTCCAATCATTTTTGAGGATCACCTATAAAACATGGCAACTTGTGATCATTTTGATTCCATACAATAATATAATTCAGTGGCCAACATGCCTTGACCTAGACCTAATAGATGATGCGATGCAACATGCAAATCAGCCGTCGTCCCACCCCGGACCCTTCATGTTATAACTTTGTCGCGTTTAGCCGGGTTGGTCGTCATGGCAACCCCTCGCCACGATAGGCGCGATAACAGCGTTCTATCATTATACAACGCCCCAACATTCCACCCACTTTATAAATTTAATTCCATTAAATACAACCTCTCAGAGACTCAGCGTTGTCAAATCAATAAATCTCAAACAAATTGACTCGATTTCATACCATTATCGGATGCCATTATTTTGTTTACATACGACACACTGGCTATTTATTAATGGATTATTGCATACATGAGATAACAATCAGCGTCGTAAAACGGCGCAAACGATACTTTGTCCGCGCGAATCGATTTTTTAAATATCCACGTGTGAAATTTATAACTACATCATTCATTTAAAACAAATATATTGAATTTAATCATGTTCTCCTGCATACATTTTAATCATTTTCAAGATTGAATATTAATTTTTGTCTAATATCTAGAATAATAATGCTTAATCAGCATTTGTATGATTTAAGGAAACATCTATATTTTGATATAGTGATTTAAGAAAATATAAATATTGACAATAATGTATAGGTATCTAAGTTATTGTTATAATTACGCCGTGAATATTCCATGTATGCATGCTTGTACCTCAATAGATTAATATTACGTCTGACTAATTCAAAAATCCAAAAAGCTTACCGATTATATTGATAGAAACAACAAACAAATGTTGCGTCGCATCATTTATTATATTATTTAACAAGTAGTACAAGTAAATAATTACCTTTGCAGCGGTGTTAATCCATGAACAATATACCGAACTCACATTTTATAAAAAACATTATTATTATTATAAAACACTTGTTTTCATTAAATACGTAACATTGCACAATTAAAGTGATTGTAGGCCATTGCCGGCACCCGAGACGCAGCACCGGGCGTCGTAACAAACGCGTCGAATCACATCGGATTCCTGCAACGAGGAGGCGCGAAATGTTCTTGTTATTTTTTTTCAGACAAAGATGCAGAATCCTTTTGTAATAGAACCTACTGCACAGACGCAAGCGCACACTACAGTGAGCGCGACATATGGACTCATGATAAGAGAGAGGGTGGGTGAGTTGTAATGCAAAATACATTTCACATTGCTTATTTGAGCATTAAATTATAGTAACATTATGGATTTTCTTGGGTTTGATGGTACAAGATTTTATTTTCAAATTTTATTGAATATTAAAATTGAATATACATACATACTTACATTAAAATACATACATTTTATACTAAATACCAAATAATTATGAAAAATTCCTTACTGAATAATTATTAAAATACAGAATTTCATGAAAAAATCATTGAGCAATATTACATATTAAAAATACTTATTTAGGTAAGAAGTTAAGTCCCAACGACTTGCCAATGAAACATAATATGTCCACAGCTTCTTCAATCTGTTGAGAATTATTTTTGCATTATGAAATAATATAGTCATAGGGAAATGTGTGAGGAAATGACATATTTATAGGTTTATAGATTAAAGAAAAAGGAATAATGCTGTGTGCTTTGATTTATCGCTCACTAATGGCATATTATAGAATTACCAAATATATGACAGGCAACTCTCGGTTTACAAATGTTCGATTTGCAAAACATTCGTTATAACAAATATTACTATCCATTAAATATTTCTTTAAAACGGCAAAATATAAAGTTGCTTATAAAACGAAATACCAAACATATAGTCAACATAATTGCAACATTCAGATAACTACACATTTAAACAAACATATTTACAGGCACCAATGCCTTCAGCTCGCCGAATAATCTATTTGGAATATGCGTACGCTCTACAACGTTTTAAATTTCTATTAATAATAAATGGCAGTATTAAGGCGCCTGGATTTACACTGCGAACTGATTTAAATGGGATATCACAGAATATGTTTAGCAAAGGTACGTATTGAACGGGTTCAGGAATGTGAGATACACAGAACGAACAAAACATATATCGAACAACGTCTTGAATAGAACTAGTTCGCAAACTGAAAGTTATCTTTATATTAAACATTGGAAATCGTGGAAAATATATAGCATGATGTGCAGGTAAAATTTTAAAGAGAGTCCATATAAAAAGATATTTAAAAAATTAAATAGCAAAATCATCATTATTGTCTAGTTTATTTTAAAAATGAAATAAGTCCTAAATTTATTCGTATTTTACATTTATCTATATGTTAATATACCTTCTATACAATACGACTACGATCCTGATAACCATAACCGAGTCAGTTGCTGACAAACTAATCTGTCAAAAGTTGAATAATCGGAATAGCTAAGTTATAACTGCTGAATAAATCAACTGCTGATTAGGCTATTGTTGCCAGAATCGCGCCCGTATTATATTGATCAAACTATATAACAATAATATAGTTAGTATAGTGTATCTATTAAAAATGTACCAGATTCCCATTATTGATAACCATAAGCAAATGAATTTACTGCACTGCACTTGCTTTTTTCGCCTTTCTTAATCTTGCGTTTGGATATTTCATTTTAACACATTAAATAATTGAATAACAAAGATACAAAATGAACACATCGATTCGGATTACCGAACGCAGCTTATATATGTATACAGGAAGAATTATGACTAGTGTAAGAGACATTGAGATTGTTGGGAAGGTTATTGTGTTAAAAATGACATATGCACATAGGTCCTATTCCATGTTCTTTTCTTGTGTGTTCGATTCTTATATCATATTCCAAATATATATATATATATATATATATATATATATATATATATATATATATATATATATATATATATATATATATATATATATAACTACAAGGGATTTATGTTTTATTATATATGACAAGTTCGACATTGGGCGAAATGTCGTACGTAGAGTGGATGATGGACAGATGCGATGTTAAGAGAAGGTCGAATAAAAGGCTAGCAAAAAAGAATTATATAGGTAATGTAAAAGGAGTAAGAATGCGGAGTCACCCCGCCCACAAATGGCTGAATATTATAAACAGAAGATTATATATATATATATATATATATATATATATATATATATATATATATATATATATATAGATTAATGGTATTGGCTATAGAGCGTTCACAGACAGCCAGACACACAAGTGGACACAAACGACATTGACAAAATAGTCAAAATGTATTCAGGAACCCTCAAAAGGAATATTTACATTCAAATTTCGAGGTAAATTGTTTCTTGTAATCACAATAATTTCTTTTATACATAACGTATAAGAAAGTAAAAACATAAAACAGAAAACATGGAATAGGACCTATATGATGTTTTACTTAAAATAACATCCAAATAAACTGTATATACTCGTATAATCAAGAAATCAAATTTTAAATACAACTTACCACTTTGCTTGTAGGTTTCCCACATCCATGTCCCGCTTTGGTTTCAACACGGATTAGTAAAGGATTCGATTGTCCTTTATTTTTACCAATAGCATCCTGCAGTGTTGCAATAAATTTTAGGGAGTGTGAAGGCACAACTCGGTCATCGTGATCGGCAGTAAGCAACAAAGTTGCTGGATATTGATGTCCATCTAACAAAATTTACAATCATACACATACTTGTATATTAATTAAAGAAGAAATCCTTACTTTCGCTCCGAATATTATGTAATGGGGAGTACGCATATAAATTTCTGAAATGTTCTTCTTCATCAGAACAACCATAGTCTGATGTCCACGCGTAGCCGATTGTAAATTTATGGAAACGTAACATGTCCATTACTCTACAACAACAGTTCATTTTTTCCTCATATTCAAAGTTAATTAGAAATTAATTAGTCAGTATTCACAACTCTTTTTAATTAAAAATTGATTTGATGAAAACTGCTATAATCAAAACAATATTCCTAGAGACTTGTGTGATCTAAAAACAAGGGAATCGAACCAAAATCTGAATTCCTGTAAACCCAAAAACCAATCGAAACCATTGTTTTTATTTCAGCGTAAGGTAGGACCAAAGAGCTATTCGGTCGTGTTTGTAACATTGGCGGATTCAAAAAATGTTCGCACAGAAATTTGGTTTACGTCTTCCTGATTCCAATCTCATGTACATGGATGTATGGTACTCGCTCGCTTACTAGTTCGTAAGACAAAATGTTGTGGCCTCTTCTCCTCTGAAGGTACCGAAGCAATTTGAACCAAATGTGATACACTTAATGTGTTTCATTTGTGCCGTTAGCATTTCAAATTCGATTGGCCACATACTTTCGGAGAATTTGTATGAAAATATCAAAATAATCGAGTAAAAATTTATAAGAATTCTGATATCTATAATTTCTTCTGTTTGTGAACTTAAGACAAAAAAGCAAGCTTAGGTACAGGCGCCTTCAGCTCGCCGAATAAATGCATACAGCAGAGTAAGAAAATGCTAGTTCTAAAATAAAGAGCCACATCACTCCGCGCATGTTTATATTTTGAATTGAAAAATAATTGTTTCATAATTATGGCCTTTATATTCACAATCTTAAAAAAATGTTGTTCAGATAAATAATTTTACAATTTATTTGTTTTTTTTAAATTTAATTATTGCATATTTTAAAATTCATAATAATAATTATTAATATTCTATTGTGGCCTTTGGGTTCACAATATGAAGAAAATTTGTATACACAAAATATTTTAGAATTTTCCGTAAAATTTTTGGGAGTTCAATTTTTTTACTGAATTTAAACTGCGAACGGATTCAAATGGGTGCCAAAAAATATGTGCTCCGGTATCTTCCGAGGAGTAGAGGGCACAATTTTGGTCTTACGAGCGACCGAGTGACGACAAACATCCAAATATATGAGTTATATATTTTTGGTACACACAACCGAATGATTTAGTTATAAAATATTGTATACCCATTACACTATTGTATTGAATTAAAAATTATGTATGCTCACGTCATAAATAATAGTAAAACATAAATTATTTACCCAACTTGTGCAATCGCAACTTGGAATAGTTCTGGTGCTTGATTCATACAAGCGGCAACCAATAGACCACCATTTGAACCACCTTGAATTGCCAGTTTTTTACTACTGCTTAGCTTATTATCGATCAAATATTTCGCGGCGTACTGAAAATCATCAAAGACATTCTGCTTGTTGAAGAATCGGCCTGCATTATGCCACCTTTCACCGTATTCCCTAAAATAATATATTCCTAAATTTAAATAATAAACACAGCAACTGGGAAAAATAAACAATAATAAAGAGAAGGCAATAATGTCATAATAAAAAAAAAAAAACTTCCGTACACGATGTATAATTTTATATTAAAATATGATGTTGAATTATTATGTACCGTATCATACAGTAATAGTAATAATAATAGACATAAGACTAACAATAAAAACAAAATAAAAATATATATATAAAAAAAAAAGCCCAAGGTGCTAAAGATGAAGGAAAGTGAAGAAACACTAGAAGAAAATGCACGTCAGAGAAACTATAGTATAGGGGATACTGCAAGTAATATATTTCTAAAAAGTAGAAGAACAGAAAGATCACCAATAAGAAAAAGGAAAGAAATGGATGATACAGAAGGACAAATAATGGAAATGTTAAGGGAAATGAATAAAAATATAGCAGAAGCGAGGCAAGAAACAAAAAATGAAATAGTTGAATTAAACAACAAATTAGAAGGAATAATTAAGATACAAAAACAGGAAATACGAGAATTAAAAGAAAATGAAGTGAAAATGGAAAAAGAAATAAAAGATCTAAAATATATAGTTAATGATTTGGAAAAAGCGGAACAAAGAAGAGAAAAACTTAAGAAGAAGAATAATATTGTTATTAAAGGAATAAAGTTGGACAACAATAAAGATGTTGAAGACTTTCTAAGAAGGAGAGTAGAAGTGGAAACCAAAATTATCAATACCTATAAAATAGGAAAAAACGAAGAAAGACAACATACGGTAGCAATAGTAGACAAATGGGAAAATAAAATGAAAATTATGAAGAATAAAGATAAACTAACAGGAACAAAAATCTACATAGATAACGACATGACAAGAGAAGATTTAAAAATTCAAAATGAAATATTAAAAATATCAAAGGAAGAAAGATCAAAGAATAAACAAGTTAAAATTGGATACAGAAAAATTAAAATAGATGATAAATGGTATGACTGGTGTATAAACAGTGAAAAACTAGAATTGAGAAATGAGGCAAAAAACGATCAACGCATACACAAATAAAAAAGACAGAGAGAAAAGAGACAATAAAAAGAAATAAGAAAGATAAACAAAATAAGAATATTAGGATTAGTACATGGAATATAAGAACAATGTTAGCAGTAGGAAAAATGATAGAAATAAGCTTAGAATTAGAAAAATATGGGATACAAATTGCCGCATTACAAGAAATAAGATGGAGAGGACACGGACATATAAACAAAAAGAATTTCACATTATTATACTCTGGAGAGGAAAAGCAAGGTCAGTACGGCGTGGCATTCATGATAATGAAGCAAATAAAGGACAACATAATAGAATTTAAACCAATAAATGAACGCATTGCATATATACGCATAAAAGCAAAACCTTTCAACTTATCACTATTAAATGTCTATGCACCAACAGAAAATGCAAAAAAAGAGGAAAAGGAAAAATTTTACGAAAAAATGGAAAATGAATTAGAAAATATGGCAAAGGAAGATATAATAATAATATTAGGCGACCTAAACGCGCAAATTGGAAGAGAAGATTATATTAAGGAAGTTGCAGGAAAACATACAATACATAACACTACGAATGATAATGGGCAAAGGTTATGTAATTTTGCAATAAGAACAAATATGATAATTAGCAGCACAAAATATGAACACCCGTGGCAACACAAAATAACATGGATATCACCGGATGAAAGGAATTATTCACAAATAGACCATATATTAATAATTAAAAGAAGACAAACAACTATAAAAGATGTCAGAACGTACAGAGGAGCATGCGCGGACTCCGACCACTACATGGTAACTGCGACAATGAAACAGAAAGTAAAAAGAACAACCAAATATAAAAAGAAACACACAATCTGGAACAGAGAAAAATTAAATAACGAACAAAACAGAAATGAATATGAGGAAAAAATAGAAGCAAATATACTAAGCAATGAGATCACAGAAAAAGATATGGATTCAGAATGGTGTCAAAAAAAAAAAAACATAATAAAAACGGCTGAAGAAAAAGTAGGAATACAAGAAAGAAAAAATAAAAAAGAATGGTTCAATGAAGAATGCAAAAAAAATAACATAACTAAAAGCAAAAGCTAGAATTAAATGGATACAGTCAAATAAAGAAAAATATAAGGAAGAATATGAAAACACAAGAAAAGACTGTAATAAGGTATTAAGAAGAAATAAAAGAAAATGGATAGATGATAAAATAAAAAATATGGAAACTGCAAGAACGAATAGAAACACGAAACGTTTTTATCAAGATATCAGACAACAAAACAACAAACATAAAATAAATATTAATCATATGCGAGATAAAAATGGACAAATAACAGAGACGGAGCAACAATATGAACAAGAATGGAAAGATTATTTCAAGGAGCTACTGTCGAAAATAAATACAGCCATAGAAGAGGAGGAGAAGGAGGAAGAAGAAAAAAACGAAGAAATAGAAGAAGATATAGTGGGAGAACCTACATTAGAGGAAATCAGGAGTATAGTTAGAAATTGTAAAAATGGGAAAGCACCAGGAAAGGATGGGATACACAAACTAATATCCAAAATCTGGAGAGAAGAAAAGATGCCAAAAGAGTGGGCAATAGGACAAATCGTAACAATACATAAAAAAGGTGATCCTAAGGAATGCATAAATTACAGAGGCATAACATTACTTAACAATGCATATAAGATACTGTCAACATTAATACAAAAGAGATTGACAAGATCAACAAGAAATAAAATAGGACAATATCAATGCGGATTCATACAAGGAAAGTCAACAATAGATGCAATACATACGCTCAAACAAATTATTGAAAAAGCACATAAAGCAAAAATAAATATAGAACTGCTCTTTATAGACTTTCAACAGGCCTTTGACTCGATAAAGAGAGGGAAACTAATGGTAGCTCTAAAAGAATTAAAAATTGAACCCAAACTGAGAAAACTTATAAAAATGACAATGAATAAATCAAAAGTGTGTATAAAAACAAAGAACGGTGATACAGAGGAATTTATAACAAACAAAGGAGTCAGGCAAGAAGATGCACTATCGGCTACTTTATTTAATCTAGCACTAGAATATATAACAAAGAAAATAAATAGGAAATCAATTAGAATAAATGGAGGACAAATGATAGCATACGCCGACGATGTTGTCATTATAACAAAGAGGAGACATATTGGAAAATATGTTAAAGGAAATAATAGTAGAAGGAAAAAAAAATTGGACTGACACTGAATGAAAACAAAACAAAAATCATGAGATTCGGAAAACAAAAGAACAGGAAAATTAAAATAGGAGAAAATGAATATGAGGAGGTAGAAAAATACAAATACCTGGGAGTAATGATAACTAACAAAGGGGACAGAGGCAGAAATAAAAGAAAAAATGTTTTCAACTAACAAAGCTTTTAACATTTATAAAAACCTATTAAAGAATAAAATACTAACAAAATCAACAAAAATGAAAGTATATAAGTCAATGATAAGGCCTATATGATGTATGACGCAGAGACACTAACAATGACAAACAAAGAAGAGGAACAACTAGAACGAAAAATATTAAGAGCAATATTAGGACCAATCAAAGTTGATGATGAATACAGAATAAGAATGAACAGTGAAATATTAAATGAAATAGATGGTGAAGATATAGTTAAAAAAATTAAGCAGCAAAGAGTGAAATGGCTAGGGCACATATGGCGAGCAGGTGCAGAATCAATGATATATACTATATTAGAATGGGAACCAGGGAGAAAGAGAAGAGGCAGACCACGATCAACCTGGATAAAAGAAGTTAAAGATGACCTACACAACGCAGGAATTACAAATTGGCAAGCAAAAACATCAGATAGGAAATCATGGAGAAATATAAGTATGAACATAGGAACAGAAGGAGATAGGGATTGATCCTCCCTGATACAAGGATCTAAAGAGCTCCACAGAGGAGCGGCGCAACCCCGCTGTGGGTGTTAAGCCATCATATATATATATATATATATATATATATATCATACAGATTATCTGTACATAAATTTCAACTCAGAATTATGCATGTAAAATCATAGAACAAGTTCTATTTTCTGACAAAATTATATACTGAAAATGCGTGTACATAGGTACACTGATATCTCGCATTAGGTTACAACTGTAAACGATACTTCCCCTATTTTGTGTACGTTATACTAAAAGTGCGCGCGCACGTCAAGGAACCCTAGGATGTAAGTTAGAAGTTCTACCACAGTTTTAACCGCAACATTGAATACGAAAACAAATACCTACAAAGAATGTATATCGTATATTTTAATTTTTAAAACTACCGATATAAATCGAGTAAATTGTGTATCGATACAGCCAATTTTGAAATAAATTCGATACGATATCGATTACCTATTACCTCTTGTTACGCGAACCAGGCTTTATGTAAATAACTACGTATACAGCATACGTTGCCATTTATATGAACAGCATATTACCTCAATTAGTTAACATTAATTCGGTTAATGTAGCACGTTTGAGGAACGCATCCCTACTGTTATTTATTTATAATAAACACCACTCAACAGGACAAAATCAAATAATAATATTACAAATATAGACGAAAATAACACAATGCTAATACAATATTAAGTACAATAAATGACCAAATACAAATTTTACGTATATTATGTTAATTAATTACTTAACTACCAAATGGTCAACAATCCTATTCTTAAAATAAAGAAACGAATCAGCAAATATATCAACTTCAGCTTCACTTGTTAATTCATTAAAAATTGAACACAAATAACGAGTTGGAGATTTTAGTTCACAGTTAGCCTTACTTGCAGCATTTATTCGTGAAACCCGGAAGTTAACACGTTCTAAATTGAACAAATCATCAATTCGATTGTTGATCAACTTATATAAGTTAATACAAGATTGCAATTTTCTACACTGATGTAAGGATAGTATACCAAATTCGATGAATTTTTGCAGAAATGAATAAATTTTGTTTTGAAGCGATTCTATAGCATCCTTGTATTTATTATAAATTAGGTTCCAGATTTGTAGACAATACTCAAGTTGGGAGCGTACATAACAGTTATATAAGGACATTAACGTACTCGTTCGGTGAAAAGACAGTTAAAAAATATCTGAAGTGGCCTGCACTCGACTTTCTATTACACAGTTTTCACTAGATAGATAGATAGATATTTATAATGTTTCGTAGCATTTATCTCGCAACTGGCACATATTTTGAAAAAAAAATTCAAACAAAAGTTGTGCGAAATATTAATATCTTTCATTATGAACATAACTATTTTTGGCATAAGTGTAGGCGTTCTAGTGATACACTCGAACCTCGCATATTTTACCGAGGCGAAACCGCGCGCCCTCTAATAAGTTACCGTTTCTCCTCGGCGCTTGCTCGCCCCTCCACTTGACCCACGCGCCCGTGTTTGTGTATGTTGCGCCGAGGCCGTTTTGAATTTTGGAAATCTGATCACAGATTCTTGCTCAGCGACCCAAAAACCCCCTTATATGCAGTTTCATTTTTAAAAACTCCACACGCAACAACACAATGAGATAAATTATAAGTGGTAGGAGTGGGGGAAAGAAGGAGAAGTTTCTCCGTAACTTATGCGAGGTCCGTTTCGTAACTTATGAGAGCGGTCACTTAAGTGAAGGTAAAATATGCGAGGTTCGAGTGTATTGAAGATAGAACAAAAAAATGTATAGAGTAAACACGCACTACCGGTTTGAATATTCTTTTCAAAAATAGGAGATGCACATCTAGGGCATATACAAGTCTTTAGTTTGAAGTTTCATAATTTTACATTCGACAATTTTAGCTCTCGAGCGTTCACAGACAGACGTCTTTCCGAAAAAAATAGTCACATTCGATTTTGGGAAGGTCAAAACGTGTATATCCGTTGAAATGTCGAGTTCGAAATTTTTCATGATTATAAGACTTACTTATTACTTCGTAAAAGAAAGTAATAAACAAAACCTAGAGATCTGTATGACGACTTGATAAATTGTTCAATATGCATGAATGAAATGTATGAAGTTATATTTCAGCGACCGCAAAGAATACCTATGAACAGAGGTTTTGCTAAATCGGCATATCGGCTTTAATTCACACGTTCAGGAATGTTCAAATTAACTGTGTGTAGTTAAAGAAAGGGACTAAAAATAGTTTCAATAAAATTGTAAGTGCATAATAAATTCTGTGGTAAAACTTCATCACAATTTTCCATAAGAGAGTAAAATTTCCTAAACAATTATTCAAATGATTTAAACATAAATAACATACCCGCCACCTCTGATATTTGGAATAGCTAGTATTCCATCGAAGTGTTGAATAAACATAATTCGCATTAGACTGAATGTAGGCTGAATACTAACATTGAAACCACCATAACCATAGAGCAAACATGCCCGGGATGGATCAGGTTTCACACCCTGAAAATAAAACAAAACGTGTTTTTATTTTTAATATTGTGAAGTGAACATGACCGGCAACTTATTTCTGGTAATATTGGACAAACAATCATTACCAAATTCCCAAGATAAGTTATCGAGCCAGCATCAAAAGAACAAACAAACAACATACAGCTCTAGATACTAAGAACATAGGCACTTCTGTACCATCTTTACTAGGATAAAACACTTGTGTGGTTTCGAATTTAGCAGGATCAAAATCTGGGATAGTAATTTGCCGGAATACCTAAAAAAAAATATATATATATATATATATTTTATAAATACATCGTACCAATATCAGCAATTTTATAAAAATCATACCGATGTTTTGTAATCATTTGTGAAATCAACTTTGTAAATAACACCAGGATTCACGAAAGAGGTGAAAAAATAAAAACATTCAGTATGATGTCTTTTACCGGAAAAACCGGCTATTGTTCCCATATCTAGTGGAAAATCAATGATTTTTTCTCCAGTGGAACCATTATGTAAACGAAGGACATTCTGCAATTAAATTGAAAAACACATGTAAATATTGAATATTTTTGTAAAATATTGTTGATGAACGTACTTTCACATCTTGAATGTAACAGATGACTAGTTGATCATAATTTATTCCAGTCGCCCAATCTAGTACATCTTTTGGGTGTTCTTCTACAACATCTTTCCAATTAGCTTCGTCTGGATTTGTAAGATCTATCCCTACAAGACGGTAATTTGGAGCATCATTATTTGTACGAAAAATGGCCAAGTTCTCTACACTGGTGACGTACTAAAATTATTGTTGATTAGATGTTTTATAAAGAAAAATAGTCGGTTGAAACATGAAACTTAAATTACCTCATAATCCGCTTCTAATCTATCGACTACAGCAATCAACGGAATTTTGCCAGTTATTTCTGTAACCGCTGAAAGGTCTCCTACGTAAATAAGATTATTTTTGCAACCTTTGATTGGTGTTAAAATAAGCCACCTGCCACAATCACTAACTTCAGCGCCACTGAAAAATTATATATATATTTAAACAAATGAAATCGTTCATTTTCTTTATCAATAAGGTAAACAAAAACAAGTACATTCTAAATTCTGGTTCTTCCGGAAATTCAGCAACCAAAACATCTTCAGTTTGATTGGTACCTAGACGGTGGTAATACAGTTTTTGATTATGATTTGTTTCAGTTTCTGTACCATCAGCCTTGCCAGTCTCTTCGGGATATCTCTAAAATATTTTTATTTATTTCCATTTATTGAATTATTGCTTTAAAAAATATATATATATATATATATATATATATATATATATGTTACCCCGTAAAAAATGCCTTTGCAGTCATGAGTCCATGCCAGCGACGAAAACTTCACTCTAGTAAGAATATCTGGAAAATCTGTATCATTTTCTACATCTTTGAAATGAATTGTTATCCAATCCGAGCCACTTGTGCTCAGACCATATGCGAACGTTTTCCCGTCTTCAGAAAACTTTGTACCCGATAATGACACCGTACCGTCGGTGGACAAACTGTTTGGATCTAGAAAGACGGTTGCTTCGCCATCCAGCGAGTTTTGAACGTATAATACACTTTGGTTTTGTAAGCCGGAATTTTTATAAAAAAAAAATTTATTCCCTTGTCGATAAGGACACGAAAATTTCGGATAGTTCCACATATTCCTTAGCGATGAACTTATACTTTCTCTGACTGGGTATGCATTTAAATATGGTCTTGAAATTTCATTTTGGGCTTCAATAAAGTCTTTCACATCTGGGCTTTCAGGGTCTTCCATCCAGCGATATGGATCTCTAACCTAGCAAAACATTGTTTTACGTGAGATTCATAAGAATCGGCAAGAATTACGAATGTAATTTTTAATTTAAAATATGTTTTATGAATTCTAACCTCAACACCATGGTACGTATCGACAGTGCAGTCCTGACGAACTACTGGATAAATATATTTAGTCATTTTAGTGGAACACAAGAATCTCTTATTTATCTTGCTGCTTAATCGTGGCGCATTGACAAATGTACACAATTTCGAACCTGCAAATATGCGGAGCATTAAGCCTGCGCCGCCTGCGCCCTGCGCACCTAAACTTAACATTACAAATGGATATTTTTTTAAATAAAAACTTGTTGTCTCATTGCTAATGCTAGTTTTACACAATGCAATAAATTTAACAATATATTGATTAAGTTGACCTTAACTTTCTTGAACAATGTATAAATGTCAAATAGAAACAGATTTTTGTTCGTTTTACTCACATCAAGTTTTCATCAAATTATTGTGCACTTTTATGTATAATAAACTTCGCGATAAAAATATAGTTAAAGCGAGGTTAGTTTGTATAAAGTTGGTAATAGTCAGTGTTGCCAACCAAATTAAATGAAAATGTGTACATGAGGCGCGTTTCTTCGAACTCTGATTCGCAATTTAACTAATCAAAGTAATCATGATTATGAGAATCACGTTTCTTCGTTCGTTATTAGTTATCCCTACACTTCCATTTTGCGATCAGAAACTGACAATCCCCATCCCCTTGCGAATCATTCTATTTCTATGACTACTTTGATTGAATCACAAAACTGGCGAAGAAACACGCCAATAATTAAAAAAAAAAAACTAAGACAAAGGAAATATTTACTTGGGAATATAAAAAACAAATCCTGTAAAATAAAATCTAATTTTTTTTATGACTCATGTACAATAAATAACACTTCCTAACAACCTTTACGCTATTCGCTATAATACATCTCTACATATTATTTATAACAAAAATGCATGACAGTTAAATGTATAATATTATATAAAATCTATATTAATTTACAAGAGGGGGTTTACTACATTCAAGAGTGAAATGTATATTTGTATATAAATCATGTTTTTCTTTTCTACAAAATTAGTTATTTCATTATATTAATATGTTATACATTCATAAACATTTTTTTTTTCAAATTGTCTTTGCTTTTCTGTACATGTTGAACTTATCAAATAAATAACACTATATACAAAACTTTCAGACACAACTAAATTTCACACCGTCATCACTCGAATAGCAGTTGTGACAATGCAATTTGTTGTTGCGTACCCGCACATCGGTACCCATGAGACCGTCGCCCAGCTGCACATGACAAACGCAACACTTGAAACAGTCCATATGATAAAAAAGACTCAGACTTTCTATAATCATAGCTGCTCCACGCCCTGCAAAAAAAAATATATATATATAGAAAAAAATATATCACGCATGTTCTTCCAATAAGAAAGTAGCAGGGTTCAGTAAAATGATACATCCCTGCCACATCTTGCAAAATTTTATTAGTACAGACAACTCTTGGTTTACGAACGTTCGATTAGCGAACATTTAATATAATGAATATCACAATTCATTAAATTATTCGCCAATAATTAGAGTACAGGCACCTATGCCTTCTGTTCACCGAATAAATGCAAACAGCGTGCTACACTGCCCGTTGTAAGATACGGAGTCTCCCACACTTGGCTACACAATTCGAAAAAATGAGATTTATACAAAAAATCTTACATTATTTTGTAAATTTTTTTGAAATACCCAAAAAAAATAGTACATATTTTGAAATTTATAATATTTTCTTTATGACCTTTGGGTTTACAATATGAAGAAATTTTGTAGACATAAAATATCTTAGAATTTTTATGTAAGGGATTCCAAATTTTGGGGCCCTATAACACCGGAAGTATAAGGGCGATAGGTTTTAAATTGCGAGCGGCTTGAAATGGGATACCAAAGAATATGTGTCGCAAATTTTGTTCAAATCAAAAAGAACTTTTTTTAATGACATTTTTTGATCCGAAAAATGTTACACACGACCGAATGCTTCAGCTCTTCTGCATTTAATACGGCTAATAAAGTGTTTTCCTTTCAAATAATAATAAATTTTATTATTGTTTTTATAATTGTTTCTTTTCCAAAAATAGTGGTTATATAATCATTAAAAATGTCAGTGGTTAAAAATTATTTTATAAAAACCACCAAATAAATTATACGGCAAGTTAAAGGCATTGATGCTTGTACATGTACTCGTTTTTGCTTCAGTTTTGTAAGAAAAAACAGGAAGCACGTATAATTGCAGATCAGTTCTGTTTAGATGCACTCGAAACTGGTCTAGGTGTTGAAAGTAGAACGCCTATAATTGTAAGATTTAAAAAAAGAAACTTAACAAAAAAAAAAACTATATATTAGAATAATTATAAGGAAATGGTCTTAATAAATAAAACTAATCTAAACAGTAAAGTTTTGTCCTTTCAAATGGCTACTTATAGGATACATGTTGTACAAGTTCAAAAATGCAAAATACACATAACGTATAACGAACAAAGTTCAAAAACGAAACTCGTTCGTAAACCGAGAGTTGCCTGTTTTTATAATATTTTGTTCGGGTAATGATTATTAATACCTAATTCGTTTCCACAATACGAACATTTTTTCTTGCCACTAACACTTAACATTTTATCCTGTGATTCTTCCATCATCAAATGAGGATGGTGAATTGGTAAAGCATGTCCAACAGAATGTGGAGAATGCGATCCATAATGGCCTGGAACGCCATCCAATCTGAAATAATGAAAAACGGTTTTAATTATCAAGGTATTTCTTTCAAGGTACAATTTAAAATATTTATAAAAACAATTATTTATATATATATATTTATATATATATATATATATATATATATATATATATATATACATATATATATATATATATATATATATATATATATATATATATATATATATATATATATATATATATATATATATATATATATATATTCACAATATTAATAACCAAGAATTTGCAATGCAAAGGTAATTGCATTTCCATGTAATTTTTAAACGGTATGATTTTTATAATTTTGGTTTAAATCGATTTAGAATTGATATTATCTCTGCTTTGCATGGTGATAATGCTTTGATTAACAAACAATTTACTTCATGTATAATTCGTAGGTTTATTATTATATTAATTAAATGTAGATGTTTGTGTTTCAGTGTTGGCGCTAATACCGTTTCAATAAAGTGTGAACTTATTGCATTGCCTATTTCCTATATGTTGCTAATAGATTGTGACAATCTTTCTTATTTGACCCATGTCCATTGTCATTGCATTGTTATAAAAATCGCAAACTTCAGGAACACTAACCAGTGTTCATCTTCAGTGCTCATATCACGTCACATCAGCACTGAAGATTAGTGTTCGAAACGCTTGAGATCTTCATAAAGGATTCAATGACAATATTCATAATCCAAATATGAGAGATTGTATATCTTATATATTTGAATAAACCTCTATACATACTTCTTGCCAAGAATATTTCTCTCCGATAAATTAATCTTGTTCTGCACACGTTGTGTTAACGTCTGAATAACAGAATCAGGCAAATGCTTCTCAGATCGAGTTAATTTCCAACTTTGAACTAAGGGGGGCGTAGTATATTTTTGTTGTTCACTAATACGACGTTGTTCCGCCTCCTGAAAATAAACACAAAATATTGACTTTAGAAAACGATAGCAAAAAAGTGGATCGACATATACCTGTATTAACCAATGTTGATTATAATTGAATTTCTCTCTGGGTTCCGCCGATGGTTTTGGATGTATCCAGGTATCCTGTGCGATAAGTCTTGATCGTGGCGTGGCACTTAACATTTGCAACGAATGCCTAGTTGCTGGATGACTAACTTTTGTAGTTGTAGCATTGGTTCGTTGATATAAATCATCTTCAACAACATTATTATTCTTTCTTATTGGTGTATTGTCGTAAGATTCTCGGATAGGCGGTCTTGGATGTTTCACTGGCGTGCCGTGAGTTGAGCGAGATAAAATTGTTGAAGATTGGGTTCGGGGATTGTAAGTTGGTATCGGCACGATTTCACGCTGTATTTGCAATTCAGGCATTGATTTGCGATAGTCTATTGCGTCCGGTTGATACATGTTTGTGTAGGTCAGTGGCTGATTGGATGTATCGTTTAAATCTTCCAATGACAGACGTTTATTTTTCAAGCACGGTTTCGTTTGCAAATGTGCATGACTTTCACGGAATACCATATTTTCTCGCTGGCGTTTCAATTCTTCGCGTTCTAATTGCAGCAATTCATATTCGACCCTTAACACCTTAATCAAAAGTAAATAAATAACTCTAGTATAATTTTTTTAAACGGATACATTGTGTAAAACTCTTGGAATAATTGAAACTTTTTTAAAATGGTATGATTGCACAATAACTGCTTAAATATTAACTTTTAAAAAAGAAATGAAGTAACTATATGGCTGTGTGGAAAATATGCTAACACTGTCCAATATTTTATCATATATTTATTTGAATTTATATAGTATTGTTCAGCAATTTCAGTTCTAAATAACAATAATGTTGGTCATATTTAATACTATTTATAATATAATTTGAGCATGGAATTTAATGCCTATGACTATTATAGTTTCAAATAAATATATAATGTAATATTGGTCTGCGCCAATATTACATTGTTGTTGGTTAGCATAGCCACTAGACAGCCGGAGTGTCAATATTAAATTTGCAATTAATTTACCTCTGAATGTTCATCATCTTCCGATGTTGCATATTCTGCAACGGCCTAGAATTTATAAAGTTAATTAAAACATTGGTTACATATAAAAGTAAATTTATAAATTGTTTCGTTAATCGTACGTTTTAATTGTAATAATTTGTCTGGAATTTTAAGAAGCGGCACATTTTTAGCAATCACTTTTTGTAATGCCAAGGTCAGTTACTTGGTAAATATTAATAAAAATGTTGTATATATAATCAAGTCTGTGTGTTTATTTTTGTTAAATGAATTTTATTTTTTATAAATATGTATGTGATTTATATGAATTAAATACAATGACAAACCTGATGATTAACTTGTTCTGAAGGGTTCTTTGGTAGCAAAACAACATTTTTGCTATTTTGTGTCTGTATTTGATCAATTTTGTCAAAATTATCAGCTGGAACAAACTCATTCGTATCCCTCCATTTCTCTTCCTTTTCAACTAACTCGATAATTTCCCTTTCTTTTTTAGTGATCTCATCTTCTTCCGATGTGATGCTGTTTGTTGTGCAAGGCTGCAAAGCATTGTATTTTAATGAGATTATTTTTAAACACTTAATCTAGATGGGCAAGTATATAGTATATAAGGTACCTACCTCACTATTCTGACGACTATGTACTATCCCAGCAGCGCCTGCGCTGTCCGCCAAACTGCTACACCACGTATCACTTGATAAACGTCCCCGTTCTAATTCAATCCCAGAATCCTGACTATCTCCCGCTTCACTGTAGCTGCTCTGTGTTTTCTTGTACAACTGCTTCTCTAAACGCGATTCTTTCTGCAAGAAGCTATTTATATCCGGTGGTTTACGGATAGAAGCTTCCAACTCAGGTTGGTCGTCAGGGTCAATACCCAAAAAACTAGATCGTTTCATGCGCATCTCTTTTTTTATACGTTTGGTTGAATTAAAACGCTTTAGTTCGCATTCATCAGGTTCGCCACTTAAATCATTAACCGGAGGAGGTGGTGGTTTTTCTTTGGGTGGTTCTAAAGCAGTTACTGGAGGACCCAGAGGGAAATCTTCAGTGGCAAAATTAAAGTCCATTGGATATATATTGCTGTTTATATAATCGATATTTTCCATGCTAATCGGTGACATTAGTTGTATGCTCCCGTCGACGCTTGAGTCTTCACCGCTTTGTGAGCTGACACAAGTATTGACTTGCGTATCTTCTGGATTAATACAGGATTTTTCCATGCATGAATAACCACCAACAGTTGCAGTAATTTCAGGATCTTCAACGGGCTCGTCTGCTTGACTGACGGAGCATGAAACATCGGCTGTATGGATACCGCTATCTTCTCGATCAGTATCGCCATATTGAGATGACAAAATCAGAAGCTCAGTTGAAGAATTCGAAGCTGGATAGTTGCTGTGGCAATAATCCAATCCTTCTAAACTTTGAATTCTGCCTAAAGGCATAGTTTCGTTTGTAGTATCGGTGAGATTATCAAGTGATCGATGATGCATGGTATCCATTTTGTTCACGAAGACATCTGGTTCGGGGCTTGAAAAACGTTCTGACCCAGTAGTTTTATTAGACCAGTTGCTTGATATGACAGTTTTCGATTTGATGTTATCTTCATACTCATTTGGAATTGAATCCCGGTGGTTATTAAACATTGATACACGATTCCGAACAAATTGATCAGCGCTCAATTTGCATGTGTTGTTATTTTTAATATCGGATGCGTTATCGCTAGCCACAATCGGCATTAGAATTGGATTATTTTCCAAGCCAAATTTATTACAATCGGTGTTTAAAAGAGGTTGTTCTGTGAATTTTTCAAGACTTAAAAGCCGTTGTTTTAGACTTTGTGAATGGATAAAATCATCGGAAAGTCTACGTGATGTACTTGATTCGAAATGATTTAATTCATAAAGTTTGTCATTTTCAAATAACTCTTTGCGTTTTAAAATATTACTACCCTTTGACGCAATAACGTCTTCTGGTTTAATTTCCAATTTCGTTTCTAGTCCATATGATGATGGTAATGTGAGGGATGAACTTACATTTGTTTTGGCTATTACGCGTGTCCTATACCCTTGAATCGCACTTTCATATGTGTATTGTTCAGGTTCTGACGGAATGGCGTCATAATCATGTTTATAATTATCGTGCCATGCATTTATCTCCTGCATTTCTTTTTTCTCTATTACTTCATTATCTTGTAGTTTTGTTTCTTTATTCTTTGTAGTTTCGCTTCCACTCTCAGTTTCGCTACTATCTTGTAATAATTCTGTTGTTATTAATTTGAAATTATCGATACGATCGTTCAATTCTTGCATTGTATTATTCTCGCTATCGTAACTTGAAGATGTATAGACGTTATTCTTACATTGAAGATCATCGTAAGAAGTGGAACTGTTCTGCTCATCATATTCCTACAAAATTGTACTAATTAGAATTGAATCGTTCATTTTCAAAATTATACGATACTATTTTGCTACTCACAAAATACGGAGGTAGACAGAAGCGTATATGTATTAAATAAGTATATATTTGAAAATATACACATAATTATATTAAAGATATTTTGTTTCATTTGTGGCTTGGCTATTTTCTAAATTACTATTACAAATTTACATATTTTGAATTAGTGTTTTAGCGGTGAAACGAATAACTCTTCTGTTGCTTAAGAATGATAAGTGAATATTCAGTGCTTTTGTTTAACATTTTGGTGTATCATTTTAAAATTTAATCAATTGATCGATTACTTTTGGGGGGAAAAAATGAAACATCTTCAAACAATTAATATTATAGCAGAACATTAGCATGTTTACAACGAATATAAACAATATGTAAGTTATACAAATTGACAAAATTGCACCCATAAATTAATCGCAAAGAACTTTATTTTGAAATGATTAAATTTTATATAACTACTGATATTAATAATATCTTTAATATACAATATTGACAATTTTTAAAATACAGTAATACCCCGCTTAACGTTACAATATCCAGCAAATAACGTAATTGACAAAAAAATAAAATAAAATATATATATATATATATATATATATATATATATTGTGGTGTTTACGAATGCAATTTCTATATTTTTATATAGATTGTACTATAAGAGCGCGCGCACCCCAGTGATAATAAAAAAACTCCAAAATAGGTAATTTTTATTTTTGTACAAGAAAAATAGATTTTTTTAAACCACACATTCTTAATGTAAATACGCATCGATGATAAAAATCTTAAATACGATAAACGAGGTTAATGTTTTACCTTGATTTGAAAAACAAATTTATGGATATTTTTCATAATTATATATATATATATATATATATATACGAGTATATATATATATATATATATATATATATATATATATATATATATATATATATATATATATATATATATACGAGTATATATATATATATATATATATATATATATATATATATATATATATATATATATATATATATATATATATATATATACTCGTATATATATATATATATATATATATATATATATATATATATATATATATATATATATATATATACTCGTATATATATATATATATATATATATGACGTTACCGTAAATGTTACCTACCACATTACTGTTATCGTCAATATGCATTTCGTTCTCATTTATTGCACTCGTCATTCCTATACCATAATCGCTAAAGTCATTAGGATCGTCGTTTTCGTATAAAGATATGCTCAATTTGGTCTTTCTCTTATTTCTGAAATCAAAATAAAATTGAAAGTATCCAGTTTATAAAGATAATATCATCATTATCATTCTTTGAAACTTTGGTTTATTAATCAATTGATGCCTTGAAGAACACAAGTTCTGCTTCAAGGTTATTCATGTATAAAATACAAATGCATCAAATGTCATGGTCAATTTTGATTGTTTTCATTTCAGAATATTATTGCGATGAAGTCGTACCTTTCTTCTAGTATTTCATTAAATGTTTTACTCTTTCTTCGGCCTCCACTTTGTTCTTGTTGTTCGAATTTTTTTACTTCGACAACTCGTTCGATGATGTGTTCTTGCCTCTTTCTCCTACTGCTTTTCCAATTGTCCAAATTCTAAATGGTAAAACGAACATCAATGCAACAATTATAAACAAATGTTACAGATAAACATCTAAGAAATATGAACCACATTTTTGCTATTTGTTTAACATTTATTATACAATGGAGTCGCAGTTTAGTGAAGTACTTTTGCAAGGCTTCTTTACTATTTTTTTTTAAAATTAATATTTTTAAGTTTAATTCATTTATAATAAACATAGCTGCTAAATAAATATTTATATCATGTTTTATTATTATAAATAATTTTATACTCTGTAATTTATACCAGACAGTTTGACTGATTTGTAAACCTCAATCCCAATAATAAACTATTTAGGGGTTGTTTATTTTTTTTTGAGATTAGGAAAGTTTTGTAAGATAACTTTTAAGTAAAGTGCATACATAATGCCAATACAACTTCAAATTGTAAATGAAAACTGAAACTTTTCAGTACGCGGACATGAAAACTAAAAAAGCACATTTGATTGGGGCTGTAATTTGCTTAATTTAATTTGTAACATATTTTCTTAAAATATGTAGTTCGAGCGATTATTCAATTTTTTTTTGTTATCAAACTAAATAGTACATAAATTATGAAACACAAGAACTACATTGTGACACACATAATATGTATTTAGGGAATTTTTCCTAAAAATGACATCACTGACCGAGACTCCGCGGTATAAAATAAAATGTAAATTTCTAGTAAAACTTACAGCTTGCCAATCTTCAGCTTCATCTCTGATTTCTTGTCTTACATGTTTCACTTCTTCGACTTTCTTGAGTTGCTGTTGTGCTTTGCGAAATAGTTCACAAGGTCCGATTTTTACGAATTGCATTGGATTTGCGGCAGGTTTCGGTGGGATTGGCTTTGTTATTCGACATCTAGTCGGTACGTATTCTGTATTGTCCTTGGAGTTCTACGCCAAACAAATCGTCGATAAACATTTTTTTTAAATGCAATTCATTACAAATTATACTAACCCGACGTTGGCCGTCTATACTTTCTTTTGATCCGAATGAGCTTCTTCGTTCACTGTCCATTTTTCTGATATTTGAGGTTCAAACACTGCAAAAAAAAAAAAAAAAAAAAACTAATTAGTTATATGTTTAGATCTTTCCATAAAATATATTTTGTAATTATTATCATTTCTTATGTCTATGTCACTTTCTATACCAGACAAAACATTAGTGGCTAGTTTATAATTTGTTCGTAAAATTTAAAATATGCCAAATAGATGTAATGGATAATTTTATGGTATTGATATTTTCAATTACAATTTTAATTTTCTTTAAAAATTGTCGTTGATTTATCAGTTTAGAAACGAACAGCTGATTTTCAGGAGAACCGAAAGCGTCATTGAAAACATCGATACAGTGAAATTACCCATTAATTATTCTATCCACGTAATTTGGCAACTTATAATTTTACCTACAAATTCACATAAATTAACAATATTTACAAATCAAGCAGAGCTTAAATTTTATTCATTATATTGTGATTTTCTCATGTTATCGGATTGGTAAAAAAAAAAGTCATTCTAAGTCGTTTCTAAATTTGTTCCTTTTCCAATGCAAAAACTTGACTTTATTGATTAAATAAATCACAATTAATTACTAACTTAAATTGTGTTATTTTAAAATTGATTAAATATCATAATTCTTACTGATGCACTATGAAACAGTAAATTCATATGATTTGCACCGCGCTTAGCGTTAAGTATAGTTGACCATAGAGTGTCTTGTAATGACAGCTCAACAATAGAACTTTCGCGATGATGTAGGCTTAAGCGCATAAGAACTGCACATCGTTTTCAAATGAAAGTGACAGAATACAGGTAAGTGTTAGACAATTCTTTTGAACAACAGTGTACCTATTTGTGTGTAATATACCAAATACAGAAAAAGTAAAAGTGTTAAAAAGAGATCAAGTAAAGCGTCATTATCGTTTTTGACACCATTAACAACATATAATACAAGTAGATTATCTTTTAAATATATATTTTACCAATTTGTCCACGTAACAATTTCCACATTTCTTATACAACACTCAATCTTGATATACGAATATTTAATAACAAAATATAAAGTGCCGTTATACACAGTTAATGTCACTTATCAAGAACAAATATTTCTGTCGGATACCATGTAAATAAAGTAATAATAATTATATATATATATTGGCCTGTTTTATTAACCGTAATTGTAAACTGAATCATTATTATGTCCATGTACAGTAAAAGTAAAAACAATATATTATCTTAATTGCGGGGTCTGCACCTATATAATTGTCTGTAAAAAATTCATTTCAAAATTCGCTTTATTGTTTGAATAGCATATATGCAATAAAAAAATAACACCCCACTACATTTTTCATTTTTGGAAGACAATTGAATTTGTATGAATAGACAATAACATGTTTTCAGCCATAAGCTTTTTCTTTGTTCTGTGAAATAGTTATATTTGTATTTCGCATAGGAGCGTTATGTGCTGTACAGGGACATACAAATTAACAGAAATAGTACTGAGTGGAAAAAATGAGTATCTGCAAAGAACGTACAGTGCAGCCAAAATTTTTAAAGTATTTTAATTTTTCAGAAAATGTAAATAGTTCCGTTAAAATTTCAAATATTCTGAATTTGGAGTTATTTTCATATAATATATAATACTTGGGAAATGGGGACCCTGGAGTATTTGTACCGTTCAACATGATTTACGGTCTTTAAGGTTTCTTTGTATTTATTATCCATGGGCATGGGCATGGGCATGGGTGGATAATTGTTTTATGACGATTCTTCGACTTCCCGCGAGATGAACCATACATGTTTTGACATGCAATTTAAATTAAATTTCCCATCGATTTTTTCATTTATTAATAAAACCTTATTAATTGATGAGTATTTTATTTATATAAATAATAATAAAACTATTTATTATGTATAGAATTTACATAATATAAAAGAAAAAAAAATAGCAAAGCAAACACAGAATCCGGTATATTAAAACAGAATTTTGGTCACAAACTGTCAGCATTTTAACTTTTATTAAATAATCAAAAATAGATGTAATGCTATTTGTGGTGTACACATTGAAAGTAATTATTCAATAAACTTATTGCTTCTCACGCACAATATATGTATATTAAACTTAGGTATTGCTTCTATTTATATTCACAGATTATATTTATTTAGACGTTTAAAAACGTAGTTTTTGTTATTTTATAAAAACACTAAGAAAAAAGGCCAGCCACTGGTAGTATCTATAGAAACATATGAACTAAGCTTTTACTCACATATTCAAATACATATATATATATATATATATATATATATATATATATATATATATATATATATATATATATATATATATATATATATAGGTATATATATATATATATATATATAATTATTTGAAAATTGAAATATTAGTAAACCTTCACGATTAAACAAAAAATAAAATATATTCTTATTAAATTATGTTATCAATGAAAACAAAAATAATATAAATATAAATTATAATAACAATCATTAAATTATCTATAATAACTAATCAAATTTCAAAGATAACAAGGAAGTGGTTACAATTATGTTTATATTTGGACTATTGTTGCAAAATCATCGATTATTTTATCGATATTAATATTTTTGGCTATGAATTTGAAAACTTAGCTTGTCCTATTCAAAACCTGCGATAAGTTTTGAGTGAAATCAACCTTGTGTTTATAAAGGGGTACCCGGGATCTAAATTAACTACCTCAATTACTTGTATCAAATGCACGATAATTAAATATCAATCCCGTCATCCAGCTTTTTTTTTTTTAATCTTGTTTGTCATTATATTATTATCACTTAATTTAATTATTTAGTACCCATTCCACAGGGTGATGTAAACATCCCAATTACAGAGGGATGAAAAATATAATGGACAACTAAATATAAAATATAAGTATGTACGAATAGACACAAAATAAAATCTTATATTTAAGTAATACTATACTGGAAAAGAATTAACTTTAATCAATATAGGTTTACTACTAAAATAAATCCCATATTTGAATACACCCAAATAAATGTAGAGTTATATTAAATAAATGCTATATTTGTTAGCCCCAGATAAGCTTTCTGTAATAGTAACTAAATGTAATGTGAAACCTTGTTGAATTGAACTATACATAAATGCACCATGTATTTACTGTTAATAAATCGTACTTGTGTAAATTATGCTACATAAAATTTCAATGTGTTACCTCCCCTTAATCGCAAATCTATTACTATTAAATAAATTTACCTTATAATAAAGACAAACACCTCAAATAAATTAATATATTTTTATTTAGTGTAGTGATATATTCATAAACTGTGATACAATATAAACAAACTTAATATTGAATAAAATTTGATGATCGATTGATTAACTAATGCCTTCTTAAGTAAAGTTATTCTCTCATTGTAAGCGAACCACAATCGTCGGATTGGCGACTTTAATTCATAATTTCTTTACGTAATTGGGCAAATAAATGTCGTTTAGGTTCTAGAAGTTGCTGCCCTGATTATCTCTAATATTAATTTCTCCCAAGCAGCGCAGATCATTAATTTCGTTATTCAGCAATTTATATAAGTAAATGCAGAATTCAATTTCTCTGCGGTTAACCAAGGAAATAATAGCAAATTCAATTAGAGAATTTCTATAGTTAAAGTATTCATTATTCTGTGGAATATAATTTTCAAAATATTTGAATGTTTATTGAGTAAAAATTCATATATAACCCATTAAAAACTCCACAAAATAGTGATTCGAATTCACTTCACTTACTCTCGTCTCGTCGCATAAAAAAAATGTACCTCTAGTCTAGAATATTTCTCGAATTATTTTATGAACTCTCGTCTCAGCCGAGACCCACGACGAGAATTCTCGTTATCATTTTTATTTTTTTTATTATTATTTTTCTTTTTGTAGTTTACGTAACACTATGTAATTATGTTTGCGTAAATTACAAAGCAGGTTGATATTCATTGTTATTCTCTATAGATATTTTTCACAGAGTACGTAAATTTATTTAGAGATTGTATAAAATTTTATCCAAAACGTAAATAAATTATGCAATTTACTACAAAAATTATAAATTTAGCTATAATTTGTAAATAGAAACTCTTCATGGAAATAAAGTAAATCTTACAATTTCTAATCAATTGAATGAGGAAATGGGTTATATATATATATATATATATATATATATATATATATATATATATATATATATATATATATATATATATATATATATATATATATATATATATATATATATATATATATATATATATATATATATATATATATATATATATATATATATATATATATATATATATATATATAAGGCTGCGATTAAAATGTTCTTAGCGGGAAACAGTACAATATGTATTTAAATGTAGGTAACAATTAAATACGTAAGGTTAAAAGGTGTTCGCGGTCGAAAAATATACTATCTAAAACTATATAGTATACATATATGTCGTCAAATTATTTAGAAACAGTAAATGGAATAATATAGTAGACCTTAGTTGCTATAGCGTTTAAATGCTATAAACATCTAATACATTGTTCTAATTTACTATTCCCAAATAATTTGATGAAATATATAGTTAGTATTAGACACTATGTAGATCAAGAACACATTTTTCTCATGCAAATTTGTTTTTTATTTAAATCGGGAATTCTGGAAAGTAATTTCAAGAAACGAGACTCTCGGTTTTTTACCTCTCGAATATCCAAATGGCTTCTCGATCTCGTCTCGAAATTTGAGACGTGATGAGACGAGACTCTCGAACGGTCTCGTTTCAAAGGAATCCCTACGATCAAATATACTTTATAGTTTCAAGCACATTAACCAAGGGTCGATAGTTATTTTAAGCACTCGAATTATAAAATCAATAATTTGTACATATAGATTTGTATACATCAGTTTAATATTAAAATATATAGCTCAATGATTTGATGACCTTACATAAAAAAGGCAAAACTTTAAGTGTAATTGCTGCATAGCAAAAATGGAGTTCATCGTTCGAGTCAACGGATGAAGGCTGCTCCCAAACTATTGGTCTGGAGTGTATATACGCTTGGTAAATTGAATAACATTGAAATAGTTGTTAAATAATTTAGAGGTTGGTTAAATTAACACGCACAAAAAAACAATGTCAAAATACTAAATAGAATAATAATGAACCACTATTATAGCTATTATTACAAAATGAACAGCCGATATGCAGCAATTTCAACCAAACGCGAATATTTAAATTGTGCCGAACAAAAGTTTTGAATTGAATAATACTAATAAAGGAAAACTATATACATGTCTGTGTTTCAAAAACAGAGAAACAACATAACAAAAACCAGCGGAAACGGAATCGTTAAGTAATCAAAATCAGTTTCCGTATTCAGGTGCATTGAGTTGGGTGATACAACTTCCGTTTTTTTTTTTTTTAACAATGGCTTTCACAACATTGAATTGAGTACCCCAGTCAGATTCACATAAAAAAGACTACACATACTTAATTCCAATGTGTTTTTGTTGTTGGTACGTGAAAAAAATAGTTTACACAAAGCAAATAAAGATTTGGTGTCCAGTTTCACTTATATAGATTGCTTTGCTACTGATTGCAATGTTATGGCACTAGGGTCATGCAATGTTGGTGGTGATTTATGGCTTCGAATGAAATGTATACTTCTTCCATTAACGACGGTCGTAAAATGAAACAATAAATTCAATCCAATCAACGTTTCTGTTTCATTTCTATTAAGTACCTACAATGTACAGTCCCTACGAAAACATTTAAAGTCGAAAATATTCAATGTACTTTTCGCTTGTTATTATTAATTTAATCTTAACATATATAGCCGTTTTAAATCTCTATCGCATGATTTTCTAAATAATTAAGTTTTATTTTGATCTTTGAAACAATAAATAAATTAACAAAAATTAAAGTCATATTTGTAGAAGAATCTACAAAATTATATAGTAGGACTTATCATCTGTGTGCTCTAAGGATCAAATATTTTACATTATTATACAGAATAATAAATTAATTAACAAAAAGTAAAGTCATATTTGTAGAAGAATCTATAAAATTATATAGCGAGACATATTACCTTTGTACTCAAAGATCTAACTTAACTAATTTATCTATTGATCTATTTAGTAATACAACTTTGGTCCTGAATGGGAACATCTTTTAATTTTGCTTCGAATATTCGTATTGTTTTGCTGTCCTTCCCACTAAAATGTCTGACGATTCTGTAGAATCTAAGATTTATGGTGGAATTCTGAGCTAATCTATCGTAGATCTTTATTTAATACATAGAAATCTTCAGAACGATACAAATATTTGAATCTAATATTTGTATCGTCCCTTTAATTTTAATACGTCGTATCTAAAAAACCATACTTTTGCAGGAGAGCATTTTTCGTTTGTCTTTGTTTACTTTTCCTATGCGTCTATAACATAATTGGAATGGTAATACAGCAATAAATATTATTATTAATGTTTAATACATAATTGTTCAATTATTCATTAGGTTCAGTAATAAAACAAGTATGTACTTTCAGATTTGGAATATTAAAATTAGACAAATACTATTTTGCATAGGGGTGTGCGGTATGCGGTGTGCGGTGTGCAGCTACCTAATTTACAAATTACACATTTTGCTAGTTACGAAGTATTAGAATTAGAGGGCCGGTATGTTTTTATTTTTAAATTTGACGTCTATTGAATCTTCCCCATCTGGAAAGATTAACCAAAATGTCAAAATATATAGCGATTATTTAAGTAATATTGACAATATGTAAATGTAAATAAAACCAAGTATTTGCCTTTCAAACAAAAGTAAATTAGAAATTACTTTAAATGTTTCATGAATCTAACAAAACATGTCAAATAGTTAGGTATTATTTTAGATGACAAATTAACACTCACCGGACACATAAACATAACTTTAAAAATCATGTGCAATTTTTAATTGTGCTAAACTAGATAATTTTGCTGCTATTTTAATTTATCACGCACATGTTAAATTCATATAACTTATTGGATAACCATTTGGAGCTTATGCTCAAATAATTATTTTAATCTAGGGTAACATATATAACATAACATATGTTAAAATAATATTCATTCAAATTATGGTAGTAATTTTTTTTTTTTTTTCGTTATAATGTATCGAAATGATTCACTGAAGGAATTATAAATTATTTACAATTTTATATGAATGAAAATGTTATTTAATTATTATTATTGTTGATTAATTTATTATCTTATTTATATTTTACTTTAGTACATATATTTTCTATTTATATTGTTGTTTTTATTATGTTTTGTAGTATTTGTCATATTATTATTAATTGTTTTAAAAAACAAGATTTGGTACGCGTAAAACGCACCAACGCGCAGAGCTCGCTTTTAGGTACAATATGCGTTACGAGCAGTGCTTTTTAATTATTATGGCCTTTTGGTTAACAATTTGAAAAAATGTTATAGATATAAAAAGACTTACAATTTTTCTTAGATTATATTAATTTAAAAAAAAATGTTAAAATTTTGAAATTCAAAATTATAATATTCAATCATTTTTTTCGGGTTTTGGGTAACAATATAAAAAAAATCTTATAGACATAAAATATCTTATAATTTATGAGTGTTTTAATTATTTTTATAAGGGCAGTATTAAGGGGGCCCCCAAATTTTGGGGCCTTATAACTCGGGTAGTATACAGGCGATTGGATTTAAACTGCGAGCGGATTCAAATGGGATGCCAAATAATATGTGTACCAAATTTGGTGTAAATCGCTCCGGTACCTTCAGAGGGGTAGAGGGCACAAATTTGGTCTTGCGAGCGAGCGACGACTAACATCCAAGTAGATAAGTTATATACATTTTTGGATTCAGGGTGACGAGACAAACACTTGTTGTTAATGAAATTTTTTGATCCGAGAATGCTACAGACACACGACCGAATCCTTTAGCTTCTTTGGTACTACGTACGGCGAGCTAATGAAGTATCCGCATACCATTTCTTTTAATGTTTGGAACTTTATATATATAAAAAAAGATTCTAAATGTTTGAAAGGGTTATTAATCACCCCATTTATATATGATATGTATGTAATATTTGATATAGTATGTGGTGTAAATAAAATAAATAATTTGATATTTGTATTAAATCTATGACATGCATTACCAGCAGCATATCAAAGACACCCTATGATTGAGCAGGTGAGCTACCAGTAAATAAAATACATTTACATAGTAAATACTCGTACTCACATGTAGGTGCTCGTATCTAACTTCTAACGGTTGCATATAAAACTGTGTTTACTAATATGGCTGATTGGTGTTAATTTTAAATGTGATTTCTAGATTTCTACATCGTAATATATACGAAGAAACTATAATTATCACAGTATTATAAATTAATTAACCGTTTTTATTTAGTCTTTGTTCATAGATACAAATATCAAATTAGTTTCTATATTATAAATTATAACATTCCTTTATAATTTTATATAAGTCATATCCGAAAAATATATTTATACATTTCCAACTTAAAGTTCGGTTGAATATATAAGAGAGATCTAATTACGGTTTGTGGTTGTGACAAGAGATTTATTTCTATGTATAATAAATATATATATATGTACCTACATAGATGGAATGGGATACTAAGGTCAGTTATTGGTGTTTGGTTGGCGGCCATTTTAGAATGAATCATGTTTCAAATATCTAATGCATACTCATATAAACATAAAATTGTTACAACTGTTGAATTTTAAACTAAAATATGAATGTATATTTCCTAATTTAGAATGTTTTGGGGGTATATTTAGACCTTTCCCTGGTTGTAGGGTACGGAAGTGAAACGTCAGACTAAACAAAAATATGTTAAGGGACGAACCCATCCAACCAAAACCAACCATACACTAACTATTTCACCTGGAACCATGTGGTTTTGTTTACCTATTGTCTGGTACGGTGAACACGAACCATACATGAAATTGGAGTATATACATTGCTAACACACAAAAAGATTCACAGACTCACATACACGACCAACACAACATAATACCCTTTGTTGTATGGAACGAAACGGAGAAAACAGCATAACCAAAAAAATATGAAACACTAAGCTAAGTTTAACTCGAAAAATGAAGCAACTTGAAAACTCAACCGACTTCTGAAATACCATTATATTTTATACGTGTCGTCGATATTTTTCTAATAACACACTAATATATTTAATAACAAGATTTGGTACGCGTAAAACGCACCAACGCGCAGAGCTCGCCATTAGGTAAAATATGCGTTGCGAGCAGTGCTTTTTAATTATTATGGCCTTTTGGTTAACAATTTGAAATAATGTTATAGATATAAAAAGTCTTACAATTTTTTGTAGATTTTATTAAAAAAAAAAAAATTTTTGTTAAAATTTTGAAATTCAACATTATAATATTTAATAACTTTTTTCGGGGTTTAGGTTAACAAAATGAAAAAATCTTGTAGACATAAAATATCTTAGAATTTTTAGTAGAATTTTTGAGTGTTTTAATCCAAATTTTGGGGGCTTATAACTCGGGAAGTATACAGGCGATTAGATTTAAACTGCGAGCGGATTCAAATGGGATGCCAAATAATTTGGTGTGAATCGCTTTGGTACCTTCAGAGGAGTAGAGGGCACAAATTTGGTCTTACGAGCGAGCAACGATTAACATCCAAGTATATAAGTTATATACATTTTTGGATTCAGGGCGACGAGACGAACACTTTTTCTTGATGAAATTTTTTGATCCGACAATGCTACAGACACACGACCGAATGCTTAAGCTTCTTCGGTACTACGTACGGCGAGCTAAAAAGGCCGCTGGTTAACCGGGACTCTTAAAAAATAAATTAAACAAAAGTTACTCATTTTTATAATGCCTTCAAGTTTTATGACAATTAGTTTTATTCTAACTCATGCCGTTTCCGAGATATTGAAAAAATAGCAAGAGTAAACTGTTACTTTGGGTTAAGATATTACACATCGGTGCGTTATACAAGTCTTACGTTTAAATTTTCCTAATTTTACCTTCACCAGTCTTGGCTCTAGAACGTTAACAAATAGTCACAATGTGTATTTCTGTTAAAATCTCGAGTTCGAAATGTTCTTGATTATAATATTTCCTTTTAAAGTTCGTCCAAGAAAGAAATAAGAATCGAATTCCGGGAGAGTTGGCAACTCAAGCGTCAAATTGATGGAATAAATAAGTGAGGTTGAAAATGAGGATTGTGTACGCGTATTTTATAAATTTGAAATGAATTGATGCCAACTTCATATAAGTAATACATATCAGCTGTCTCTATTCAACTTAAAAAGCTTGTTTGACTTGAAAATCGTCCGACACCTTGTTTTCAATCCACTGCGATAAACATCGAGGAAATAAGTTTGAACCTGGTCGAGATTTTCATCAGCCTCGAAATAAGCTTAGTGATTGGTTATGCGCTAAACCCATCAAGCATTTGTTAAATTTTTCTACTATAAAAGACAAAAAAGAAAAGAAAAAAAAAAGTATAATAAATCTTAAGGAATTAAATTTAATTGTGAATTTGAAAGCTGTCAATCTTTGCGGTTACCCTATACCAGCATTTGTTAACCTTTTCAAGGCGCGTCTAGTGGTCTTGGTCTCGCAACCCAGAAAGGTTGTATTGTATTTAGTAAGTAAAATCATGAAATGTGACCTACAAAAACGAATGAGCAATTCTTTAATTATTTTTTGAAACATTATTCTAACCTTTAAATTTCACTAATTTCCATTACAAAAAATGTTTGTCTCGTTGTTTTGAATCAAAAAATACATAACTCATACACTTGGATGCTAGTCGTCGCTCGTTCGCTCGCTCGTAAGACCAAATTATTGCCCTCTGCTCCCCTCTAAAGGTACCGGAATGATTTGAACACATATTAGGCATCCCATTTGAATCCGTTCGCAGTTTAAATTCAATCGCCAGTATACTCCGAGTTATAGGGACCCAAAATTTGGAGCCCCCCTTAATATTGCCCTTAGAAAAACTATCAAAACATCAAATAATTCTAAGATATTGATGTCTCCATATTGGTAACCCAAAGGCCATACAAAACTTATAGTTTTGAATTTTGAAATTTGCACTACATTTTTCTTGAGTATATCAAAAAAATTGTAAGATTTTTTATATGTTATGTATAACATTGTTTCAAATTGTGAACCCATAGGCAATAATTAATAACACAATTATTTAAAAAATTTAATACTATTCCATGTGTGAAGTACTTATAGGGCAAGCTGAAGGCATAGGTGCCTTGTACCTAAGCTTGTTTTTAATATATTTCAAATTTTTCTATGGGCCGTATTAAGGGGAATCTGGCTATTGGATTTAATTTGTGACGAGAACTTTTTGGGCATTCATGCTATATGTATATTAAATTTGATTACAATCAGGAAGGATTCGTGAAACGAATTTCTGTGCAAATATTTGTTGAGTTTGCCAACCGAACACTCTTTCGTGCTACCGAATGACTAGTTAATAAATATCATCACGCTTTTAGCCACATAAAACGGAAGCAAGGTCTGCAGAATGATATGATTATTTATATGAATCCTATGACATGCGTTGCCAGCTACATATCATACAGACATCCGAAGATGGCAGGTCAACTACCAGTTGATAAAAAGAATAAATTAAATCTCAGCCATAATTTATGACGCACATAGAAATATGACAAAATTTGACATTTGTTTACCTGCCCACATATATTTATGAAGAAATAATTAGAATAGTTAGTTGTCAACATAAAGCAAGGTGCATAAAAGAGAACATGTTGTTTTTTAACTAGTTGAAATACTTCACGAAGGTCACAAATAGTATTATTCCTTTTACATTGAATCCCAATTTGACCAAAACAACTTTCAATTTTGGATATCCGCTCTGCTGACGCAGTATATTTTCTTTCGTTGCCAAATTTGAGTTGAATGAATTTTCCATACTATTTTTGTGTGTTTATATGCATGATGCTAAAAGTAGTTTGTTTTTAAAGCCATGTGTTTCAGAAATGTTTTCTATTTTAACACGTATAAAATAAGGAATTTTAATTTATCACATACATATATATTTCTGTTACTAACAACTACTATAATTCACACATTTATTTGCTTACTTTTTTATTATTATTTTTTTCTGGGCTAATATAAATAATAAAATTTGAGAAAGTATGCTTACATTCATACGTTAATTACTGCAAAAACATCACAACGAAATTTAGAAAATATATACATTAAGTAGGCTTGTTATACTAGTGTTATTCGAAATTAAAGCCAATAATGCACATGTTTCATTTTTACATATATAAGAAGGCGAATTTAAAATAATATTTTCCGCATGTTTACTTTCTTGGCCGATGTCAAAAAGCATTGTAATCATGGAAATTTTCGAACTGGAAATACACATTCTTAGCCGCCCTGAATTCATATTGACTAATCTGTGTGCTTGTGTGAACGCTCTACAGCAAAAACTCTCTATGTAATTAGAAAGAAAATCCCTTATTTTTGAAAAGCCGGAAAAGTTAATAGTATCTCGAAAGCGACAGATAAAAAATTGGAAATTTATTGATTTTTGTTTGAAAAGTTTTCACAAAAAGTGTACCAATTACTGGCAAATCGCTTGAGGAGTTTCACAAAATGAATAAATATGGTTTATTCTAAGTTATGGCATATAAAAGTATATCATTTGAACATATTTAAAAAAAAAAATCATAAGAAAAGAAAATGAAGCCATTAACAGCTGGTTTACGGAAATCGATGTTCTTTTGCCGTAGGCAGAATAACTCGTGATATGCTTTTCTGAAATCAAAAAACAATTTTTTTTTCTGTTAGTAGATGCATATGGCTTATACTTGAACGAATGATTTTTATTTTCGTTCACTACATGAAATATAAAATTACCAAAATATAAAAAAAAATCACCGAAAATCTTTTTCTTTTTTGTTAAAAACAATTTCAAAAATTGAAATATCCTTTTTTTTTCAAACCTTCCATTTGCATATACTAACAGAAAAAAAAATTGTTTTTGATTTCAGATAAGCATATCACGAATTATTCTGCCTACGGTAAAAAAACATCGATTTCCGTAAACCAGCTGTTAATGGCTTAATTTTCATTTTTCTTCTTATGATTTTTTTTTTTTATAATTTGTTCAAATGATATACTTTTATATGCCATAACTTAGAATAAACCATATTTATTCATTTTGTGAAAAAAAACCCCCGAAAAATAGTGTTTTATTTTTAAAAGCCATGTAACCCCTTAAGGAATTGGTAAATGTATATGTGGTATCCATGGATACGTATTTACCAGAATAATCAACGAATGTTTGAATTTAAAACAATTTTATGAAAGTTAATATCGGAATAGTTGCACATTATCTTCAAGTAATAAACACATGAGCAAATCTCAAAATAGCGAGACTCGAAACAAAGAATCCAAAACAGCGAAGAACAAAACAGAGAATACTCAAAAGAGAGAATGGTAAAAACAGAGAATACTCATAGGAGAGAAGATTTAAAACAGAGAATAACAAAACTGAGCAAAATTGCGAATGAGCTAAACAGGGAACGTGCAGCACAGTGAATAAGAAAAAGAAAATAAGACCGAAACAGCGATTTTTGTAAATAGAGAATTCACAAAAGAGTGAATTGCCATAAACAGAGAATAATATTTAATTAATTTCCGCTGATCTACGTTAAGGTCCGGTAAAATAAAAAGTCAGCAGTTGAAGATAATAATTTGATATTTTATACATAATATTTACTAATATGATTATACGTATAAGATTTTTGTGATATTTATATGAACAATGTTTTCTAACAATTCCCTTAAATTGAATATGATATGAATACTGCTATCTTTCAATTCCTGTTAACATATTTTATATTTCCATTATATTATAAACTACATAGTAGTATGAATATCATTTTAATATTTCATTGTTCGTCAATCAAAATTCACTTGAACAAGTATCAGTTTTCTAATGAATAACAAATACGATATAAACTATTAAAATTCAATGTTGGACAATGTATAACTATATTGTTATATTTAATTTTTTTGTGCGGTAACATATTTCTCTTATTATTGAAAGTATTACAAATAAAAAATAATGTCTATTTATACATGCGTCATTTAACCATACAAATAAATCAATAATTATTCGGTCCACTTTAATATTAATTGTTAAGTAACAATTTAAAATACGGAAGTGTATGATACTAAACTGGTACAAGTTTTTGCTATCATTTTTTTGTTTGTTAACCTTCGAATTAAGACAATTTACTGATAGATTTAAGCGCCTTATTAAAATTATTATTTATGGCTATTACATAGGTATTTTTATGATCATTTCAAATATATTTATAGAATGTTGATTTTGTTAACTGTGAACATAAAAACAAACAATTTTAGGACAGCTTTCGCCTATAAGTAAATTAGTATTTCAAAAGTTTAATTTTAATACGGTATTTGTTTTATGCCCGATAGTAAAAAAATCAAAATAATTGCCGTTTAAACTGTGCTTGAACGTCAAACAACTGATATAGTCTGGTGTAAAAATAGTTAACAGCCTCATGTGCATAGTCTACTTACAATCTTTGCAATCAAACAAATGCAGTCAATTACATTCTTAACTGTAACTTCATTAAAAACTATCCTTGAAGTGATCTAAATCGATGATCTTGATCTTACAGTTCTTAAAGATTCGTAGAGATAAATGTTTATATAGAAACTATAAAATGCATAAGTTAATTAGCACTTTGATGGCTATTGTAAAATAAATATTATAGAATATGTTCAGACCGAATTTATAAGTTTGATATTATTAAGGCAACAAATAAACCCCTAATTTTAATCATGTTAAAATTACAGCTGCAATTTCGGCATCAACTTCATAGGATAGAAAACCATCCAAAATTAATCCAGCAAGTGATCATAATAACATTTTGAAGTTTATGAAAACATTTTGTAGATATAAAATATCTTAGAAATTTTTGTAGAAATTATATGAATATTTTAATTTTTGTTTTCTAAGGACAATACATAATAATATTAAGGGAGGCTCTTAATTTTGAGGCCCAATAACTCCGGAAGTATACGAGCGATTGAATATAAACTGCAAACGAATGTCAATGGGATGCCAAATAATATGCAAATTTGATTCAAATCGCTCCGGTACCTTCAGAGGAATACAAATTTGATTCTTCGACCGACCGACCGGTATATATATATATATATATCCTACTATCATTGTGGCATCGCAACATTGGCTATTTTCTATCATTTTGGCGTCATGAAGTAATCTGGCGTCAGTATATGGACGTCAAATTACGACAACGTTAAAAAACGTTTTCCTGGCTTATAATGCCCTCTAGACTCTAAAAACAAATTTTAGTCTGGACGTCAAAATGTTGAGAATTTAGACGAAAATTGTATAATGTAATTCCAGATTTTGACATTCTTCGCGCTAGTGTCGCTCGGCGTATATTTTCAAACGTATATTTCATTTATATAATCAAGTATTTTAGCGTCCCTAAATTTTGCAACATTGCATTGAAGAGTGCTACGCATATATTTTAGTGTTTCTATATGAATATGATTTGTATCGGAGTGTTGTTAATTTCTTCTAAAGGTTATTTGTGTTTTAATTTGTACATCGGAAATAATAGAAGTTTGAAAATATTGGCGTTAGTAGGTAAGTAAATGTTATTAATTATTCAAAGTTAGTCTACAAAATTTTGTCTAACTATTATTGTTATTAACGGTCAAGCACAAAAGAAAATTAAATATGAATATAAGTTTTTCCGAACTAAAAGTAAATTTAAAAGAAATTGAAGTAAAGCTTTGATGCATGCGAATAATTTGCAAATATTTAACATTGTGCAATATTGAAAAGTTATTTAAGGTATCGAAATTATTGGAATCTGTGGAAAATTATTTAAGATCTCTCAGAATAAAATTAACAATTCAATTAATTTAGAAGACAAAAATCATAATCATCCAATTAAAATTTCTGAGAAGGTATACACATGCGATTGCAAATTAATAAAAATTATTTAAATCCATTTACAATTATTTTTAGTTTAAATCTTGCACAGCTTATATTATGAGTATAGTTCATAGTAGAGTACTCACTTTGACAATTATCTTGTGTAAAGCATTCAAATAAAACATTACTTTATTGTTCAACTTACTAAAATTACAACAAATCAATGTATTTTAATACTATAATTAGTTTTTAATTTAATTAAATTTACTTTATTGTAAAATAAAGAGTGGATTTAGCAAGCGTTAATATATGAAATATGAATCTATATTAGCAGCATAATTTTAACAACGTATTTTATTTGTTTTAAATTTATTCATCTATTTGCTTTTGTAGTTAAACTCATTCAATATTGAATATTTCATAGAACTGGATTCGTTATATTAAATATATTAATGCGAATAATGGCACCGTAATCAATCAATATTATTAATTTTTAACATACTATTCACTCGAAATATGATTTAAGGCTGCCGCCTTGCTATTTTATACAACAGATACACTTTCAACAAATTCAAGTTTAAATTGTTTAGCATCTTCTTTAAAAATATGTATATAATAAATACTTGTCAATCTACAAAATACGACAAAAATATTTAAAAAAATTCTAGGAGCCAGCAAGCCTTCGGTCTTAAATGTTAAAAAATCTGGCCAAATCACTAAATCGAATACTCTACTGATGGTGTGCATATATATATGAAGGCTTATAGACTAGCAGATGACGTATACCAAACTGCGAAAATATCAAAGCTGCTGATGTTGATGGAAAAAGGAACTGCAGTGGAATTTAAAGAAAAATCGCTCGATGAAATTGACATTAACATGGAGGATAATTTATTAGAAGAAAATAAAGTAGATTCTGCATCAGACGATGATAATGAAATTAATACTGATGACATTAATCTTAACTTCGATTTTACTAACAATGAACCCAGTATATCGATAGAAGTAAAAACAGTACCTAGGACAAAAAGGCTGCTCGTACCATGGACAGTTGAGCAAAAAAGATTAGTAGATACGTATTTTGAAAATCACATTCTCAAAAAGATGGCACCTAAAAAATACGAATGTGACAAATTTATTCGTTTAAACCCCGACATTTTTAGCAACAAAAATTGGCTGAAAATTAAAGTATTTGTCCAAAATAGATACATTAAAAAATAATATATTTTATTGAAATGTATTCTGAGAATATCAATATAGTTTTGTTTTATTATTATATCCCATTCAGCAATTATTGTATATTGGATGTATTTTTCTTTCTTTTCTCTTTCATATGGTATTTATTTGTATAAATGCTTTTCTATACTTAATTATTAAAATATTTGTTCGTTTGCCATGTAAGTGCTTTTGTTTAATATATAAATATTGAAGCAGCCAAATTATTTGATTAAATGCTATTCCTATTATTATTGATGTATTCGAATCTTTATAACATAAAAATAATACAGATTTTTTTGTTATCTTGGTTGTAAAAAACGATGACCAAGGATACTGCTACCAAAGTAGTTAAAACGCAATTCATTTCATCGGCAACACTGTAGGACGTCATTGTGATAGTAGATTGCAATAGTTGGACGCCGGATTGTTGTTAATGTGAATTAAATTTATACGCTGGAAGCCATTTTGCTACCAATATGAAAGGAGTTCCAAATGATATAAATTTAAAAGTAAAATGAATATCTAATTTTATTGAATTTCTTAAATATTCCTAGATTTTCGTAATCAGGAAAATATTATATGCAATATACTTCAGGAAAACCTGAATAATTATAAGTATTATCGGATGCCAAAAGAGTTCAAACTGAAATGATGCCAAATTGATAGTCGGATTTATATATATATATATATATATATATATATATATATATATATATATATATATATATATATATATATATATATATATATATAGGTCGGGGTGAGAGAAGAAACGGGCAAAAACTAGTAATTTATAAAATATATTTGAAATTGACGTGTATTATAAAAATTTCTTTCATAAAATATAATTCAATTTCCTAACCTATCATTACGGCAATATAATTTATATGATTTATTATGAAATCATAAAAAATAAATAACCTCGAAAACAACCTCGGTAATGCCTAATATTGAAATTAGTTCATATTTATCATGGTGCAAACATAATCGTATTCGTTTTATTGCTTGAGATATTATATTAAAATTTCATTTTAGAACAGTCAGTTCATGTTCAGTTTATTATTCAAATAAAGAAGTAGTACCGTTTACAAAATTGTTTTACATATATCACCAACTAAATTCATATTGTTCACGAACCTGCCAGCGCGCAGCTTACTGCTTCCTTCTTATGACGTCATAAAACTGACCGCGAACGCGCGGGAAAACCTAATTTGAATTGTCAATAGCAACTGACCTTGCATTTAGCAACTGTTACAAAATTGGGCAGTATATCTGATTTATACTAAAAATATGTTAACATATTAAGGCTGCAATCGAAATTGCCTTGGCGGGAAACTACACATTCTGTATTAAAATGTAGGCAATAACTAAACACGTAAGATATATATATATACATGATGAAAAGGTGTTCTCGATTTAAATACTACCTAAAACTACATATGCCATTGTTACGATGCGTTTTAAATATATGTGTTATAACTATATTCGTTTATTAAATAGGATATTATGTGAACACCAGTCTTCTTTAATTCTGTATTTCAGAATGTATAACCATTTACAGTCTATCTGCAAGTGAAATAGGTCGTGTATTGAGAGTGATGTAGTGAGTGACAAAAGTGTTGTGAATTATTATTTGAGGTGAGGTTGATAGCTAATCTATAACGTATAATGATATTTGGATATTCTACTATATGTATTAATATTGAGTATGAATTGGTATGAATCAATATGTGAGGTTGATAGCTAATCTATAACGTATTATGATATTTGGATATTCTACTATATGTAATAATATTGAGTATGAATTGGTATGAATCAATATGTGAGGTTGATAGCGTATATTGGTAATTGGGTATTCTACTATTTGTATTAATGTTGAGATATATGGAGTATGACTAGGTATGTGTGAAAGCACAATAATCTGTTGAATTGTTATTGATATTAATATATGGACGATGGGACGTAGTGTCCGGATTGGTATTGAGATTTAATTGTGGAGTAAAGTAAAGAATATGAGCTAGACATATTGAATGAGTATTGAGATAATACTAGAGAGTTGAATATATATGATATGAGTTGTGTTGAATATGTGAGGACGATGACTATTGACAAAGGCCTGGCTGACGGTGTGTTCGGGGGCCCAACGTTGGCCTGTCTGGTGTATCCGGGGCCCAACGGTGGCCTGTCTGGTGTGTCCGGGGGTCCCAACGGTGACACCACTGGTTGATGTGTTCTTCAGGGGGTGGTCCCAACGACGGTCAGAGTGTGGCGTGTGTCGCGCACGGTAGACCCCTCATACGTAACCTATACGCTTACGTATGAGGTTGACTAATTGACTTGCGTTGACGGTTAAACATATATGGGGTTTTCGTATAACCCTGTGTGAGTGTGTGTGTGTGTGTGTGTGAAAGAGAGAATTATAGACTGGCTCCTCACTGAGTTTATACTCAAACCTGTATTCTAATTACAGAGCCTAAATAGAGTATAGCCCGGATTCCGCGGGCCGTCACGTATAAATCTTTGTATACATATTTATACTTATGTAATTGTATGATGTTATTATTGGTTTTATTATGATAAAGTGCCATGCAGGAAATGTATCGTCGATAAGCTTCCGACTACAACAAATCTACAAGTAAGTTAAAAGCGAGTTGTAACAGCATAAAATTATTTGGGTATAGTAAATTGGAGCAATGTATTAGACATTAGATATTGTCTGATACATTGCTCCAATTTACAATTATAGTAAGTTTTAGTTAGAATTTAAATCGAGAACACCTTTTCATTATGGATATCTTACGTGTTTAGTTATTGCTTGTATATTAATTCGAAATGTGCTGTTTCCCGCTAAGACAATTTCGATCGCAGCATTAATAAAGAACTGTTGGTATATGATTTATCTATTGCGTAGCCACTACCTGCCATCTATGAACTATGCCACCTACTATATCAAACGAGTTGTTGCGCTTCGTGATGTTCACAATGCACATTACCTCTATTATTCTTTTGTAAATTATGTAAATAAATCCATGAATAAAATTTGTTGCTATTATTATTATGAAACTTCTAGACACCGATATGTCTAAATATTATATTTTCCTATTAACATTGATACAATAAAGAGATTTTCCTATCCAATTCATGTATTCCTTAGTCTTTAACACGATATCTGCCATGGGGTACGAGTACGTCTTATATAAGTCACCAAATATCAAATTTTACAAGTGTTTTTAGTCGGCACTGTTACTACATTAGAAATACTTATTATTATATCATTTGATATGTCGCATTGTTTGTATTTGTTATAAAGGTATGTGCTGCTATAGCTGTAGGGAATATTCCCTCTGTAGCGTTTGGTATGGGGTCAGTTTTAGCGGTCGATATTACCGTGTCACTAGTCACTACCGCTAGAAACCAACCTAGGCACCGCAGTTCATTTGGTAAACATCTTGCCGGAATTTTTAATGTTTCACACAAATTTTCCATTTTCCATTTTGACATTACCATCGTCTACAGTTCTAAACACTTTAAAGGCAATTTCCTTTCAACTTTCAGAACTGAGCTAATCAGGTCCGAGTTGAAATATACTGAACTGATCTGGAAATGCACGTTCCATTCAATCATAGGTTCAGATCAGCTCTGAACAGAACTGATCTGCAATTATACGTTCCATTCAATATAAAAACATGATCTGGGTAATATATATTTTTGTTCCCTTCCTTTCCTCTCAAAACTGAACCAGAAATATATTTATATATTTTTTTCCCAAAATTGCAGTTCACTTACGTGAAATTAGGGAAATACCTTATCACCGTATATTTTTACACAAAATATTAGGCTGCCTAAGTACAAACTCATCTGTTGGTACTGCCTGTCCAATGTTTAGACAGAAAAGATGAATTTTACTAAAACTCCGAATTCTGTACTAAATTTTAGTTTCTCACTCTAAAATCATATATTTAATTATAGTGCTAAATAATCCACTATAATAGTCCAGTCAATTTAGCCAAAAATACATGTAAACTGTAGATAAAGGTCCAGAGGGCATACATTACTTTGATGGTTATAAATGAAATGATATTCTACCATAAAGTTTTCGAAAATGTAAGGTTTCTTAACAAAGAGGTTAGGTTGCATATGAAATTTAAGAGTGAATTTCGTGCCACAAGATGAGAGTGACAAATTAAAATGATTATTTTCTGTAAAATTAAACTTATCATGCTTAATTTTATAAACATATATCTACATAAGTAAAAACAGATCAACTAACAAATAATTTGCTATTTTATTAACATACGCATTCGAAAAACCTCTACTCAATTATATAACGGACTTTCGGATTTAGATTTAACGGATTCCCCTCGCCCGAGTTAGTCCATCATATATCGAGGTTTAACTGTACTTCAAAATATTGTTAGTATTTGGACAATTCATTTAGCTGAGATCAGTCCAGTTCCCCTTGAAAGGAAAATACCTTAAATTAATAAAGAAGAAGAATATATATTTTATTATCACGGAGCATTTCTATTGAAAGAAACTTAGGTTCATGCACCAATACGTTCAGTTCGCGGAGCTAAACAATGAGCAAAATTAAGAATTACAAAAACTTTCTTATAATTAAAATAACATATTTTAAAGCACTGTTCTTTGAAGAGATAAACCATGCATGTGAACAAGCAAACTTGTTCAATCTAAATAATCTAATAATTTTTTGTGGATTATTTGATATATTCAATGTTTTTGTAAAGTTAATATTAAAGGGGCTCCTTTTTTATGAAATTAACTCCGAAAGTACAAGGACTATTGCGTTTAAAATGCAACGGGAACATTTTCGGTAATCATATAATATGTATACTAAATTTGGTGAAAATCGCTTCAGTACCTTTAGAGGAGCGCCGGCCCCAAACTCAGGACCGATCGACCGACATACTTCCAAGTATGTATATGAATTATATATATATTTTGGAACCTTTATGCAAACATATTACAAATTCCAAGAATATTGCAGACACGATGACAAACTATAGTTCATTGGTATATAATGTACGACTAACTAAAAAAAAAAGAAGTGTATACGTTCGTTCGCATCTCGCATGAATGCCCTAACGAAAAATGTCACTTCATTTATGCATTCTCCATATAATATTCCTAACAACATGCAGAATACAATAATTAGCAGGTATATCTGGAAAGGCTAAGTCCGCGAGGCAAGCGGATAACGAACCAACTAGCATATACATGGTGTCAGTGATGAAGAGAGAGGAAAGACACAACACTACACACAGCGAACGAACATATACATAAATACAGAAAGGTTGTTGTTACGTCACCACATTTTATCGACAAGGACAGCACGGCGCCCAGAAGAATCGCAAGCAAAGGTCGTTTGAAACCAGAACAGCATCCAACCAAACGGCACAGTTCAGCAAGGCACGCCACGCCACGCCACGCCGGTTTATTATTACAATGCTGCCGCGGCCGCTGCATATACATACATAGAGATATATATATATGTACGTGGTTTTATTGGTCATACTTGCAAACAGAACTAACACATTTCATTTTTATGTCATTTTTCTTTAGTTCCTAGAATTTCTCAAGTCACTGGTAAAGAATTTTGCAAGTAAACGACGGAAAGTTTCAAAACTTTTCTTCTTTTAAACGTATTCAATTCACCTTTTTAGCTCGCCGTAGGAAGTACAGAAGAGCTAAAGCAATCGCTCATGTGCCTGTAGCATTCTAGGATCAAAATATTTCATTAACCACAAGTGTTTGTTTTGCCGCCCTGAATCCAAAAACATAATAACTTATGTATATACTTGGATTTGGATGTTTGGTCGTCACTCGCTCGTAAGACTAAATTTGAACCCTCTACTCCTCTGAAGGTACCTGAGCGATTTGTACCAAATCTGTTACACATATTATTTGGCATCCCATTTGAATCTGCTCACAGTTTAAATCCAATCACTCGTATACTTCCAGAGTTATAGGGCTCCAAAATTTAGAGCCCACCTTAATACTGCCCTTAGAAAAAATATTAAAACAGACAAAAATTCTATAAACAATTCTAAGATATTTTATATCTACAAGATTTCTTCATATTGGTAATCCAAGGGTCATAGAATATTATACTATTGAATTTTAAAATTAGCACAATTTTTTTTTGTTGGTATATCAAAAATATCTACAAAAAATTGTAAGACTTTTTTATCTAAAACATTTTTTCAAATTGTGAACCCAGATTTAAAAATAATTGTTTTTAATTATTATGGCCTACGGGTTCACAATTTGAAAAAGTGTTACTCATAAAAAAAGTCTTACAATTATTTGTAGATTTTTTAATATAGTCAAAAAAATTAGTACAAATTTTAAAATTCAATTTTTTTAAATGTTTTATGGCCTTTGGGTTACGAATATGAAGAAATCTTGTAGACATAAAATATTTAATTTTTTCGTAGTATTCATGGATGTTTTAATTTTATTTTACGAGCAGTATTAAGAGGGGGGGGGGGTTCCACATTTTTGTGCCCAATAATTCGAGAAGTATACGGGCGATTGGATTTAAACTGCAGGCAGATTCAAATGGAATGCCAAATAATGTGTAACAAAATTTGATTCAAATCACTTCGGTACCTTCAGAGGAGTAGACGGCACAAATTTGGTCTTATGAGCGACCGAGCAAGCGACGACTAACATCCAAGTATATAAGTTATATATTTTTGAATTCAGGGTGACGAGTTTTGTTAAATAATAAATATTCATTTAAATGAAGTAAAATAAACTGTCGTATATTTGTTGATAACAATTATACATTTTGCAAATATTTCGTTATTTCACAGTATATTAAAACAATTATTTTTAGTTGTGTATTTCCACATAATAATTATGAGAAAAAACAGAAATATTTCGAAACGTTCGCCTTTTTAGTTTTTAGTTGAATTAAAATTCTTGCCGTTGAAACAAAACGGTATATTAGATTTCTTCGTCATTGTATAATTATAATGACTGCGCACACGGATCTAAAGATGTATAATTACTAAACAGAAATATTTTGTATTTATATATCAAAATTTGTTTTCAATTTCTCTTTTAACAGTTATTGAATAAATTATACCTACATAGTTTTACACAACTCATAGAGATTTATGGTGACCATGAACTCAACAATTTACCTAAATTGGATATTTATCAATTATGTTTTTTTCGGAAACGTCAGAAGCTATATAAATATATAGTGTCATTATTTAATTCGTATTTAGTTTAACTCGGTTAGCAGCGACAACCGCTTAGTCAATCAAATGGTTTTGTAATTCTTACTAACACATAACTTGACTAGCCTATGTTTGTATCCCAGAACTGTAATAAAAAAATTCTTGTAAGCGCCAATATACGTATAAATTATATGATCTATATAATTAATTTATGAGCGATAAAATATATAAACTGATGCCACATTTTTTTTTACGATATACTTGTATCCTATGTTCCTCAAATAGAATTCTTTAGATAAAATTGAATGCGCAAGTTCTAAGGGTAAAAGGGTGTGCCAGCTAATTGTTGACATTAGACCTGCTACCACTGGCGTAGACACGGGGGTAGGGGTTAAACATTTTTACATATTTTTTTTTTTTTGAATAATTTAATATCATTCACCTAATTCATAAAATTGTAGGTTCAATACAAATGTTATTTGGAACATCATATAATTTGTTGAATCGAGAATTAATAATAATAATAATATATATATATATATATATATATATATATATATATATATATATATATATATATATATATATATATAAATATATATATATATATATATATATATATATATATATATATATATATATATATTTATATATATATATATATGTATGTTTGTTCTTTTCATATTATACTGCGTTTATCGAACCTTTAATTATTGTTTTTTTTTACTTTTTATGTATATATTTTCATGTTGATATTAATTCTTATGTTATACAATATAATTTTTAGCTCGCCGTACAAAATACAGAAGAGCTAAAGCATTCGGTCGTGCGTCTGTAGTATTCTCGGATTAAAAAAAAAATCCTTAATAAAAAGTGTTAGAACCCAAAAATATATATAACTTATATACTTAGATGTTAGTCGTCGCTCTTACGATCGAGTTTGTGACCTCTACTCCTCTGAAGGTACCGGAACGATTTACACCAAATTTGCTACACACATTATTTGGCATCTCATTTGAAACCGCTCACAGTTTAAATCCAATTGCCAGTATACTTCTCGAGTTATAGAGCCCCAAAAATTGGAGCCACCTTAATACTGCCCGAAGAAAGATAATTAAAACACTCGAAAATTTTACAAGAAATTGTAACATATTTTATGTCTACAAGATTTTTTCAAATTGTGAACTTATAGGCCATAATAATTAAAAACAATTATTATTAAATTTTAATACCAAGCGTGATGCAGGAGAGGGAAGTCCGCTGCTCGCATTACATATACATATTACTTATAAGGTGAGCTGAAGGCATAGGTGCCTTGTACCTAATCTTGTTTCTTATATCATTATATCCCTCTTTATACAATAATATATAGAGATATGAATCTGGGTGTTTATTTATATATTTATGAAAAACAATGTTTCTTATTTATATTTTTGGTCAATGTTTCTGCTACTATTCTCAATTTATTTCTATTCACTTATTCTAGTACTATATACTTCGTGGAAGTTTCAAAAATAAAGTAAATATTGAGTGAACAAATTCTTTTTCAGTAATTTTCGTTATAATTTTGAAATTATCTGCAAATACGCAAATATACTCAACAGTACAAACACATCTTTTCAAATAGATTTTCTCTGATACCTTGACTTGAGTGAATTTATTCGTAGAAGTCAGTTATATACCTGGTTATTTTTGCGACAGCAAGGCCCTTATAATGTATTTATTATACGTCATGAATATGGTGATATTATTTTGCGCAACATCTATCGGTACATTTCAAAAATGCACCAATTTCCACGTAATTTCTAATAGCAATTTCGAGTTTCAATTCATAATTTTTACCATTAAATTGGTGGCAATCATGACAAAATAATTTGAATTCGAATCAAAATCAACGGATACGCATATTCTCCAAGATAAGAAACTGCCCTCCACACACACAAAGTGGAATTGTAAAGCTACGAGTAAAACTTTGGAAACTTCGAATTGAATGTTGAAATTTACAAAGCCTAGCATTGCGCATTGTGAATGGTTTTATTATAACAAGTAGGGCAAGCTCTGGGCTCCTATTCTGTGCCAGACATCCATATTGCTATCCTAGCAACAATAGCGTATGCTTTAAGAAATATGGCTATATGACGTCACCGTATTTGATTATTATATGCAGCGACATGAACTGTCAAAATAGCAACAGTTCATGTTATTGCGCGGCTTTTCCAAACAATGAATACGTTTTGTGACTAGCTTTTACAATAAAGGAGTATAGTCTTGAACAAATCAGAAATATAACGGAAAACAAACACACGAACACAATAAACAACGAGGCTAGCAAAGACAGCAAAAATGACAAAATATTTTGTTTGTTAAGTGTTGCCAACTTAAATTTTGTCACTGTAATCAACATGTAAAATTTCCTTAGATAGTAGTAGTAACATTGGGGTTATTCTGTAGACAGTAACATCTGATATTTTGCAATACGTCATCTACTGTTGCTATATCATAGAATAGAGACGCTGGCTGGCGTAATTTACAAATATGAATGAAAACATTGGAATTTCGTGGTACTGAATGAGCAGCCTTTGGACGATGATTGGTGCTGTATGCTTGTAATACATATATGCCCCATCATATATATTACGAGTTGCTATCGTTATAACAATATAAAATAGAGACCTAGATTAAGTAACTGATAGCAGAGTTTTCAATAGGGCTCCTGGACCTTCAATTAAGATGTTTATCAAAGTATAACGTTCATAAAAATATAAGTAGAATACACTACTAGCGTTCATTATATGACTATAGTAACTGTAAAAGGTATTTCTATTTGATATGTAGTATTTGCGTAATTATGACTTCGCGTCATTCTTACTTTCCGATTTCCACTATATACTTAAAATGTTGACTTATCCTTAAAAAGAATTATCGTCGGGATGTTTTCAATACGTGCCTACTACTACTATATTCGTTCATACCTACAAATAAGGCGTTGACTAATAATGTTCATCGTAAATTTAAAAATGATTTAAAATGGTAGTACCTACTCATGTTGCAATAATGATTCATTACTTTAAATTATAAATTACGCAATTTATCATTTTATGTGAAGTATTATATAAGTTAAATAAACATTAAAGTTCACCTAGATTATATTTTCGAAAATTTTGCAAATAATAAAATCACCTACTTTGATAAGATGTACCGTCAAGTCAAGTCAAGTCAAGGACGTTTGTTTAATAAATTTGGTTTTTCTTGACAGACATACATAATTGATGATGCAAATGATTCTAAGGAATGCAGTCTGGTTTTTTACTTTCTTATACGTTATGCATAAAAGAAAGTATAGTGACCACAATAGAAAATCGATCTCGTAATTTTAAAGGATTTGAGGATTCCTGAATCCACTTTCATTTTTTTTCTCAATGACATCTGTGTGGGTGTGTCTGTGAAAGCCCTACAGCCATTAAAATTAAACATAAAAATATGATGTTTTGAATATCTCTAGAAAGAAACCTCCTATTTTTGAACAAGATATTTCAATCGGGAAAAAAGAATGTATCTTATAAAAGTAAAAACAATTTTAGTAGAGTTTCTTCTAAAAATGTACCATTTTCTGAAAAATCGTATTGATAATAGTCATATTACATTTACGATTCTGTATAGTTACCACATTTATCTTGATATTGTTTCATGACAATGGTAGAATGAATTTAAAACACAACAAACATAGGTACATACACCAATGCATTCAGCTCGCCATATAACAATTGTAAATGCGAATAGCACACTTTACTGACCGTTATAACGCATAGATACGCACTATAATATTTTAGATAAAAAAATAATTATTTGTAATTATTACAGCCTTTGGGTTCACAATCTGAAAATATGTTGTAGATATAAATAGTCTCACAATTTTTTTATATATAATAGAATTTATTACATATTTTAAAATTAATAATTATTATATTTAATAATTTTTTATATGCAAATGATGAAATATTGAAGATATACGTACATTTATAAAATGATTGGGTGTTCCACACAATTTAATATTTTAGGTTTTAAAGTTATAAATAAACAGATATTATTTTGATTAGAGTTTAGAACATTTCAATTGTGAAATTGTTCTCAAATCTATAATTTGCAGGTTTTCTCAGTTACATAGAAAGTGAAAACTGATGTTTTCATATTTCGACAAGTTAAGTACCTACTTCAGAAGAGTCAGAAACGTTTTGGTTTCAAAGCATTGAACGCATTATCAGGTTAAACATAAATTTCCATAATAAAATAATATTGCATTTAAAGTAAAGGCTCTAATAAATTTCCATTATTAGATAATCCATCGTAGAAATTTCTGTTTACATTTATTTACAGAATAATGTAATATTTCTTTTATCTGCTTTAATCTGACATTTGATTTTTATTTGTGCATGACAACTCTCGTGGTAATATCAGATAAAAATCCAAAAGATATTTTGTTCAATCATTTACTATGAGAATACATTATGTTGTAGTCGAAAAACGATGCACGGTATTATGGACATAAATACATTATTTAAACCTATTATTCTGTCAAAGTAATTAATTGTATTATACAAACAATATATTTCCTTATTGTCCGTGTTTTTTTGCGCTGAAATGTAATAAAAGCTTTGACATACGTCAAACGTTTTAATTAAAAAGAAAAAAAAAAAGAAAATTATATCCTCTTCTCACAGTTGAATACAAATACACAAAGGAAATACTTACTTATACATTCATTAAATTGATATCTAAACTTATTGAATATTTTAATTACATATGATATCAATAATTATTTATCACTAGAAATAAGCATCCATATGGTATATTGCCCAAGCGTCATACAATAAGAATTTATATTTCTCAAAGAATAGAAAATAAACACATTTAAATTCACTTATTTCTTGGAATTGTTTTCATAATACTCTTCGGAATTTATGGATTATACTTTATTTGCCGTAATTATTGACTTGTGGAAAAGTTACTGTATTGATTAGAAATTTTATGGTGCATATTACTGATATCTTTGCGAGTCGCATATTTTGCTTTAACCTTTAAATTACACGATTTCTTATTTGCTACACTGTAAAATTAAAATGCTATTAATGTTAAATTACAAATAAACTCATTTATTATTTTAACACGTATTGTAAAACCCTAAACGAATTATTTTAAACATCACATTAAATGTAAAATTTTCAAACATTCGGTAAAATTATATGATTTTTGGTGTAATTGCGCTATCGTGTGATGTAAAATTACATAAGTGTCAACTGATAGGTTGGTCTAGTGTTATACCAAAAGATACAAGCCCAGGTACAACGCACCTATGCGTTCAGCTCGCCTTATAAGAAATACATGCCCAAAAAAAAAAATGTTTTTAAATATTATTGCCTATAGGCTATCAATTTAAAAAAAAACTGTTATAGATATAAAAAAATCTTGAACTGAACAAAGTTGTATTTTTTCTTCCCCTCGAGAATCTGCTTTATATTTGGGAAATGTATCTGACTGTTGGAATTTAAATATAATTTCCCAATCAGTAATGTAAAATATGTGTTGTGACCATCAGGACAAGACTTTCAAAACTGATACAAATTCACTTGAAATATTTGGTAGCTATGGACTAATACGAAAATATACATTTTAGTATTCGTCAATTTCTTTCGGATTCTGACAACTGCAAATGTGATATATGATTGCTATGAAAACGTCTATGAACTTCAAATGCCATTTTCTTACAAATAATACACATTGAGAAAACTTTTCGTACAAAAATTAATATAACCTTGTTCTATACTCACTGATATCGTTTAGTTTGAATCTAACTATTTTTCTGTAAGTACAACCATTTTGGAGAACATTTCTATTAAGACTTCGTCCAAGAAAGTAAAAAAATTGTTTTGTAAGAACAATAAAATTAAGATATTTGTGTCAAGAAATAATGAGCCCTAGTGCCGAAATACTATACATGTCAAATAACTTGCATCAACGATCGAGGAACATTTTCAAGCTGTATATATTTCAAATTGATATTGATAATACACTTACAAATTCAATATCATTAACTGATATATTGATAAGTAGTAACAAATAGAAGGAAGTTCTAATTTAATTAAATATTAGAATGTAAGGAACATGATTTGATATATCCTGGATATCAATAATGCTATCCTATGGCGTATAAGTAATGCATTATAATATATATTAAATCGGGTGCAAAATTTTAATTGAATACTGTTATATTATTAATGGCATGTGAATTATTACTTCCTTTATATTATAAGCTATACAGGATCGTGATTGATTTGTACTGGTATGTTCTGCGCCAATTCACTAGTTTGCATCATTCATAAGAGCAGACCGGTGACGGGAGAGCCAGTCCTTTGTTATTGCGCTGAATTCATTCGCGATTAGTTATGGTACATAAAAAATCAAATCAGTGTAGGAGTTTTCATTGTATTGTGTGTCAGTTAATTATTTACTAGTGCAATTCAAGATACAAAGTTCTGTTGGCAAATACGCAACAAACTATCAGTACAATGTTCATGTTGGGTTAGGCCTTAGGAATAAAAATAATAAGAACGGGGAAGGTTATGGCAACAGATATGTACGTTTGGCAAGGGCTTTGTGTCACGTATTTTAAATACCAACGAAATTGTACAACCTGCATTCGGTAATTCATTCATAATCGTGTCAGGTTCAAATTACCGAACGCAGTTTCTACTGTTTTTTTTTTTTTTGCCAATTGCCACACATTTAAAAGTTATTATTGACACTAGATTAAATATACCTGACGCTCAAAAATTCTAAGATATTGTATACCTACAAGATTTTTTCATATTGTTAGGCCAAATTATTTTTATAAGGGCAGTATTAAGGGGGGCTTTAAATTTTGGGGCCCTATAACTCGGAAAGTATGCGGGCGATTGGCTTTAAACTACGAGCGGATTCAAATGGGATGCCATATAATATATGTACCAAATTTGGAGTGAATCGCTCCGGTACCTTCAGAGGAGTAGAGGACACAAATTTGGTTTTACGAGCGAGCGACGACGAACATCCAAGTATATAAGTTATATACATTTTTGGATTCAGGGCGACGAGACTAACACTTTTTCTTAATGAAATTTTTTGATCTACAGACACACGACCGAATGCTTTAGCTTCTTCGGTACTTCGTAAGGCGAGCTAAAATAAAATATATTATAATTTTGAATTTTAAAATATGCACTAACATTTTTCGCTCGCCGTACGTAGTACCGAAGAAGCTAAAGCATTCGGTCGTGTATGTAGCATTCTCGGATCAAAAAATTCCATTAAGAAAAAGTGTTTGTCTCGTTGCCCTGAATCCAAAAATGTATATAACTTATATACTTGGATGTTAGTCGTCGCTCGCTCGGTCGCTCGTAAGACCAAATTTGTGCCCTCTACTCCTCTGAAGGTACCGGAGCGATTCACTCCAAATTTGGTACACACATTATTTAGCATCCCATTTGCTCGCAGTTTAAATCCAATCGCCCGTATACTTCCCGAGTTATAGGGCCCCAAAATTTAGAGCCCCCCTTAATAGTGCTCTCATAAAAATAATTAATACACTTATAAATTCTAAGATATTTTATGTCTACAAGATTTTTTCATTTTGTTAATCCAAAGCCCGACAAAAATAATTAAATATTATAATTTTGAATTTTAAAATATGAACTAAAAAAATTTTTTATCAATATAATCTAAAATTAAATGTAAGACTTTTTACACCTATAACATATTTTCAAATTGTTAACCAAAAGGCCATAATAATTAAAAACCACTGCTCGCAACGCATATTTTACCTAAGGGCGAGCTCTGCGCGTTGGTGCGTTTTACGCGTACCAAATCTTGTTTTTATCTGTAATCTACAAAAAATTGTAAGACTTTTTATATCTAAAAACCACTGCTCGCAACGCATATACATATTACCTAAAAGCGAACTCTACGCATTGGTGCGTTTTACACGTATCAAATCTTGTTTAAATATAAAAAGTCTCATAATTGATAGATTTTTTTATTCAGGTACAAAAGAAAAAAATCAATAATAATTTTAATTACAAATAAAAATATTTTATGGCCATTGGATTTATAATTTGAACAAACTTTTCTAAAAAGCAGGATACAGCCATTAGTTTATTAATTTAACACATCTCAACACATTCCAAATGAATAAATTATAAACTAGAGACTACATCCTGCTTTTTATAAAAACCCTTCATTATCTAATACAGTTAAAAAAGGAAAAATTACCAATAATATATTATTGGCAGAGTAGGGGAGACCGTGGCTAGACGTAATAGGATTTAGGAGTGATAACTCCTGTAATTGGACTGTGCGATATTATTTCAGAAAATGTTCTTGTCTACTTTGTATTAATTGTATTCAATCTTCGTTTTTTGGGTGTACATATTTTGACAATATAAATAATGTTTTAATAATTTTGTGTTCTTAGTTCTAAGAGAAAATATTAAGACATGTTATTCTGTCGTTAAAATTTGGTCTTCTGGAGTTACAGTTTACCAAAATGTTTTATGAAACGAAAGTTTATGGGGGTAAAATCCAGTAAATTATACATTACTTGCCGCACGCTGAAACTATTAATAATTTGACAGTGATTAAAAATGTACGATTTTTTATATTTTCATTAGCAAAATATAATTTGTACTTTAAGAGTTTTCTTCTTACCCCATCCATTACTGCTTCTTACTTCAGCCTTTAAAATAAATCATATGGTGACCCCAACCGTACAAGTAGCCCATTCTTTCATATATTCCATCAAAACTATTATAATCTGAAGAGATTCTTTTTTTAAATGGCTGAACTGTGAAACAAAACCAATAATTTCTTTCACATTGTTTGTGATGTCTATTTTAAAGCCGCACAACAAAATATGTATCCGCATTGCAAACTGTGTCCATTTCACAAAGAGGTCTCAATTTAACTTCAACATATTTAAATATAGCTTAAAAGACACAGCCATCGAATTTTTGCACGCTAAGAGTGAAATTCTGATTCAATTTATAAATCAATAGAGAATTTTATAAGATATTGACAATGCTACTACAGTTTCATTAATAAATAAATCATTTTATTGCTGAATTTACTTAAATTAAAGAAATCATTTTATTATTAAATTTACATTATAAATTGAAGAATTTAATCAAATTGCTATAAAATATAATAATTTTGAAACTATAAGCGTTTAAATATTTATAGAATAGCCACAGATCTGCTGATTATCTCAGAATTCTATCACAAAAAGACAGACGTCAAACAACTGTAACGTCTATCTAACGCGACATAAGTTTATATGTTCTTTTCTATATGCCATTTTAGCTCTTTCTGTCTCTGCTTTGACCTGCCCTCTATATTTAGGTGACGTGAACTAGGTGTCATCGACTGATTTGTTAGCTTGCCATACGAAGTACAGAAGAGTTTAAGCATTCGGTCGTGTATAATTCTCGGATCAAAAAATGTACTTAACAAAAAGGGTTCTTCTCGTCGCCGTGAATCCAAATAAATATATATATATATATATATATATATATATATATATATACATATATATATATATATATATATATATATATATATATATATATATATATATATATATATATATATATTGTCACGTTTTTAGAATTTATTGGCATGCGTTGCAATTGGTTTTGTTTTAGAGATTATTGATTAGAAAATTATTATCTGTCACGATACTTTTCGCCGCTAATCTCGTTTATCGTTCCGCTTTCTCATTCGTTATTCTACCGTGATTCATTCTTTATTCTACCGTTGTTCTACCGTTGTTCTACCGTTGCTCTACCGTTGTTCTACCGTTTATTTGTTCATTTGATTTCGTTTGGAGCGGATACTCTACAGAAGAAGACGGAAGGGCGTTCTCCTAAGAGAACTGGCGCAGACACACCAACTAGTCTAAAGTCCAACGTCTTAAAGAAACCGGGTAGAGTATCCGTATCCTTTTCCCCGTTTAATTATTTTATTTATTTTATTATTTATTATTTTAGTATTGTATTGGCGTTAAGCCCAGTTAAGTTCCGATTTCTATTTTGTAATAAATTTGTTTAATCCCGATTTCGTTTACATTTCTTACCAACGACGTCATAATTATAAAGGGTGTGTGCCAAATCCAACTACGAGCTAGCCGGTGTGGATTTGCCGTGGCAATATATATATATATAACTCATATATTTGGATGTTTGTGCCTTCTACTCCTCTGAAGGTACCTCAGCGATTTGAACCAAATTTGCTACACATATTATTTGGTATTCCATTTGAATCCGTTCGCAGTTTAAATCCAATTGTCCGTATATTTTCAGAGTTATAGGGCCCAACATTTTTTTATATTTGACAACGTTACTTTTCTTTTCTTCTAAAAACAATTAAGCCTTCGGTAACTTGTTAATTTTAGAAATCGGGACGTATTAGGAATTTAGGGAAAATGGTTCTAGCTATCGCGACCTTTAATTCTGAATCTAATTTCCAAATACTGCTCATTAGCCAAAGCCTACTATCTATATTCATTTCGAAACATGCAAATTGATATTTCTAGAGAATTGCAATGATTATATTTGTATATATGAATTCCAATCGGCATACCTTCATCAAAATAACCAAATAAGGGTTTTTTGTTTATACGATTGTTATTGCATTGCATTTATCAGATTATTATACCTAGCTCGGAACATACTATACCAACAGTTATTTTTAGCTTCCGATTTTCGAAGAATAATTACCAAGTATACATTACAAACATGTTCATATTCTAGAATTCGATGATTGTGCGTCAAATTACATGCGCTTTGTACTCGGAAACATCGATATTGCTTTATTTAGTTATTAAATGATGCATTCGATAACATTGTCCGTGTGATAACGCCTTAATACCTTTTAAACACGACTTTTAGTTGACCCACCATTTTCATAATCCATAATATCGTTCGAATGATTTTATGCAAATATAATCAAACCGAACCGACGGATATTTTGTCACATAGCCGTATATTCTAAGCTGGTCTGTAACTGTAATTTGCTAACGAACCGTTTATAATCGCAACAGTACGTATGTTCTGTCTGCCTGTGTGTGTGTGATGTAATAGTCGTGTAATTACCGTTAGCTTTTCTTGCTTCTTGCAGCGGAAACTTTACACTAGTAACTGAAGTAAAACGTGCTTCTTTACATCATCCATAATATTTAGAACATTACTTATAAAATGAACGATGATTTGCTTTATATTGCTACAGAACGTGCTCTAATACCACAACAAGTGTGTTATGATCACTCCATCAGTACTGTACAGCCTACATTTATAAATCATTCCTTGTCAAAATTGTGCACTCTGCTTTTGAACGCTGACATTTTGTATATGCTATTACAACAATAAATAACATTATAAGCTATTTTAATGAGTCACTCAAAAATTGTTAAAGTTCTTTCTGCTTACATTTGTCCTAGTACAGGCAACGAGGCAACTCTCGCTTTGCGATCGTTCGATTTACGAATATTCGCTATAACGAACGCCAAATTCCTATATATACGAGTATCTCTTACCGCAATCGAGATTATCGTTAGTGTTAGTGACGCTGATGCTCGCCGTAAGATGGTCAGTGTAAAGGGCGCTAACAACTGAAGTTTGTTAGTTATATTTTTCACGCAAGTGGGTTTAATGTTCTTATGCAATGCAGTGTGCAAATTTGTATACATTATGAAATCGTTTGAATCGTGGTGAATAGAACTGACAAAAACTGTCAACACACAAACATGGTTTCTATTAGAGATGGACTACGTTTGTATTTTTCTCCGCTAGATAGCGAACAGTTAATGTGTTCATTTTGTTGTTGTGAATGCTAGTATTGTTTGTCAAACAACAAACTGGTATTTTATTTGTAATTTCTAATCTTAATTTCTAATTGGTTCGCTGTGAATGAACCATAAAGGATTGTTCACAGCGAACCAAATAATTAATAAGATTAGAAAATTACAAATAATAATCTAGTTTGTATTATGACAAGCAATGCCAACATTCCAAGCAACAAAATGAACACATATATGATAAATTTTGTTGCTGTGAACGTTATCTTTGTATGTCATACAACAAACTGGAATTATTACTTATAATTTTTAAGCTTAATTACTGATTATTTCGCTGTGAACAATCCTTAAGCCTTTAGACAGAATCCAGTATATTGAGGGGGGGGGGGTTACGCAATTCTGCCGAAAAAAAGCATGTTCTTCGTGATTCTTTTTCTGGGATTGGGTAAATGATATCAACTTGTTATTTGCATGTTGTTTATTCATATTTCGACTGAATTGTCGATTATTGTGCCGAAAAATGGCGCCCCCAACATCTGCGTGCACGCTGTGCACCTCCGCAAGAGCGGAAACCTCTAGGTTTTCCGGGTCATCTATAATGAAATCTGGTTTGAAAACCTTAAACTAGACAAGATTAGTTGGAGCTTTGACCACGTTGAGGTAAATTGGTCGATAATTTACAAAATGACGGCTGTTCTAAAAAAGGTTATGTTTTTACTTAGATTTTCATAGCTTTGGCGGGCTCCGAAAAATATTTATGATTGATGGAAATGTGTGAATGTGGTCAAAAGCTCCTATATATTTAGTGTACTTTAATTTAAAACAAAGAAATCGAACATCGGACGATATCTTTTTGAGTTATCTTTCCGCCCGTTAAAAAAGGTGGTTTAGAGAAAAACGCCTTCAATATTTTTAAAAAATTGTCGAAATATAAATGAACAACATGCAAAAAAACCCGGAGTTGATATCATTTACCCAATCCGAGAAAAAAATTCACGAAAATAATGCTTTTTGTTTGGACAGAGTTACGTAAACCTACCATAAAAACATTATTTTTCTCATAACAGTGTGACTGGACATACAAAATACGTTATATGCCGTGTGATTGAGAATATATCTTCTGGACGCGAGTATCGCACAATAATTTTAAGATTAAAATAAATAAACTTTACAATACTATATTTATTGCAATAATTAACAGTAAATTATTATGTATATGATAGTTAAAATTAACTGTTCGTGAGGATTAAAGCTGCTCGAAATTTTGAACGGCTTTAGTTTCAATCAGTGGTTCTATTTTCTCGATGTTAATCTTAGTGGATTGAAAAGACCGCGAACGATTTTCAAGTCAAACATGCTACTTAAGTTGAAAAGAGACAGGTGTTATGTGTTACATGAAATTATTTCACTTTAATATTATAAAGTAATCCTCATTTGCATTTTTTTCTCTTTATTTGAAGCCGCTGGATAAGGCCAAAATTGTTAACTCATAGGATTGACTTTAAATTGAAGCCGTTTTAAATTTGAAGCTATGATGCATATGTATATCATCGGGGATTGAAACGAGATTTCAAAAGCTGTTAGACAATTCAAGCGACTACAAGCATCGACATAAACTTAGTAATTTGTCATGTTTGCCTACTTCATTCGAACACAAATAACCGTTCGGCGCACTTCAAATATTGACGCATCTTTAATTTAGCAGAATATACTTGGCGCATTTACTTACACAATTATTATCAAAGAATATTTTAAATATGTATTTACATTTTGATTACTTACGCACATATGTATACATTATTTTTAAAACAATTATTATAACATTATTTAGTACATGAAAACAACACTATATGTTGCATCAGTAAATTAAATTAATTTCTCTGCTATTACAGTTCTAGAAAAAAAGGATCTGGAGTACCTCTCACTCGAACTCTTATAGTTAGTTCTCACTATATACGTAATATTGCTATATTTTGTTTTAAATTCATTCTACTCTTAAAACAATCAATATGTAAGTAATAACTAGGGAAACGTAAATGTATTAATATAAAAAAAAAAAAAAATTCAAACCAAAGTTGCTTGAAATTTTAATACCTTTAATTTTTTAAAGATTCACTTGTGTCCTTATTAGATGTGCAAAAAATTACACTAGTAAATTCAAAACATCATATTTGTATATTCAATGGTTTTGGCTGTAGAGGGTTCACACAGACGTCATTGAGAAAATAATAAACATGAATTAAGGAAAACATTTTTGTTTTATCTCTTTAAAACTAAGTGGTTATAAATATATTTTCTGAATCACCATGTTTATTTCCTATCTTTTGATTCGCGACAAGGTATATTAAAGAGTAATGCAGATTATTATCTTATCAGTATTTCAATCAATAATAACATTATTTTAAAATTGATAAAACTGATCAAAAATTAAGCGATAAAATGTGATAGATACAAAATATACTGCCGTTACAGCTTAAAACACATTTGATTTGATCATAAGTACACTTGCGTGAAGTACGCAACAACAAAAAGCTAGCAACTAAATTATAGTTTTACCGTTCAATGATATACAACTAGCACTAACCAGTAAAAAAGATAAATAAGAGCGTCATTAATTCCACATAAAAAACGATCAGTTCAAATCAGCTTCCAATAGAGGAAGAATTTTGTCAAATATTGAAAGACAAATTAGTAGAGTTATTTATATTATATTTATAATAAGGAATAATTGAATAAAAACACACTTGGTTGGTTTTAAAATGAATTTAATGTAACTTAATACGTATTTCGGCTTTTACACCATCGTCAGAAGTGTCGGAAAGAAGTAAACTGCAAGGTATATATACACACAAATAAATAAAACAGGTATAAAGGTTATAAGCTAAAATTAACTTAATTCTAGAATAACCTAAGTTACAATATATACAAGGTATTACAAAGTTGAACACATTGAAAAGAATAAATAACGGTAAAAGGATTAAATAATCATGTTTCAACAAGTGCCTACAGCTCATACATTTAATCTTATTTATCCTTGTTAAATTTTAAAGAATACTATATTAATTTTAGCGTTCAGAAGCAGATTTAGCAACTGCGAACAATTCCTTCATTAAACAAGTATAGATACAGATACCAGTGCCTTCAGCTCGTCGTATAATCTATTTGGTGGAACTTTTTTTTTTTTAATTTATGTAGAAATCATTTTTTAAACCATTGTTGTTTTTAATACAGAAAACCTATTTATAACTGATTTTTGAATAGATAAATTGATAAAAAACAACAATGAAAGCAATTGTTTTCTGGATATTTTAAATATGTTACTTTGGAGGTTAAATACAGATACATAATAATAATTATTTACACTCTATTTCATTCCTTTGTATCTTATGTTTTTATTGTGGTAATTCGGTGAATTTATTTTAAAATATAGTAAAATAAATTACAGTCGCATTAACAACATTCTAATTGATTATACCTGGTTGCAGTTCATACAAATATTTTAATATTTTTGTAATTTTTGGAGTAAATTTCTAGCCATTATACTTTCAATATTTTTTGCAGTATTTAGTAATTAGAATTCAGTTTGATGTTATGATTATCTGCCAAAAGAAATTATTGATACTACCGAATATTTCTAATCTAGTATGAAATTTGAATAGGAAATTGGATAGGAGCTAATTTATGAAAACGTATCTAGACTATAAAAATATGGAACTTGGATGCATATTTTTCGGTTCTACACTGTACAAGTTTGTATCCAAGCAGCTATAGTTTGAAAATTGGAACAAATTTCTAGCCGAAAAAAGTATAATGAAAAACAAGATTTATACTATACTAAGATAGTACTACTTTATCTTTGATATAAAATGGGAAAGTTGCTAAAAATTTGTGTTAAAAATGACATTTTTACATCTCTGCATTAATGGATTCAAAAACTCGTAAAAAATCAAAATTAGAAACTGATAATCAATTTTTAAATCAACGGAACTATGCTGCTGATTTCTATTATATTAAAAAGTAAAGAAAGTCAAGATTTTTATTAAAAAAACCTAATCATATTTCAACGAAATAAAAATTATTTTAAATAAATAAATAAATTATAGTCCAATCATATTTAACTATGTCAACTTATGACAAAAATAACTAAGCAGGCAATTTAAATGACCAACAAAACTAGGAAAAAACATAATGTAAATATGCTTACTTTTCCTTCGTAAAATATTATGATAAATTAAAAACAAACAATCATAGGTGGCAGGCACAAATGCCATAAGCTGGATAACTATTCAGTGGATTTTTTTAATTTTACTTATTTCTAAAGAATACAGTTTGTTAACCCCTGAGGTTTTTAAAGAAGAAAATCTATTTATAACCACTGAATTATGAAAATTAAAAAATTAAACATTGACATTGTTACTGAATGATTGCAATAATAGCGTCTTTTAATGCGATCGCTACCATGTTAAATTTCAAAAATAATTTTCGTAAAATTTTATTCCTGCCCTTTGGTTTATAATCTGAAAAATAGTTATAAATATAAAAAGCCTTATAAATGTTTGAAGAATATAATTAAAATATATATATATATATATATATTTTTTAATAGCTTTCGGGTTCACAATTTTAAGAAAATTGCTGAAATAAAATATCTTATATTCTTCAGTATTTTAAATTTTTTCTAAGAGCAGTATTAAGGGGGGCTCCACATTTCGGGCTCCTATTACTCCGGACCTGTACAGGCGATTGGATTTAAAATGCGACGGGCCATCCAAATTTTATGTATACCAAATTTCAGTAAAATCGGCGCGGTCACAATTCATATCTGATCTTTTTCGTTTTGGCACAAGCTCCGGATTAGCAGAAAAGCTCTGATAATCCTTAAAGCCACAGTTAATATGCTTAAAACAAAAATTATGAAATTCTGTAAACTTATTTTTATATACTTCTTTTGTAATTGATTTTTTTTTTTTTGTAAATCGGGTTTAGATACATTTTACCTATTAAAATTTTTGTGCCAAATAACCGACAGATGTTGACGGCCGCATGATTTACAATCTGACCGTGTGCCAATTCTCCATGTCAGCATTTAATGCCCTTTTCTCATTACAACTTTAATATTGAGGATACTTAATACAACATACAACTGTCACATTATAAACATATTAATTAACGCGGTTATAATTGTATTTGATGGTAAGAATTTGTTAATAAATAATATTATTATACATAATTAGTTATACTTTATAAAATAAATTCAATTAATATGAGTACATGGTTGCTGAAAATAGAAACAGGAAACTTGGTTGAACTATACTGTCGTTATAATTATCTGGTCGTAAACAAAACAATAAACTCAAGCCTCAAATAAACGTAATTTTGACAGGTATGCCACTAAAACATGCCAACATAAGAATAAGTACGTTATATGAGATGGCAGCAACAGAGAATTTAATATCTAGTTTAAACGTTAAAAAATCTTTAAGATCAGTGGACTTTAAGCTCCTCTATATTAAACTTATAATGTGAAATTGGGTATATAGAATATAACACGAATTGCATTTAATTTAGGTAATGGTCTGTGCTGACACGGTGTGAACGAGGGTTCGAATGGGTACCTGACCACACCTTAAGAGGGTATTCTAGTCTAGAAATTTGAAAAAATCGTTTTTTTTTTCATATTTCCGAAGTCTTGACTTTTAAGAATATGCCATTAAGAGGATTTTTCAAAATTCCGATTATTTAATGAGTTATAGCTATTTTAGGGACGCGGCATCTTACTTGGTACGACCGGAATAAATGTATAGTAGACGGTAGGCGCTTCAAGTTAGTTAGTCAGACTTCCAACAACGTGCACGTGCTAACTTAGAGAACGTTTCAAAAATACTCATTTTCACGAAAGAACTTCGGAGAATGAGCATTTTGAAGTTGAGGAAGGTCCATTGTATGGAGCAGGAATCGCCGATTAAAAATATGCAAGTATAATTGCCGGAAACTTGACTCAAAACTTTAAACGCGTTTTTCTCGAAACTACTTTTTTCAAGCTGGCGTACACGATATTTCAAGTTCTACTCAACCGATTTATTTCAAATTCGGTGTAAACATTCTTTATACATCCCTCTATGGCATGAACCAACAAGAGTTGAAAATTTTAAATTATACTATTTAAAAAAAATTTGGAATCGGTATAAAAAACATGCAAAAACATAATTTCTTTTTCAAATGGCCGCCATTTTTTTTTTTACTTTTCCAAGAGTCCTACTCTAGCGACTTCTTTACCAATTAAGAATCCGTTCGATTTTTTTGTTTCAGTTGACCAGAAGGGTTCAAACCTTGTACGCTAGGACACCCTATTTTTTTTGGACCCCCCACTTTTCCGTCTCATAACTTTCTTAATTTTGTTTTTTTTTTATCATTTAATTTTTTATGTATTCTTAAAGCATCAATAAACAATTGATAAAAAAATGGATGCTAAAAATATTCTTTGTTTTATTTTTACAGAGCTCGAAAAACCGCCCGATATTCGTGTCTCTAGACTAGAATACCTACCCCCTTAAAATATACGTTGAAAAAAACAAGATTTGGTACGCGTACAACGCACCAAAGCGTAGAGCTCGCCTTTAGGTAAAATATGCGTTGCGAGCAGTGGTTTTTTAATAATTATGGCCTTTTGGTTAACAATTTGAAAAAATGTTATAGATATAAAAAGTCTTACAATTTTTTGTATAATATTTAATTATTTTTTTTCGGGCTTTAGGTTAACAATATAAAAAAATCTGGTGGACATAAAATATTTTAGAATTTTTAGTAAAACTTTTGAGTGTTTTAATTATTTTTATAAGGGCAGTATTAAGGGAGGCTCCAAATTTTGGGGCCCTATAACTCGAGAAGTATACGGGCGATTGGATTTAAACGAGCGAGCGGATTCAAATGGGATGCCATATAGTATGTGTACCAAATTTGGTGTGAATCGCTCCAGTACCTTAAGAGGAGTAGAGAGCACAAATTTGGTCTTACGAGCGAGCGACGACTAACATCAAAGTATATAAGTTATATACATTTTTGGAATATGGGCGACGAGACAAACACTTTTTGTTAATGACATTTTTTGATCCGAGAATGCTACAGATATACGACCGAATGCTTTAGCTTTTTCGGTACTTCGTATGGCGAGCTAACAATGTTCTATAAGGATAGTAATACTAAACAACTTTATTTTTCTTATCCCATATGAAAAAAAGGTTAAAAATGCTTCAAAAGAAAAAATAAAATATGTTGCACCTCTTCGGTAAATGTGTGAAAATTGCGTCTAAAAATTTCAATACACCATAAAAAATTGTATTTCCCGCCCAAAAATTCACTAGATTATCCTTATAAGACCTTTCGAATGCATCAAAACGCATGTCAAAAGGTTGAGTAGACCCGGAGATATTTGAAAGAGAAAGAAAAAAACGTATATTTGAGGTTATGGGCGCTAGGAATGATTTTCGAAGCTGAAAATCGAATGACTTAACTTGACCATGAATCCGTATCGGGGGACTTTTCACTATTTTATCCTGCTATACCCTTTATGTTCAATACTTTATTTGAATTAGAGGAAAATAAATAATATCATATTCTATGCGTGTTTTAATATCTTGACCGTCAATGGGTTAAAATTGTTATATTTGTACTAGTGTACGATGAGCTAAAAAGAAATTATAGGAAGACCTTCTGTTTTATTTGTATTTACGTACATATATAGATAGTCATCTGTGGAATGTATTGACAATATTATTTTCATGCATTTGGTATATAAAACGGGGAAACGAATAAACATTATAGTGGCTGTAGACATTTCAATGAAAAGGAAAATATTTTAACATTTACGTTTATAATGAATTCCACAAATAACTTCTTACATATGAGGTATAAAGGAAAACGTCGCTTGAGTGCAAAGTGTTCAATTGCTATTTTGCAGTGTATATATATATATATATATATATATATATATATATATATATATATATATATATATATATATATATATATATATATATATATATATATATATATAAACATTATAGGTGTGTGTGTGCATCTGTATAGAAAAGAAATTAAATCGTAAATAAGTAAATTGACTCACGAATCGGGAAAGTTTACGCAGACATCCTTAGCATTAAAAACAAAGTTAGATTTTGAAGAAATGCATAATTCATATACGATACACGTAACTCTTCAAACAGAAACACGAGTGCGTGCGAAAAAAGAATCAACTGTTTATACTGATGTGAAAGTTAATTCTTGTGTGCATGTTACAAAATGTGAAAAAAAATAATAATAGTACAAGCATGAGTTTCAGTTTTTTTTCGCTTTTCGTTTCTTATTACAACAGATATTACGTCCGCGATTCATATCAAAAAACATATATCACTATAATGCAATTGACTCAAGGTCATGAATATATTTAACCCATTTTATATAACTGATAAATATTATTTCCGAACACACAACATGATTAGATACAGGAATCTATAGGAAAAAAAAATGCAAGACTTTTATACCTATATTTTTTTCAAATTGTGAACCTAAGAGCCATAATAATTGAAATAAATTATTTTTAAATTTTATGCGCATGCGTTTGTATCACACGTATTTCCTAAAAAATTATTAGTATTACTAAAAAAAAAAAAAATTTTATCAAAATAATCTACAACATATTTTCAAATTGTTAACCAAAAGGCCATAATAAAAAAAATCCGCTGTTTGCATCGCATATTTTACATATAATAATTTTTTATTAAGTATTTTAGGCTCGCACAAAAATTTTATAAATTTAAAAACTCTTATAATTTTTTGTAGATTATTTGATGTATCCAAAAATTATTACTTTCCTGAACAAAGTCTAAAAGGAAGTATTGTAATCATGAAATTGTACGAACTCGAAATTTTAACGGGAATATAAATTTTGGCCATCCCTAAATCGAATCTAATTATTTTCGAGATTACGTCTGTTAGTGTGGGTGAACGCTCTAGAGCCAAAATTGTTGGATGCAAAATATATAACCCGCGTGAGCGCCGCCTATTTCAGAAAACAATATCTTAACCAGAAGTGTTAGTTTACTCCTGCTATATTTTAAATATCTCAGAACGGCATTATAAAACTTAAAACTTGCAGAAAAATTGATAAATAAAAAAAATTGAAGGTCTTAAAATATATAGAAACTTTTGTTTTATATTTTACGAAAAACGTAACATTTACTGAAAAATCGCCTTCTTTTCTACTTGAGGCAAACTGTTGATGGAAAATTATGAAACTTAAAACCTAAAATTAGTATATAGTGCGGATGTGCACCTTCCAATTTTTGAAAAACAATATTTTGACCAGAAATAAAGGTTGCATATCTCGAAAATAACACGGCGAAGGTCACTTCAGCTTGTCTTATTGATTATTTTAAAAATCATAATTATTATTTTTAATTACTTTTTTCGAGTCTTTGGATTCACAATATGAACAAACTTTGTAGATATAAAATAACTTAAAAGAAAAAATTCTATATTAACCCAGATGATGCCACTGCCCTTTTAAAAGAACAGTACATATTTTCCTGTCAATGAAAAAATCTTGTGGCCAATGTCAAATAGAACGCCATTTTTTTGGCAATAAAAAATAAATTTTACTATTTTTGATTATTTTTGCATTAAATATGAAGGAATATATTATATTAAATAAAAAATATATTGTTTTCTTTGCCAAAAAGTGTTCTGGCGTTATTTGGGTTAAAAGGGTTTCATATGCTGGGGCTCTATAACCCCGCAAGCATAAGGGTGATAGAATTCAAATGGAATATGTGTAGGTAGCGGTAGTAGAGGGTATAAAATAGGTCTTCCGAGTGACCGCACGAATGAGCGGCGACTAACATTTAAAGTATACTTATAGTTATATACATTTACGGAAACGGGAGACGTGAAACTAATTTTTATGGGGGTTATTATTATTATTATTATGATTTTTTTTTTTTTGTGAATATTACATATCCACAACGGAACATTATGGCTCTTTTGTACTAGTGTAAGACGAGCTAAAAATCTTACAAGAGTGGAAGTATAATAGCATATTGCTATGTCGTCCTTGCGGTACACGGAGAAAGAAAATGCAACTCATTGTCGGCATATAACTGGCAGCTGCATCTGCGCTATGGTTCGTCGCAAACTTGTACCAAGTACCAGTACCAGGTATAGATATTATTTACTCGTACAAGAACAACATGTCTCCCGAATAATATAAAGATCCATACACTGTAAAATAAAATGACCTAACTAAAATACACAAACCTGCTCCACATGTATTGGACTGGACCGAAAACCAATAATGCAAATTTCTATATTATTTATGTGTTAGGCTATTATTTTTTTTCCGAATATGTAGGTATATTTACTCATTATTTTATATAAAAAAGTATAAGGATGAATCAAATTTAGTGTGTAACATGATACTTTATTGTCCTTAACAAAAAGTGTTTGTCTCAAAATTTGGAGCCCCCTTTAATACTGCCTTAATACAAATAATTAAAACACCCAGAAATTCTACTAATATTTCTAATATATTTTATGTCTACAAGATTTTTTTCATATGGTGAACCCAAAGGCCATAAAAACTTTGAATTTTAAAATATGCACTAAAAGTCTTCTTTTATCAAAATAATCAACACAAAATTGTAAGACAATTAAAATCTATATTTTTTTTGCAAATTGTTAACAATAATAATTAAAAACCGCTGCTCGCATCGAATATATTGTACTTATAAGGCGAGGTGGACGCTTAGGTGCGTTATAATAATCGAGTCATCCATAGATATCAAAATTATTTTATTTTTTATTTTTCTTATATAAAATAATAAATAATTATACATATTCGAAAACAAATCCTAACCTATCAGATAAAAAATATACATTTTTGCAATAAATTGGTTTTCGGCCCGGTCGAATACATGTATAGGGCTTGTATTTTTTGTCAGCAATATATTTTGTTGTAATTTACTAGAAAGTAGCATTACTCAAAAACTACCCAGCGTGAACCAGCGAAATTTCGTATTTGAGTCTAAGATATATTTGTTGATTAGATTTTGGGCATTATCTCACAATTAGAAATTGACCTTTAAGCTTGTCGTTTTATCAGTATTTGCAAAATTGTTGCGCTTACAGAAAAATAGTAAGATTCAATATGAACGATATTAAAGATTTAACAAGTATTGTTGTACCATTTGTACGAACAACCCATTTGCAATTCATATAGGCGTTTCCATAGCAATCATATTTACAGTTAGAATCAGAAAGCAATGATTTAATTTGAATTTAAGTATAACTTTTGTTTGTGAATCATGATACTTTTTACCCTTCAATTATGTGTATATTTAAGTATAAGTGATATAACAGAAAATTAAATAACATCAATAAACCAATGATTTATCAAGAATTTAAAAGCGAAATTAAATGATTATTAGAAACATAGGAAAAGAAAGCGAATTAAAACAATTTTACAATGAATGGAAAGTAAATGAAGTATGACGAAAATAATACTTATTATATGTAGGTATACGTTCAATATTCGACGATTATAAATCATGACCCCAGACTAAGAAAACGTTCAAATTCCGGTCTTTCAGACACACAATTATCCGGATTTGAAAGTTATACATATAAGAAAATTAGTTCGGTTCAAACTTAATTGCATTAAAAACTAAGATTGAGTGTAATTTTTTTAATAGTCAATCACTTGAAAATGGAAAGTTTTCAAAACGTCTACCTTTTTCTATTGTATTTTATAATTATAGCTTCTTATAACATCAATTTTCTTGAATTGGTACCGACTGAGCCAATTATTTTGGTCGCACCAGAAAATTTTATACTTTGTATTGCCTAATCGAGGGTTAAAAATGAATACAGATAAAATACACCGTGTCTTATGGCAGCGCACGGTGTGTAATACATAAGCTAATGAATATTTAGTATTTTATTCCTTAATATGGTCAGATTTTGTGTGTTAAGTTCTTGCCGATAGAGCACACACTCAACATTTGTAAAAACATGAGAAATTATAACAGTGATGGTAGACGTTGTGCAAACCACGGCATTGTTGCATAAACAATTGTTAGGCAAAAGACAACATACAAACGTGAACAGCGATTGCAGTGCCAGTTAATATTTGATGAAATTAACGCAACGTTGCCGCATTTCAATCGTAAAATTGGTATACAAAAAGAAAATGATAAATCAATATAGTGATATTGTAGAAAGAACAAAAAATGTGTAGAGTAAACATGCACTACTGATTTGAATATTCATTTCAATAATAGGAGCTGCAGGCTGCACATCTAGACCATATACAAGTCTTAAGCTCTAGAGTGTTCACAGACAGACATACACACATATGTCACATCGAAAATAGTCACATTCGATTCAGGGAGTGTAATAACGTGTATTTCCGCTGAATGACTTTCTTATTACTGCGTATAAGGAAGTTAATAATAAGAATCTGGCACGAGAATTTTTCTAATATATCTGGCGTCCTCTGCATGTGTTGCCTAAAGTGAACAAAATAATTTGATTGCATTTTCAACGCTGCTCGATTGCTCGAAGCATGTGAGATTGTGCATTACAATCGAACAATCGTATAGTTTCCAATCCGTGACTATGTGAATTAATGTGTATAATAATTTTTATTTCTATGTAAATAAAGCATATAATAAATAAATCTAGGGCAGCATACATTCAGTGTATATTGGGATGATAATCACGCCGTTAAGAAAGCGAAGACCCCATCAGCAGCGTCGCATCTGTGTTTCTAGGCGCATTGTTTCAAGGAACTCTGTGTATTGTAAAAGTACACGATTACTTGAATAAGACAATAGCTCTTTACGTACACAGCCACACATATACAAATATAAGTACACATAAATATACAAGATATGTTTTTTAAATTTCATGTTCTTGTTCTAATACTGCACTAAAACAAAGCTTGTCTGTCACTGTCTGTGCAATACTTTATAATAGTATATGCATTTGAATGTGTATTCTACAAAATATTTTATAAATTCTCATCATTGATTGAATAGTACTACTACCTGTTTTTGTTATATGATTCCGGCTTGAAAGATCATTTAATTTTAGAATTAGTACAGTCAAAATATTAAATATGTTTTAATTAGAACATCATGCTAATGTTTTAATTTACGTTGTAGTTGCTATATTACGTAGCCATAACATTTATTTTTACTTAAGTATTGAGCAGGAAATTTGATTAAAATGCAACATGTCCCATTTGAATCAAGTATACCTGCAGAAGAACTCTAAGAGTGCATTTATAATAGAATTTTTCCACGGCAAGTTAAATAGCTATCTTTATCTAGCGCACACGAATGACAACCATCTTGCTTGCACACGAAACTTGCTGGAAGTAGAATAGGTTGTCCATATTGGTGCGTTAGAAAGAGATAACCAATTTTTACTCGGAAACTTGACGTGAAAAAAGGCAATTATAAACAGTCCTTAAAAGTGCTTCTGCTTAGATCTTTATTCTTTGTTACAGTCATTTTGCGTTAATTAAGCATTAGGTGCATTGATGCTTTCATCTCGTCGTACGCTTGTAATTAGTGAAAAAAATATTGAGAAAATAATGTGTACAAAATTGATTATTGACTTTAAAATCATAACAAACTGGATTATTATTTGTTATTTCTAATCTTAATTATTAATTAGCTTGCTGTGAATGCAGCTTAAAGGTACATTCACAGCGAGCCAATTTGTAATTATGATTAGAAATTACAACTAATAATCCAGTTTGTTTTATAACAAACAATGCTAGCATTTACAGCAACAAAATGAACGTATTAATTATAAATTGTGTTGCTGTGAACACTAGCATTATTTGTCAAAAACAAACTGGATTATAAATTGTAATTTCTAATCGGCTCGCTGTGAATGGACCTTTAGTGTTAACTTCATTCCACAGAATTTTACTCTTATTTAAACTAATTATGGTGTACTTGTATTATGTCTACTTTCTTTTTCAATTACCTTTTTCAACACATAAGGCATCTTTATTCTGAACTGTTCATCCTATAGAAAATAAATAACGGTCGTTGAGAAATTGAACTGAACAAAGTTGTATTTCCCTACGAAAACCTGCATTTTACTTGGGCTATGGACTGACCATAAACTGACTGTTCTTAAGTGAAATTTAAATATAATTTCCCAATCCTCTGTCTCATGTTCATGGAAACTAAATAATATTTTCGTTTATGTGAAAGACCAACAAATAGTTCAAAAGATAGAAATGGGTGAAATGAGAATTATGACAGTTTCTTTGTCTTTGGAATGACAGCATGGCGTAAGTTTTATTCATTAAGAACTTATGTTTTTAGCTCACCGTACGAAGAAAAGCAAAAGCTGCATCGCATATATTTCTTATAAGTGAGCTGAAGGCATAGGTGCCTGTACCTAATTATGTTGTACTATAAATCGATCCCCTACACTATGATGTGCCTATTTTTGTGATTTCTCTCATTTTGCACAAATAAGAAAGGAAATTATTTGAGGTATAGGATAATTTAAAGTGATGATATGACATCGGAACACATTTAAAGGCATTGCATATCTTATAGATGCATTTTGAAGACGCTTCGTTGTACTAAATTTAGAATCAAACGTTAGTCATCACATCGGTGGCCAGCACCAGATACAAATAGATGCTACATCATTGGCCTTAAACGTTCCTTCGATTCATCGATGTAGAATTGCACTCTGTGTGCGTGTGCGGATATGTATGTATGTATGTATATATGTATACATGTCTATTTTCAATAAAACAAAACAGCAGAAAAAAAAAAAAGAATTTCTTCATTTCAATTCTATTTTTAACAAACACCCAGTCGTTTAGCCGGTCTCTAGTTAACCCTTATTATCCTTCAGTACTGTCACAACTAATTTGTTACTATATTTATTTCAACTTATATTTTCAATAACCAATTCACTCGAAACACGTTCTTAGTCGATCTATTTCTGATAGCCGATGTCAAATGGCAAATATAAAATTGTTTGAGTCTATATTGTTTCCCTGTCAAAATGTTGTCAGGCATAGTTCATACGATTTATAATATATAAACCCCATACATACGTATCTAAAGCAATATAAATAAGAAATGCACGAGAAATTATTTTCCTTCATTTGGCCACCTTGCTTTTTGTTGAAAACATTTTTCGATTGATGCAGTAAGCACCAACTCGAATTATATTTTAATCAGAGATTATTCTAGTTTTATTATTTTTAATTAAAACGCATTTGCTTTGAATTATATATTATTTTAATATAAAACTTTCTCTCTTATTTGCACACTTACCAGACACAGTAAGTCAAGCAAATATAAAAATATGTATACCTAGATGCACGCACCGCATTTAACTTTCAGATGAATTTATAATTTATTATATTTGGACAATGCAGTGTAAATCTTTTAAATTACTTGAAGCATCTTCAAATTGAAGAAGGTTATGGTTTAGTATTATTAAAAAACAGTAAATAAAAATGATTTACGCGTCGTTTAGCGTTAAGTGCAGGCAGTGCAACAGTGCAACTTGCCATGAGTAAAATAGAATTGAAACTATAGTTTACTGCTTACCTTAAAAGTTCCTCAATTTCCCACGGTAACAAAGATTATCTTTTTTAGCATACATAAATGACAGAAGATGTTCGTTTTGTTTCACTGTAGAAATACCTTTAGTTACTACATTCAAGTCTAGAATGAACACATTTGCAAGCAACTTCACAACGAAACAAGCATAAGTACCAATGCCTTTAGCTATTATATATTCAGTTGTTTTTTCAAATTTTGTATTTATATAGAAATTTCTTTCTATGACCATAAACATAAAATATATATAAAATTATTATATATATATATATATATATATATATATATATATATATATATATATATATATATATATTGTTTATAGCTTTCAAGCACAAAATTTGAAGAAATTTACTAGACATAAAATAACCTAGAAATTCTTAAAATTACATGAATCTCAAATTCACCTTCAGAGCAGTTACAGTCACAAACACAGACCTTACTACCGACCGAGTGAGTGAGATGCTTCCAAATATATGAATTATATCTATTTTTGGATTCAGGCTGACGGGACAAGAACTTTTTGTTAAGAAATTTATTCGATCCGAGATTGTTACAGAAGCACAACCGATCACTATTTTGTACATTCTGTACGTCGCCGGCGGGCGAAAAACAAAAACCCTAAATGTTACCAAACTCTTAATATTTTATACAGGATTGGGTAATTGTTAGTTTTCATAAACTACTACAAAGAATAATCCATCATTTCGATTAAAAAGTAAACAATCGGTCTAAATTATATAAACTTCACACTTTCCATTTATATTTATAAATTTCACTTTTTTGTATAGACATTTAAATTACTTTTTGAATAACATTCGACTATAACTAAATCAAAATTATAATACTAGTTTCGACATTACTAAAATACGAGCTAAAATTTGAGTACGAGACGTAAAAATTTGTTCAGTGTAAATCTTTTAAGAAAAACAATAAATAGCAATTTTGAAGTTAATTTCGAAATTACAGAATATGGATGTACCATTATCAACATTATAGGCTTATTTGTTGGATTATCAATCTTAGGCCGAGAATAAACTTATATATTCGGTCTGATCCAATTTTATTATGATTATTTTGTTATTAAAGTACTGATTTTTTAATGATTCTTATAGTGTCTTCATCAACGTTGACCTCTACGAATTTTTGAAAAAAATGTTAGATAATCTATTATTAATAATTGCACTGCAGTTTAATCATTAGAGGGATAGTTTTTCAAGAAGTTACAGTTAAGAATGTAAAGTTGACTGCATAGATTGTTAGGTTGATTGTAATGACTTAACATAAGACTGTTAACTATTTGTACACGGTACACCACTATATAAGAGTGGTTTAGCCCTTGTTATTTAAACATTCAAATTACACTGTAAAAAAATGTACTAGAAATGTCAATATTTATTTATTTATTTATTTACATCAAACAACAAACTACAGAAAATACCCTATTTACAGTTAGAGAACCACAGTTACATGGTTAAGTAACAGAAATTAGAATATTTCTTAACATATTAATATTGCAAAGATATAAGCTGAAGGTTCAGGCACCTATACTTTTAGCTCGTCTTATAATTTGGTACACATATTATTTGGCATCCCATTTGAATTCGCTCGCGGTTTAAATTCAATCTTGCGTATACTTAACTAGTTATAGAGTCCCAAAATTTGGAGCCCCCCTTAATACTGCCCTTATATATATAAAAAAAACCACTTAGAAATTCTAAAATATTTTGTATCTCCAAGATTTTGTCATATTGTTAACCTAAAGCCCATAAAAAAAGATGAAATATTATAATTTTGAATTTTAAAGCACTAAATTTTTTTTTATCAAAATAATCTACAAAAGATTGTAAGAATTTTTATATTTATAACATATTTTCAAATTGTTAACCAAAAGGCCATAGTACGATAATTAAAAATCGCTGCTCGCGTCGCATATATTATTTATAAGGCGAGCTGGATGCATAGATGCGTTGGAACTGACCTTGTATTTAATATTATGTGTAATATGAGTAACATTACAATGAATGGTTTATATGAAATATATCATAACATCCTTTTACAATTATGTACTAGAATAATTTTACTATACAAAATATGGGTCTCATATGTCGTCGGTTTCTTGATAAAAGTAATTATCAAGTCTACTTTTCTAAACATATTACGTATTAAACAAGAGTGTGAAATTGTCGGAAGTTGGACAGGTTGAGTTGAATTAAAACATTTTTAATTTGCTGATGTTTCGGTTGATTTTAAAACCATAGTATTTTAAGGATGGTTTTAAAACAAAGCGAAACGACAGTAGATTTATATTGTTTTAATTCAACTCAATCTGTTCGATTTCCAACTATTTCACACTCTTAAATCCTACTACTAGCGCAAAATGTTCATAACTGATTACTTATCATAACTTCTCGAAACAAAAACAAAAATGTGCCCTATTATTATTAAACTTATAAGTATAACTCTGAATTTAAGATAATTCCTTTATTTAAACCGAAGATATGCTTTATTATTTTCCGGAAAACCTTAAAATCCATTTAAAGCAAGCCAATTAGGACCGGTTTCATAAATTTCCTTAATGCTTACTCTAACTAAAGGGACTTTACAGGAAGGAAAATAAGGATAGCCTTATGCCATTTATATGTGGGATAAAAAGAGATAGCAATCGTTACCATGGCAACTAAAGGAACTTTAAGGTAAAGATGAAATCGGCCGTTAGGAATTACAATTAATAATCCTGTTTGTTTTATGAAAAAATAATGCTAGAGTTCACAGCAACAAAATAAATTTGGTAAAACTTATAAATAAGTTATACATAAATTGTGTTGCTGTGAATGCTAGCATTGTTTATCATAAAACAAACTGGATCATTAATTATAATTTATAACTATAATTACTAATTGGCTCGCTATAAATGCAGCTTTATGTTTAAAGTTTCACAAATTCGGCTCTAGGACACAGTCATGATCAAAACGTGTATTTCCATATATAAACGGTCATATAAGAATGTAAAAATATGTGTTAATTTATTTATAAGGTAAATTTACTAAATTATAGTAAAATTACCCAACAAATCAAGTATAATTGAAAAATACTAAAATGACATAATTTGTACAGGTATAATTTTAAATTAAAACTGATTTAAAATCCCATAAGTATCATTAGCAGGGCTTCAACAGCAATTTTGTATACAAAAAAGTAAAATAGTGTAGTTTTTAAAGGATAAAAGTGAAATAAGTCGCTGAAAAAAGATAATAAAGTGAATAAAATATTAATTTTGTAGACGCCATTTTGTTTTTAAACCGATTTTGAGGCCTGATTCGTATTCTGCGATCCCAAAAACCTTGTGTTATCAAATTTCAGGCAATTGATTAAATAAATAAAAGAGTTATACATATATTAATTAAGTGTATTTAAAAAAAAAAAAACTGGTGTGGCCTGCACTCGACTTTCTTTTACGTAGTTTTTACTAGAAAAAATCAAAATATTGACAGGCACAAATCATAATATGATTGACATATATGCAAATTACATACAAGGCAAAATAAATAAGATATTTAAGATTTTCCGTAGCAGTTTCCTCGAAATTGGTACATTTTTTGAAGAAACATTTAAAACAAAAATTGTGTGAAATATTAATATCTATCATTATGAATATAACTATTATTGCCATAAATGCAGCCGTTCTAGTGATATTGGAAATAGAACAAAAAATGCATAGAGTAAACATGCACTTCCGATTTCTTAAGTTTGAAGTTTCACAATTTCACTTTTGACAGTATTCGCTCAAGAGCGTTCACAGACAGACAGACAGACACACACACACACATAGACGTCATTCCGAAAATAGTTACATTCGATTCAGGGAAGGTAATAACGTGTATATCCGTTGAAATCTCGAGTTCAAAATTATCATGATTACAAAACTTACTTATTTCTTTGTAAAAGAATGTAGAAACACATATTTGCTAATTGACAATTGAAAAAATTAAAAGTACACTTTCTTACCTATGGGGAACATTTCTATAAACTTTTGCCGAAAAAAAATGTTAAAAATGGGTTTTGAGTCAACGAAGTTAGAACATTGACGAATTTTTAGCGTCTTTAATTTAATACTTTTCATACATTTATAACATGAATATAGTGAATAAAATTTGAAAATAGTGACCGATTTCGGAAAAAGGGAATAAAAGTGGAAATAGAGAATGCGTGGAAGCCCTGCCCTGTATTAGGTACTCGTTTTAACTAATTACAAATAGCTAACTTTTATAAAGTACAGTACTTCGCGGTTTTGCTGAACCCCTGCTAATAGCATTGCAGACCCTAAGAGGTCCGCGAACCCTAGTTTAAGAACCGCTGACATCAATGGCAATCTTGGGCAAGTATATTTAAAAAGAGATTCATGTAATTTATCGTCACAAAAAAAGATTCGTGGCTCGTGGGATCTTCGTCAGTGTGGAAATTCACCGCGCAGTAGTTGGGATACCTAGGTGGGTCTTTGTGCCTAGTTGGATTAGGTAGCGCAAGGCCTTTAGGGCCATTATAAGACAATCTTATCTTGTCAATCGGCAAATTAAAAAAATAATAATTATATATATATACGTATTTTGTTTTATACGTCAGTTGGTTAGTGGGCAAGCAACAACATTGATCGCTTTAGTGTACTGGTATGTGGAGTGGATGTGAGCTCCAGCTCCGGCTAGTCAAGAGTTCAATGTTCGCTCCTTACCTCTCACAATTGCTGTAACTACGGGAGCATTTTGGTTTTCAAACATTCTAGCATGATTTCAAATATACGTGTATAAATGTATATAGACAATTCATAAAAATTATTGCGCACATATCAAAACAATTGCTTTTGTAGCGCATCTATTTTATTATTAATTGTTCTCTTATCTTGTTTCTTCTACAATAGAAATAAGAACTATATATATATATATATATATATATACAACATTTTGCTTTCATTACATATATCAGCCTAACCGAGAATATTCAAACATTTTTGATATTCTTTCTTAGAGCACCTTAACACCTTTTAAAGATAAAACAGATATAAAAGGCGTATTCGTTTTCCTGAACCGTTCATCCTACGCTACCTGGGAAATAAATAGTTTGTTCGATTACTGAACATTCATGAAAGAACCAGCATTTTACTTGTAAAATTAACTGAGCATCAACTAACTGCTTTAAAGTATAATTTAAATATAATTTTCAAAATTAGCAAAACAAAAACGGCCAATTTGAGCATAACTGTTAGAAAATAACGTTCTCACATTCGACTTACTGATAATAGCATTATTAAGATACTAAGAGTATTTTAACAATATCAGTAAACTATCTATTTTTTTGCAAAATGCATTAATTAAAATATAACAAGAGATATGCAATGCTGAAATCTAGGAGTAATTCTAACTAAAATATGCAGTTTCGCAATAAAATATAGTTAGATTCCCAATTTGACTGCACGTTAAAGCGTACGTACCTGTAAATATTTGTAAACATCGAAATGTAAGTTCAATGTATTGTTGAAATTTAATAAAACTGCCAACACTAATCTTATAATAGAATAATGATGACAATGCTACATACCTTAGTAAAAGAATATTCCTAGCAGGTATAATTTTCTTCTTTCAGTATACGAAACATTGCAGTCCGAAGACGTATGGTATTTATTTGTTTTGAATAAAAATAGATTTAAAATACACTTATCACAATTTAAATTAAACACTTGTCCTGTTAAAATAAACACTTTTTTTTTTATGTAATAGAAAAATCGCAAATGTTAAAATTAATTGAAACAAAAACGATTTGAAATGCAATATAGTTTTTCACCTCAAACATACAAGTAACGCGAACTGATAGTTGTAAGAAATCATGTTGACTTGACCTGCCAACGAAAACACAACATAACTGAACACTCCGCTGTTCCGAACGAACTACGTTTTTACCATTACGTTCACTATACTTTACTTAGAAAAGAATCTAACTATATGTATGGCTATGGCTATGGCCTTGCTAATAAATGCATCATACAAAAATAGTGCTTTACGCCATCTAACAGATACAAGCCGAACATCACTGCAACACCTCGGTACATTAGAAGCTCTATAATATCTTTGACCCAACACAGTATAGGATTCGCTTTAATTTCCACAATATGAATGATAATAAACCTATTTATTGTTGTTATTGTTTATTTGTATGTAAATATTTCATTCTAGATTATATTTTATTATTTATTATTATGATTTACTGAAATAACTTATGTATATTTTGATTTATTTACATATATATATAATGTACAAATGGCAATGAAACGTTTTTTTTAAATAAATATCGTGTTATACCTTATACTGTAGTCTATTTTTATCTTATCTTTAGAAAGTTTGGTGTATATTGAGCAAGAATTTTTCTGTACTGAAGTGTAGTTGGATGGTACTATCTAGTAGCGCTGGTCCGGCTCTGAGATTTCATTTTAGATGAGGCAGTTTGCAACATCCTGGTACAGGATCAGTGTGTTGTGTTAAGCGGACAGTATTATTTGGGATAGTTTTACGTACGAAAAGTGATTTATTTAAAAAGAATTGTCTGATGGAACGGTTCATCATATCACACATGTGTTCTATTCAATATAACTGGTGTTATTACAGTATAAATACAAATTTAAATCGGTGTTGTTGAGAGAGGCGGGCAAAATACGCGAAATGAAAATGATTTCAAATCATGTTCGGTTCCACCCTCTATCCAAAAAGATTACATTGTTTGTGGGATCAATACTTTTAAGTAAGCAATTCATGAATGCATTGCATGACATTTGCAATTAAATTTGAAAACAACATTTGTTGTGTGTACATCTCCTTTTGTTGTGTTGGCCAATGTATTTGCTTTTATATGGTACGGCACGGCACGGGAGATTCGTCTAAAATGCTAATAAGCTAAACTTTGGTATTTACAACACTATTATATATGCGTATTTCGTTTCACTATTGAAAGTGGTGATTATGTCATCATAGTAAAATTTTGAAAGAAATTCGATACTTTTTACTGTCGGGCACAGAAATGATTAAATATATTATATTATTACTAGCGGACGCGCTTTAATAGAAATATTATTATCGCGCGCATAAATCTATTACGAATTGTTGCCTCCAAGTGCACAAAAATTAATACAACTTGTCAAGGAATGAGTGTTGATTTTTTCTTGGAATTTATTTAGTGAAACAGTTAAGAATATCTATATGTGTGTGTTTATAATTCGAATCACGCTATGTTTATTTGATGAAACATAAATAATTCTCCCGCTGCAAGCAAATGTTTTTTTGTTCAATTTATTTTGGTAGACATCAATGACATTTGGTGCTTTTTTTTACATGTTAGCCCTATTGAAGGCTAAATAATAGTTTATTAATATCATTCTACATACAGGATGCATACACATAAATTAGAACCATATCCCCTTATACGTACCATAGTTTTAAATCAGTACACACATTTGTGCTGTGCTGTGCTGTGCTGTGCTGTACGTTTTGAGAATAACTATATTAGAATAATATTAAATCCATTTTGTTAAATATGTGTAAAACCGTAATTTACCGCCTAAATTACCGTAATTTATGGTAATTTACGAATGCGAAGTGCTCTAGTTTGGTACTGCGTACTTATTTTTCGTTATATTGTTTAATATAAAGTAGGGCCTCGATAATCAGTACACACTTTAATCCTCTGTAACCCGAACTACCCTGGTCATATTTCATATCAATTTAGAGATACCTCATAACGATTTGATTAAAAAATATATATGATTTGTGATTACAATACATTATGTTTAAGAGAGTAAAAATGAGCACATACTAATAATTATTCCTAATTCCTTGACAAATTTATGTTCTATTTAATTTGTAATAGTATTTTATTACATATTTAATGTAACATATTATAATCCGAATAATGCGAACGGGGTGCATTCTTCACTTTCCGGATTATTGAGGCTCTATGGTATGTGTTCTTATTTTTAGCTCACTGTACGAAGTACAGAAGAAGTTAAAGCATTCGGTCGTGTGTCTGTAGCATTCTCGGATCAAAAAATTTCCTTAACAAAAAGTTTTTGTCTCATCGCCCTGAATCCAAATATATATATATATATATATATATATATATATATATATATATATATATATATATATATATATATATAACTTATATACTTAAATGTTAGTCGCTCGCTCGCTCGCTCGTAAGACAAAATTTGTGCCCTCTACTCCTCTGAAGGTACCAGAGCGATTCACACCAAATTTGCTACACATATTATGTGGCATCTCATCTGAATCCGCACGCAGTTTAAATCCACTTCTCGAGGTATTGTGCCCCAAAATTTGGAGCCCTCCTTAATACTGCCCTTATAAAAATAATTTAAACACTCAAAAATTCTACTAAATATTGTATATCTACAAGATTTTTTCATATTGTTAACCCAAAGGCCTTAAAAAATTATTAAATATTATAATTTTGAATTTTAAAATAAGCACTAAAATTTTTTTTATCAAAATATTCGGCAAAAAATTGTAAGACTTTTTACTTCTATAACATTTTTCCAAATTTAAACTAATATGAATGGCTTATGGCCATAATAATTTAAAGCCGCTGCTCGCATCGCATATATTACTTATAAGGCGAGCTGGACGCATAGGTGCGTTTGTTAAGTAATTGTTTCCTTATACATATTATATACATACGTATAATATATATTTTACTTATTATTGTTTCTTTAAACTTAATTTACACATGTTTATCATTCATATTAGTTTCAATTGATTACAAAATACGGTACGTACAACGCACCGATGCGTCCAGCTCGCCTTAGGTAAGATACACAATGCAAGCAGCGGACGTCTCCCTCCTACTTCACGATTGGTATTAAAATTGAAAATTAATTGTTTTTTAATTATTATGGGCTATGCATGGGTTCACAACTTGAAAAAAATGATAATTTTTTTTTATTTGGTATTATCAAAAACAAGTAGCGGGCAGATTAGATTAGTTAATCTATCCAACAATAGATGGCGACACTTTATATTATCTTTTATCATTTTTTAGGGTTTTTGTGCTTAAAATCAGAAAATATGAAAAATGTTTTAAACATAAAAGGTTTTTAATTTATTGTAAATTTTATTGATAAAAAAAATTAGTGCATATTTTAAAATTCAAAATTATAATATTTAATTATTTTTTATAGCTTTTGGGTTAACAATATGAAAAAATCTTGTAGATATAAAATATCTTATATTTATAAATATGTTAGTAGAATATTTTTATCCGATAATGCTTCAGACACACGACGGAATGTTTAGCTTCTTCGGTACTTCGTACGGCGAGCTAATAACTTTCGCAAATTACTTTAATACGGTAATAAATATGATAAATTAGCAAAAATTTATTAGAGTAATTTATACAAATGTTTAATTATAAGATAATTTATTTTAAAATAAAAAATCGTAAATTACGAAACATGATTTAAGAAATAAAATATAACGGTAATTTTACATGGTCACAGGTTTATTATATACATTTCGTAATATTACATTTCAAAGAAATTGATAATACATAAATTACACGCTTCACAAATTCATATATTTGGTTTTGTAATCGTATTATATGCGTCTGTAAAAATACATAATAAACTTTAGTTTTAACAATTTTGTAATATTACTGATTTAAGTGTAATTTTACATTTGGAGGATAAAATACATGTAAAATTACTTTGATGTTAGGATTGTTTACAGCGAATCAATCAGAAATTAAGCTTAGAAATTATAAGTAATAATTCCAATTTGTTGTATGACGTATAAGGTTAACATTCACAGCAACAAAATTTATCATAAATTGTGTTGCTTGGAATGTTAACAGTGCTTGTCATAATACACACTAGATTATTATTTGTATTTTTCTAAGCTTAATTACTAATTGTTTCGCTGTGAACAATCCTTTAGTCGTCGCTCGCCAACCCAAAATCACTTTGAATACGACATATGAACAGCAGATTTTTGAAGCTAAAGCAAAATACCGACAAAAGTAAAAGTGGACGAAAAACGAAACTAATCGTGACTCGGTTCAGTTATCTATACGCGATTCGCAATAGTATCCGAATAGTCCGAGTACTCATTTAGTGCCACTCAAGTAAACGAATACTTGTACCGAATACAAAGTAACAAGTACCCTACTTAAAAGCAACGAGTAGTTACAAGTACTCCAAAGTAACGAAACTTTGCATCACTATACCTTACACTACGATTTTGTGATCACTTAGCATAAAATACGAATTATATGGGAAACTATTTTTGCTTATCTGAAAACTATAATTAATTTTTTTTACATTTTTGTTACATAAGCTATCGCATGAACTAGGATAAAGGCATAAAAACAAAATGGTGGAAGTGGCGAGTCAGCTATGCCAGATCCATATAATAGTCCTTTCACTTGGAGATCAAATTCCTTGTCTTGTTTCACTTTCATTTTTGGTTTACGGGCCTCTTTTGAGCCTCAGACAATATCGACAGCTAATCCCCCAATTCGTACTCCCATAAGATCCATCATCTTTGTAATGTCATGCGTCCTTCATTCAATATACATGTCGAAATCCATGCAGAAATCTTAATAATTTTTTCTCCACAAAATAGGTGTTTAGGGGCAAGATGCCATAGTTTTATTATTTCATTAATATTTTGCGTATTATGCCCTAAGCAACTTTCAAAAGGTCGATGTCGGTTAAAGTTTCGTGTATAGGAAAGATAGCTTTCTGTATTTCAGAATCCAAAGATGGTTTATGGGTGTAACTAGTATTATTGAAATTGCGAGAGCAATGGATCTCTTATAGCGGCGTAAGTACCTATATACGCCTAAGTGTGATTCTACTATAGATTAAAAAAAAATGTTAGCCCAGAAGCCACTCTTAAATCGTTTGGTTATAATATACCTACATTACTAGCGAATTATATTGGTTTTTTTTTTCCCGCCGTACGAAGTACAGAAGTTCTAAAGCATTCGATCGTGTGTCTGTAACATTATCGGATCAAAAACATTCCTTAACAAAAAATGCTTGTTTCGTTGCCCTGAATCCAATAAAATATATAACTCATATACTTGCATATTAGTCGTCTTATTGTGAATCCATAGGCCATAAATCATTAAATATAATAATTATGAATTATAAAATATGTTATACACATTTTTTTGGGTACATAAAAATATATTACAAAAAATTATAAATTCTTTATATTTATAACATTTTTTCACAATGGCCATAATATAAATATAATTAATTAATAACTTAAAATATCCGTATAAAATGCGCGGAGTTGGGGGTCCGTATTTTTCAACGGGCATATTTAACAAAAAAATCTCTCGTCGTCTTAAATCCAAAAATATATATGTATGTATATAATAGTACAGTACACTTGGTACCAAAAGTATCCTAATTTCGAACTAATTCAATACCTGCTAGGTCATTTATTTTGCAGATTCTTAAACATTAGGATATCAACTTCATATTTTCAAAATTAAGAGTTGTGGTTTTACCCCTAAGAGGGTGAAAACCGGCACTTTTTTGTTTAAAAAATTAAAATTTTACTTTTATTTTCCTTGTATCATTTTTGATTTTGCATATATCAAAATTTTCAACAAAAAAATTGAAGCTACTATAATTAGCTTTAATTTGGTTTAAGGTACATGCTGAAAAGTTTCTTTTAAACTAGAGTTATGACTGTTTGAAGAGCATGACCCTTTCAGGGTTACCTTCAAATATATCTAATATTAACTGTATCTCAGCAACGATGAGCCTAAACAGTTTTTATATTCCATGGATTATATTTTTAGCTCGCCGTACGTAGTACCGAAGAGGCTAAAGCATTCGGTCGTGTGTCTGTAGCATTCTCGGATCAAAAAATTTCATTAAGAAAAAGTGTTCGTCTCGTCGCCCTGATTCCGAAAATGTATATAACTTATATACTTGGATGTTAGTCGTCGCTCGTAAGACCAAATTTGTGCCCTCTACTCCTCTGAAGGTACCGGAGCGATTCACTCCAAATTTGGTACACATATTATTTGGCATCCCATTTGAATCCGTTCGCAGTTTAAATCCAATCGCCCGTATACTTCCCGAGTTATAGGGCCCCAAAATTAGGACCCCCCCCCCTTAATACTGTCCTTATAAAAATAATTGAAACACTTAAAAATTCTACTAAAAATTCTAAGATATTTTTTGTCTACAAGACTTTTTCATTTTGTTAACCCAAAGCCCGAAAAAAATTATTAAATATTATAATTTTGAATTTCAAAATTTGATTTTTTTTTTTAATATAATCTTAAATTAAATGTAAGACTTTTTATATCTATAACATTTTTTCAATTAGTTAACCAAAAGGCCAAAATTATTAAAAACTGCTCGCATCGCATATATTACTTATAAGGCGAGCTGGACGCATAGGTGCGTTGTACCTAAGCTTGTTAATTTGATATGCTAACTATTTTGTTATGACATATATTTTTTTTAAATGTGATCCTCTTTGAATCATTTGCTGAAACCTACGAAAAATCAGTGTTTTTGACTTGTAAATTAATATATTCAACCTCCTGTAACTCTTCGGATATTAAACCAAAAATAATGTTATACGGGTTTGTTGAAGTAAAATTCGACGATCTACACGTTCCAATAATCACTTTTTTTAAACCCCTGAATTGGGGTGTAACTCACCCCCAACAAAAAAGCACAAGTTGAGCACTTCTACAAATATATATATACGGCAGAAAATTTCTATTGCGTATAGATCATGCTGCCTTGAAGTGGCTCATGCAATTTATGAGCCCTGAGTGTTAGGTTGCCAGATGGAATGAAAATCTGCAAGAATACGATTATGGCACATCGAACTGGGAATAATGATCAGAATGCAGATGTGTTATCAAGACGAGAGTGTTCGACCGATCGTAAACACTAGGTGTGTTTCTTCGAACTATGATTCGCAATCTAACTAATAAAAGTAATCATGATTATGAGAATCACATTTCTTCGTTCGTTATAGTTATCCCTACTCTTCCATTTTGTGATCAGAAACTGACAGTCCCCTTCCCCTTGTGATTCATACTATTTCTATGATTACTTGGATTGATTCACAAAACTGGCGAAGAAACACGCCTACTGTAGCAGAGCTGAGGAGAAGGCGTTTCCTGTTATAAAAACTACCGTTGTGGACGATCAATTGCTACCCGAGAAAAGGAAGGAAAACTAATAAAACGATTCGGACTTGAAACACTTCTTACAATGGATGAAGTCAGACCAAAGACCAACTTGTGAAGCAGTCACTCCAGAGTCGCCGAATGTAAAGACTTAATGGGCAATATGGAACACAATAACCGTGGAAAATAAACTTCTAAAACAAGTACTGGAATACCCACACGGAACAGAAAAGCGAAGACAATTGCTGATTCCTAGGACAAGAGTACTGACATCTCCACGATGGTGATACGAGAGAACACTACGAAGTGAAGAAGACCTTAAGAAGAGTGTGCGAGCGGTTCTGCTGGATGTACTGCAAGGAAGACATTAAGGATTGGTACAGGAAATGCATTGCGTGTGCTGCAAGTAATGATATGTAACACAGACGAAAAAAGGTTCCACCAACAGATGAATCAACAGATATTTGTCGAAAGTCGTGTCAAATCACCAAATGGACTGGGATCGTTATCTGCATCTCTTCCTCTTTGCGTACCGATCATCCATTCATGAGACAAAGGGACAAATCCCTGCGAGTGTGCATTTCCCAGTATGCTACCCGAACAGCTTAGTTTGATGTAACAACAGGAAAAACAATTAAATTTCTTTCAGGTACCATCGAAATACTCGCTTGCGTTTTATGTAGCAAATTACCTTAATATGAGTCTGGAAATTGCAGCCGTCTCCAAAAGTAAATTCGGCCAACTAGAAGAAATAAGACAATTACAACCCAGAACAAAAAAAAAACAGTTATTGCAGGACTTCGATGGTCGCAAGCGTTATATCTATTATGTAGTAACGATGGAGCTGTTACCCCAAAAACCAAGTTATCGCGCCTGTTGCAATACCTTACTCACCTTGAAGAAACATGTGCTAAAAAACGACATACTAAAACTTGCTATACCAAAGATTGGTTGCGGACTCGATGGTTTGGACTAGCAAAGAAAAAAGAGTATGATTGAAATATTCAAGCACGCCGGTATCAAAATCCTGGTCTGCAGTAATAGCCACAAGGCATTAACAAACTGCAAATCGATGGATTGTAATTTCTTTCACACTTCAGAATGCAGCATGGGCACGGTTTGGAAATATCGCCAAACTACCTCGACATTTTTTTCGGGACTAAGCAACTGAAGGTGGGAGCGGTGTAACAGAATTGCGTAGATTTTTCTAGAGTCTTGTCAAGAGCTCCAGATGTTTTCTAGAAACTTTATGTTCAACATATAAGCGGGTACCTCTGGCAGAGAGCCAGAAATAAATATGCAGTGAGTAGAAATAAATTGCCGGTCAGTGAGTCAGTCAGAAATAAATAATTCGAGAGAGTTAATATTGGTGAAAAATAAATACTTAATAAATTATAATTAAAATAAAAATCGTATACACACGCTTATTTTACCTTAAACGCAAAGTATTTCACTTATTTATACAATACTTATTTCAGCTCTTATTATTTTCATTGATTTATCTTTGCACACCAACTATCTCATATAAATCTCCGTTCTTCAATTATTTATTTTCACACTTCAACTATCTCATATTTATCTCTGTACTTCAAGAATGTTCTATGCACTTAACAATTATCCTTGCGCTGACTGTTTTTTTTTTGCTTCGCCTGACTGATTATTGATTTGCCCTTACTGACTATTGATTTCTCCCTACTCGCTGCTCCATCAATTATTTCTGACTGACTGAATGGGTATCCATCATGGGTGTGACGGCCCAGCTCAGATTCCGATACAATATGATTTAGTAATAGTGTTATAAATAAATATAGTTAGTAGCGTTTAAGTAAAAACGAGTGTTTTGAATTCTCCACCGAGTCGATATAAACGTTACAGTATTTGATTATTTGTGCGTTTTCTTATTTCTTAATTTCTTATCAAGAAATCTAGTTTAATAAAAAGCACATTCTGCCTTGAAGACATGAGTAAATGAAGAAATTCGTGAAACACTATAAAATATGTAAACAAGTAATTAGGTATGTTTGCTATGGAAACGTATATGATTTTTTTCATGCAAAAGGTACACATTTTGAGAAAAAATGTTAAACAAAAATTATTAAAATCATTTATATTGTTTATTTTGTATCTATTTCCACTGAAAGTATTTTCCCTTGGCGTTTCTATCGGTTTTCTTTGTCCCTCAAATATATGTATATGTATTAATTTTTGTTTATATCTATCGTTTTTTATTACTGTTCTAGCTAATATTGTGGCCTCGCACAAATGTTATGTATGTAGACCTGCCAATTCCGATTCAATTCCGTCTTGTGATCAATTTGAGCCGACAAATTTAAATTTTATGAGAGAATGTCCTTCATCCTCGAAAGGATGCAGTATTATAACGAATGGTAAGTGCAAAAAAATTAAACATCACCGCATGGATGGGTTCAAATTTGTTTAAAACATTTGGGACAGTTATAATTTTTAGCTGGTCGTACGATAGTACAAGACAGCTATAGTGTTTGGTCGTGCGTCGTGTGTTTGAACATTCTCGGATCAAAAAAATTTCCTTAACCTTTTTGTTAAGAAATCATGTAATTCGATTTACACTGTAAAAAAATTAGGTAAATTTACATACATTTTACTGTAATACTACAACTAAAATCAGTGTAATTTTACGGAATTGCTAATGACTTGGCTGCTCACCCCTGGTCCAGCATTGTGAACTTATGAAAATCATTACAATTAAATATAAGATTTTTTATTTATATAAGTTTTTTCAGATTCGAAACCCAAGGGCTATATAAAAGTAATTTTGCAATATAAAACAATTACTTTCATTGTGTTTTGATTTATTTACGCCCGTCAATCAAGTTTTTTTTTTCACCTGTTAATTTTTTCAATAATTAGTAAATGTAAAACGGTCTTCTTCATTAAAAAATATCAGTATCATATAAAAGACATTGGGGCTTGCACCTATGTATGCTTGTTATTTTTGAAATGCTTGCAATGGCGTAATTACTATTACTGAATGAAACATATAATATTATATAGAAAGATGCTATAATTGTTATTAACGATATTGTTAATATTTTAATAACTGCATATAAATTCTCTGCGTTACGTACGAGTACAGTGTACAATCAAATAGCAGCTGCATATTAATTTACTCATATAATAATGACATGCTTAATCTTGTTCATTATTCAGTACTCGAATACACGTAGTTTATTCAGAAAGAATTAAAGATTATTTTGATACGTTTATCAATGTATGAAAGAAACATGTTTTAAACAATGTTTGTGTAAAAGGAAGTCATCGTACTTCAACAAAATTATTTTTAAATTGTGAATTCGTGTGATTCATCATTTTAATCCTAATATGGATTAATGTTATAAATTAAGAGAATGACATAGATAACATAAAACATCCAGAGGGAGAAAGATATATAAAACAGCTATACAAGTCTTATAGGCTCATGGCTTTATGCACAATGTTTCTCCACTGAACTCTGTCCACGGTTTTCTCTTTCCATCTTCTTACGCCTAATAGTTCACTGTCTTTATGCACCACGTTGTGCCACTTTCCTTTTGAGCGCCCTCTTCTTTTCTTTTTGACTACTTTATTCTCCGTCATTCACACTTTTTGACCCAACCATCTAAGTATTTGCAATTTTTATTATGGTTATATCATCACTTTTTTGCCACCGTATATTGTTCTAAGAATTTTCCTTCCCCAAACCTCCATACTGTTTTGACTATCCTTATTTAAGCTCCATAGCTCGCATCCGTATAGCATCGTCGGTTGTATAATAGTCTTATAAGTTCTCACTTTAGCTGCCCTGGGCACTGATTTGGACTTGATAAAGTTATATAATGATCTTACTGCCTTTCTGCTATTCTTTATTTGATTTCCATGTCTTCATTGTTGTTCGCTAGAGATAGATACTCCCCAATAGATAAAGTTGTTTACCTCTTCAAAACCATATACTTTTTTGTTCTCCGCTTTTGTTCTTGTATCTAGCAATCCCGTGAATATGATTAAAATATAGTTTGGTTTGTTGCAGGAACGATATTAACCCGAACTTGTGAAAAAATTGCGTTTAACCAATGTCAGGTGGCAAATAACGTCGAATACTGTTATTGCACCACTGACTTGTGTAACAGTGAGAAATTACCAAAAAAACAACAAACAACACCTACCGATGAAACGGATGATGATTCTGACGAAGATGGTAGTGGAGCACACAGCATTGATCCAGTGACCACCAGCTCATTGGATGTCACTAAAACCGTAACCCCGCCAATACAACACAATGTAACAAAGACATCAATAACTCATTCGTCCATGAGTACCCCAACAAATAACATGCACCAAGTCAATATTTTGCTCATTTTTTGTATTATAATGGTTTATCGATACGAGTTTCTATCGTATATATAATCATTAATTCCAAGAAAAAAAATTACAAACAAGTATTAACAATATTTATATCATTGCAATTTTATGCAATAAACCAACTACGATCATTTTATATGCATATTTACTATTCATAATATATTTGCTCAGTCGTCTTCCTTCCCTTTATATAAACGGTTAGCTTAAAAAAATACAACTAGTCGTAACGTATAAGATATTTATTAAGGGTTCCGTAAGTGAAACTTTATATTATAATTCCGTATCACTTTCCGTAAATCGTACATAATATAAAAAACGTATTTTTTTCGGATCGCGTACTCGAGGTTTTCACGTCGATTCAGTATAGATAAAACAGTTTCTCCCTCAAAAAACAATCTTACGTGCACGCATCTATTATTTAGAATTAAAAATATTTAAATCATAACATCTGGAGAATACTAAAAAAGATACCTTGCACATGTACGCATTTCGAAAGGTTAATATTTATTACTAACCTTCCACTAGTTACACCAAGTTTCACGATATCTTCAAATAGGAATTTACGTGTGGGAAAACTGAGCTCGACTAGTGGAATCAATTTAAATATTTTTCAATAAAACACCAGATCAAGAAAATGTTATAAAAGAATGCCATGTGGCAATCTTATAATGAAGGCATTTGGGATGCCGAAACGTTGAGTTGATGAATGTATTATAAAAATAGCTACAATCCTCGAAACAATTTTTATTAAAATAATAATAAGTAAGGGTTTAAATTGTGCTAACAACTCGCCTACGGAACTCTTCCCTGTGTCTTACCTTTAAAGCACTATTTATATTTTATATATATACCTACACATTCCCAAATATAATATAGAGATGATATACCCGATGTATTTTGCATTGTATTATTGCACTTATATTTTTAAATAAATATATGTTATAAGCCATTGGATATTCTCCTTAATTTTATGCCCCACATTAGCATATACTGATGACAAAAAAATGAACATAATGACAAATATTTATACAACCAAACCTCGGTACATGAACGCCTCCGGTCATGAAATATTCAGTTTACGAATAAATTATCTCATCTCAGATGACGTACTGTGTCACGAGTTACGAACAAGCAAAACATACCTCATAACTCAGCAACATCGATCGGCGAGAGTTTCAGTTGCTGTGCAGTTTTTGTTGACTCGAATTCGCTGTGTCTTCTCATATATTTCAGTGTGTTTTGTGTTTTCTTTATAAAGTAATAAATAGGATACCATGGGATTAAAGATGATAGCAGTAAAAAACCACTTCGGTCGTTGCTGTAGATGAAATAGGTACTCGAAGCTTCATCTTCGACAGAAGTGCTGTAAGAGTTGTTGTACGTGTTACAGCCAACGAGATAACCGATTCATTTTAACTAATATCAAGTTCGGTTCAGGAATAACAAGTTTCCATTAAAGAAGTGTCCAGGGGTTAGAGCACTTAAATCATTTGAATCGCTAGATAAAGCTGTTAATGTAATAATGTTAACGGTAGGAAATTAAGACATGCTATGATTTGTGTGGTTAATGTAACCATTCTTATTGATCTCTAACTTGTTCTCGCCAACAATTTGTCTCGGGTAATACTTCACCGACTTAACACCTGCCTCCCCCAAGCCTCCCAAGTGCGATGCAGAACGTGGATTAAATCTACATTTGATGCCTTGATTACTAAAGTGATTTACTATACCGTCGTTAAGCTTTGCAGACTAGACCAACTGCAAAATTTTCTTGGGTTCCTTGTTGTCTGCTACAAAGTTAGTACCGCAGTTGCTAATGATTTCGGGTGGTTTTCTACAACATGTTATGGATCTTTTCAATGAAGCGATGAATGCCTCAGTAGTCATATAGCTCGATTTCTAAATGAATGGCTCGAGTGGCGATGGAAATGAACAACGCAATATAAGTTCTGAAAGTTATTTTGCTCCTACTCTTTATTGGTTTTAGGATAACTGGACCTGCATAATCCACACCCGTATAAAGAAATGCTCGAGATGCATTAACTCATACCGGTGGGAAACTTTCAATTATTTATTCTGCGGCAACAGCCCTTTGCCGGAAACAAGGTAGACATGCCGACGAACAACATTAGGCCCACAAGGAATCAAATACTTTTCTGAATTTGAAATTGAATATTAACTGAGGTCCCCCAATTAAGGTGCTCACATATTCATTCATGATAATGAATTTGTCAATTCACTGCGCCGTAGAAGCAGAATAAGATGCTTTTGATTTTCTGCTATTCGTGTTCGTTGTAGTCTGCAGCCCACCTAGAGTAGTTCTTCAGAATATAAAATAGATCTAGTGATATACTATAGAATTTTTTGATGCTTACAGTATTGTACATAAATGCCTTCTGGTATCTTCTCATCCCAGTTGAGGTTCAAGCGCCACAATGACAGCATCAAAATATTCGCTCTTATTGTCCACTGGTGTGATCAATCCAAGAGAATCAAAGATTTTGGCAATGTCTGATAATATTCTTCACATGGCAAGAGATTTGAATTCGTTAGATTCAATGACGTTGAATGATAACTGACCTGATTGTGGGTGCCATGTTAATCCCAAACTTTTGATTGTGGCATTAGAATTAACAGTTGATCGTAAGCTCTCATACTAGGATCTGCAGATCTGTTAGAGGGCCAATTCCGTAGCCAGACTCCACCTGATTGCAATAATTTTATCAGTTGTGATTATATATTATTTATAAAAACCTTTGTCTTCAGATTCATCAAGTCATCAACATAAAATTAATTAAGCAGAATAGACGCAGCTTCAGGAAATGATGTTTGTTCATCTATCGCGAGCTGTTGCAAGCATTTAGTAGCTTGGTACGGTGCAGATGTAGTACCGTATGTTACAGTCGGCAATCTGTAACGTTTAATAGTTTCTAGTGGATATCTCTCCATATCTCTCTTTGATAATCAACATGCGATGGAGATATTTGTCTGTACAGTTGCATTAAGATTACAATCAAATCGTCTTGCAGGCTGACACCAATCATCAACTTGTCGTTCAATGACTCATCCGAGGTTGTCTTAGTTGACGCATTAAAACAACATGTACCCTGTTAGTTGTGCTATCTGCCTTTACCACCGCATGATGGGTTGATGTGGCATATAATAAGTTTCATTTACTTGTAACCTCTCTGAAACAGGCTCCATGTGTCCTAAATTGATGAATTCGTCATGAAATTTATGTAGTGGTCATTCAATTAAGATTGAACGCTTCAGTCTTTGTTCCATTTGCTTTAAGCGAGACACTGTAATTTCCCTTGATGAACCAAGAATAGAAACTGCATCTCTTGATCTCTTTCATGGGTCATTTCAAAGTGCTCTTAATATCTTCTGTTGTTGTTGTTGGCTTTTGGGATCTCTTCTAACTCCCAAAACCTTCAAATCATATCGTATGTGTCGCATATGGTTTGAAGTGGTGATCGCGATGACGATGTTCATTTTTCCTGCTAGTTACCAACTCAGTGATGTCTCCTGAATAGTTGATGTTCTTACTGGACCATCATTTCTTCTATTTGGCACATCGACCCTTCCAGGTTCGTGAAAATTTGGGTCAGCTTATTTTACCTTCTTGATGTTTGGCTACGTTGTCATATCAAGTTGTACACGTGGCAAAGTTCCTGTGATTTTTACTAAGATAAAGGCATTAAGTTGGATCTGGGTAGCTTCATCATGTGCGAATGGAACGCTGTGCTGCATGTAACTGCGTGATGTTGCGATCCCTGTAGCTACGAGTCCTGCAACTGGAACATTTGTTTTGTGCCTAGACAGTTTCAGTATTTGTGCACAACGTTCAATCACAACACTAACTTTAGAGGCAGAGTCGAGCAACGCATGAAAAGTAACATGCTTACCGAAATTGTTTATTTATCCGTATCAAGGCTGTTGTATGTAACACACCTATTGTGTTAACTGATATGTATCAGTGTGTTGTAACGTCCTTGACATGTACGACAAGTTTCTGACTTATAGGCTACGCTACTGTGTCCGGCTCTCAAAAAATTGTAGCACAGGTTCTGTTTATTAACAAACGAATGTCTATTCACTGGCGGTAATTCAATGAATGACTTACATTTGAAGAGCGAGTGCTCTAGCTTACAGTATTGACTTACCCCGTGTTGCACTAGTGTGGTTTTAAATTGTTTTTGTTGTGGGTTTGCTTTTACGTTTACAAATCTAACCTTTGCTGTTTCTGATGCCGCAAGGGTACGTACCAGTTAATCTATAAATTGTTGTAGAGTTTTTGATTCAGGTATTTTATCATCAATGAGCGATATTCTGAAACTAACTTTATGGCAATAATGTGTACTAAGATAGCGTTCCAGTGATCTACTGGAACTTTCATTACATGTAATATGTATAATGTAAATAAATGTATTTTGTCTTCAAGTTCATCAAGTTCAATTTCATGTACACTGTACTCTTCATCGATAACCAGTGTGAGTTCATCTAATTTAGCTAAATGCATCATAATATCGACAGATACAGGCTGTTATGTAGGCTTTTCGACTATCGTTAGTAGTTTTGTTAACCTGCTCTTCAAATAACACTTGCGTTTCGTTAACTGTTTCTTTACTCTTTGCAAAAATTACTGGATACGCTTGAGCGTTAAATTGATTACCTATTTGGCTGTGGTGCTTCGATAAATATAATTTTTGCAGATTTTGAAGTCGTGCTTTTTTAAAGACAGTAGCCCGAGAACGAACTAATTTACCAGTGTCTGTGCAGGCTATGTGATGAATACGAAGATGTCGGTATTATACGTGTACAATATCCGGTTCGAAGGACCAAAATATGTCTCGGACTGTTGAGCAAATTAACGCAACTAAACTGTTTTATTTTACAATTTTATTGCAAAGTATATAGAATTTTCTCTTTTGCCGTTTATTCAAATACTAGACTTATACATTTAATTAACAATATGGCAATAACTGGATGGTTTGAGATATTTAAGAATAGCAGTGACATACATAGTGTGATTAGGCATAGGGAGACTGCGAGTGCGTACCACAATGCTGCTGAGGAATTTGTGCAAGATTTTAGTTTCTATGTAATGGTAAATGGATTTATTCCGCAGCAAGTGTTTAACTGTGACGAAATCTGTCTGTTCTGAAAAAAAAAATCTAAAGTAAATTTCCAGTTACGCAGAGGTATAATAGTAAGGCTTGGGTAACTAGGCAATGTTTAATTGAGTGGATTCATGAAGTGTGTAGAAATGTTTGCAAGGAAACAATTTGTCCGTGAAGTGCCTTCTTGTGATAGATAATGCACCAGCTCACCCTCTTGGCTTGACAGACGAATTGTTGAAGGAATTAGATTTTATCACATTAAAGTTCCTGCCTCCTTACACGACTACTCCAATTATAACCCATGGATCAGCGGCTCTATACTATGGCACTTTTTCAAAGATGAGTTGAAACAGAATTTACACTCTGAGACGTTTGGACACACTATTTTGATATTTTTTACTGCCTAACTCTCGTTGACAAAACCTAGCAGCAAGTAATTTACAGGACTATGAATTAAGTCTGGAGGAAATTGTGGCCAGAATGTGGTGCAGGCATAGACTGTGAGGGCTTTGACAATGGGAATTCTACTGTCAATGATATTGTGTGTCTAGGCAAAAACATGTCAAATTACTAGGGAACTAGGACAATTACAGAAGCAGCCAACCGTTTCCAAGCTCTATATCATAATTAAGACGACAATGAAAACAACGACGACGAAGCATAAGAAAAGTGTATGTAAGACAGTGATGGAGTGTAAACGTGTGACAACGTTAAGCCAAGCACGATCCATCAATCCAATAAATTGGAGTAAATGATAGTGAAATGATAGAAATGATGAACCGTATGGATACAATATTAAACCTTTTTTACTACCATCGAGTCTAAATTGTCAAAATGACCGATACACTGGAATGCCAACGAGTTGGCTCAAAATTGTCAAATAATAAAGACATCAAATGTTCAATATTTTATTAACAACAGAAACACTTTACAAATTAAATTTATTTCAAGAATCATAATTACACCATTTATGACACTGTGCCGAACAGCAGTCATAATTGAATAATTAAAATTTACCTGTTTCGGCCTATCCTATGATCATTCACCTGGCATTGTGACAATTTGTTCAAAAATCAGTAAACTACAAAAATTACTTTCATTGCACAATCGAATAACAGATGAAACTACTTCAGACAACTAGTGGATGCCATCATTACAAGTAACATGCCGATTAAAATCGAAGACGAATAGGATGACGCTGTAGAATATCTATTCTAAACCATGCTATACAAGAAACTACGTGGAATGCTACTCCCACCGTACAAGAAAACAGTAACATGGAATACTGTCCAGTAATTATAAAGGAAGCAGTGGCAAAATAAACGAAAGCTTAGAATAAAAAGGCATAGCACTCGCCACCCAAACGATAAAACAAATTTTAACAAAGCTGCAAGTGACCTAAAAAGAATGTTTGAAGATATGAGAAATAAAAGCTTCCAAGAATATCTAGAAAGTCTAACTGCAACAGAATTAACTGATAACTGGAACACTACTAAGAAAGTAAAATGGTCAACTCTTACTATCCTCCGAAAGCCTGATTGAAGCTGAGCAATCACAAACAACGATAACACTAGTAATTTTAAATGCTATACGAAAGAAATTTTTCAATCTTTTGATACAGAACTGCCTGAAGAAGAGGTAATAATGAATCGACTTCTAACCGTACCATTTTAAATGGTTCTACCAGTCAAACCCATCAAAATAAATTATGAATTATTAAAAATTTAAATCAAAATAAAAGAACAAGTCAATCGAACAAGTACATCGCGTTGCTAAAACTATCAGGCAAGATTTAGAAGAAAAACGATATTGCTATCGTTTGAAGATGTTATGTCTCAGTATGCCATGCGAAAAGCGCAGTTTAGTGTAACAATAGAAAAACAACAAAATCTCTCAGGCACCATCAGAATACTCGCTTGCGCATTGTGTAGCAAAATACCTTAATATGAGTCGGGGAATTGCAGCCGTTTTTAAGAGTAAATACGACCAACTAGAAGAACTAAGACGACTGCAATCAAGAATAGGAAAAACCCTACAGTTATTGCAGGATTCCGATGGTCGCAGGCGTTACCTTTATTACCTAGTAACAATGGAGCTTTCACCCAAAAAAGTTATCACATCATGTGGGACACCTAACTCGATTTGAGGGAACATGTGCTAATAAAATTACATACTATATCAAATATTCGTTGCGGACTTGATGGTTTGGACTGGCGAAGAGTAAGGAATATGATTCAAGTAATTATCAAGCACTTCGGTATCGAAATTCTGGTCTGCAGTTATAGGCGCAGGGTACTAGCAAACTCAACATTCGTAGATTGTAATTTCTTTCACACTTCGGCCATTACAAGTTCTACACCAGTGTCGAAGGTTTGGAAGAAGATCTCTAGCCATACAACATCCAGTCCAATCAATGGACTAAAGATAAATGGCACAGTCGTTACATCTCAACTTGATATCGAAAAAAATACATTGCATCCACCTTCGCGAGTTCTTCAAGTTCCGATCACTACTCACCTGAGTTTCTTGCTAGGAAGGTAGATTTGGAACGTCAACATCTCAATTTTGTTTCTACGAACAATGAAATATATAACTGTCCATTCAGTAAAGACGAACTTGAAAATGCTATCTTAGATTCACATGATAGCGCTCCTAGTCCTGATGCCATTCATTATCAAATGATTCGTCATTTGGACCTTCTAGGCTAGGCCAAACTTTCTTATTGACACTGTACAATCGGATTTGGTCATCAGCCGTATGTCCAACACAATAGCGTGAAGCAATAATTGTACCAATACCGAAACCCGGAATAGATAAGAAGTTACCATCTAGCTTACGTCCCGTTTCGCTGGCCAGTTGCGTTTGCAAACTCATGGAGCGAATTATCAACAGGCGTCTTGTCTGGTTCTTGGAATCAAACAACCTGTTGACAAACATTGAGTGCGGTTTTCGTCGTAACCGCTCTACCGCAGACCACCTGGTCAGACTGGAGTCTGCCATTCGTGATGCTTTTGTTAATAAGCAACATTTGGTGGCAGTTTTCTTTGATATTGCTTGCGCATATGACACTA